>JAJSOF020000005.1:69765543-70365543 GCA_025594305.2 Periplaneta americana
TAGTAACCAATCACAACCCTCGTTCAGAAGAATTGACAGGTGCCCCTCAAATCCACGTGGAGGCAGAGTTGCCGCATCGTTTCCGAATTCCAAGAATCCCGTCAGTTTCACTGCATAATTTCGAAGGTCATCAGGATTGTGACAACTGTGTAATGTTGGGATTAGGGGACAGGATGGAATTGTCAGAGCTGTTGTGTAGAAAGTCATAAATCTGTAAATGGGTGTTCAAAGGAATCACCGAACTGCACTCCTTGAAATAAAATAAGGTATACTGTAAGATATTTAATTGATGACTTGCACACAAACACGAAGCATAACGACTCCTGTGTTCAGTTTCAGGTAAACAAATGTAGCGTGAAAACATGAAAAGTTACTCTATAAGATGATGATTCATAAAATTAGGCTATTTGGATACACTCGCTTTTTATTGGAACAAGAAAGGAACGTGTGCGTTGATTGCATGGATTGTATAGAGGATATTTATAAACATTACGTCAGTTTTTAAATTCAATAGAAACAAGGAAAAGTTTCAAAATAACACACTGACGATATAAGAAATTCCTTAATAGAAAGTCTCATTAAAGTTTTACATAGGTTGTCTCGAAGTTGAACTTTAATAAAGTGCAAAAATCGAAAGAAGACCTCACGATGTAGTACTTTCGAGGTGGTGAAGGAAATGAATTGTGACGACACAGTAACACATTAGCGATAATCCAAGGCTGTGTGATGTATATGACTTCGATAAAGAAAGTAACGATATATATTTCGTAAGAAGAGAAATACCACAGTATTTTACCACAGCAGATCTAAAGGTTAACAGCATATTAAAACAACGTGAATAACTGGTTCCGAACAAACACATTCTTTCATAAAACATGGTACGAACATGTGAGGAATATCGATTCTATTATTTTAATCCAGCGTTATTTAGTATTATGAGTTCTATTCTTATAGGATTTTTCAATCTATTTCTTAACTGGCAGACATAGTATCAATATGACGGGTTATACAGAACAGTCAGTTCGACTCCCGACCGGGAACACGCGCTTCAGACATGCTTGCATGGCCCGGGTTTATTGAGTCATCGTTCCGTAACCTCTCGTGTATTGTTTCCTTATTTAGTTTTTTACTTGGTTATTTAACGACGCTGCATCAACTACGAGGTTATTTAACGAGATGATATTGAGGATTCGCCATAAATTACCTGACATTTTTCTTACTGTTTGGGAAACCTCGGAAAACCCAACCAGATGAACAGCCCAAGCGGGAATCGAACTCGCGCCCGAGCGCACCTCCGGATCGGCAGGCAAGTGCCTTAGCCGACTGAGCTGAGCTGGTGGCTCGTGTATTGTTACTCATATACCACGGTCCATTTTCTCTTCCCCTTCCGTATAGAAAAAGAATTTATATTTCATCCTATCTTATCATTCACTTTTTTCATCTCATTCATTAGCCATATTCAGGTCAAGACGCATGTCTTCATCCGCTTACGGGAGGGGCGTCCTCTTCTCAACCGTTCCTGAGTTCCCAGCCTTTCGCAATATCTCTGCCAGGATTCATTCCTTAAGAGCACTTCCAAGGGCGCTTCGACACCTTGGAAGGGCCGTTGGATTGGATCCTGTGCTGCTTGGTCACATTGGTGGTATGAACTTAGAGCGGGGGAGGGTAGGAGGCCCCCATTGGGTGAGCGGATGAGGGGTCACATGCGGCCGATGGGCTGGTACACCCTCATCCTAATTCAGCCCATACACTTCGGAGTGCACAATAGGCCATACACATAATTATATTTTTATTTCATTTCTTGACTTGTGTTATAGGAGTTGTTGAAAGTGGTGTCTATCTGCGTTCACACATTCCCGACATTTTTAAAAATGAAATTTTTATTATTTACACCCAAAGGAACCCTGAAAGATTGAGTATACAGAAATAATCCCCCCTACTATGAAAGAACTTAGAGACAAAATAAGAAGGGAACGTGCAAGTGTTAAGGAAATACTTCGAACTTTTTCGTGCGAACATCGATGATAATGCAGGTTAGCACTCACTATAAAAAATATAATTGTGTGTATGTTATTATTGTCGAGTCCCGGACAGGTCTGGGATAAAAAATCCATAGTGACACTTGTGGCGGATAAGATCGCAGTTGGGGTTTTTCTCGGGGTTCTCCAACTATGTAACCAATTGTATTCAATTAGAATTAGTCTGGCTAGGCAGAAGAGAAGACCTACTGGCTTAGCTCTGCCAGATTAAATAAATAATAATAATAATAATAATAATAATAATTATTATTATTATTATTATTATTATTATTAATGTTATTAAAATTATTATTTCTTTTTCTTCTTCTTATTATTATTATTATTCTTATTATTATTATTATCATCATTATTCCCATATTAGACATTTATATCATTACGTCACCATAGCTCTATTTCGTCTTTATTCCATAGCATTCCCCGATCGCCGACTGACAAAGCACGGAGGGGGCTGACCTAGGGACGAGGGGGGGAGGGTTGCCTTCTAGAAACCTAGGTACGCAGCGACCCTTAGTGTAGTCAGTCGGTGTGGGTTTGAGAATGCGCCTAGCTTGGGGGTTAACGCAATATACACTATCTACCAAAAAGTAATTGGGCACTGTTTTTGCCCCTTTAGAACCTCGTGATGCCACCTCTTGTTATTATAACAGCAGCCACCCTGTCAGGCATGCTCTCCACTAGTTTTTGTAGGATATCCACTGGAATTCGTCGCCATTTCTCTTGCAACATGGCACTCAGTTGGACAATGGAAGTTGGCTCCATGTTCCGGCGGCTACTATGCAGTGGTATGCAGACAATAATGTTCACCGGTTGGACTGACCTGCACGGAGTCCTGATCTCAATCCCATTGAGCACCTTTGGGACGAATTGGACCGGCGATTGAGGTCTCGGGAGATGCGGCCAACTTCCATTGTCCAACTGAGTGCCATGTTGCAAGAGGAATGGCGAAGCATTCCAGTGGATATCCTATATAAACTGGTGGAGAGCGTGCCTGATAGGGTGGCTGCTGTTATAGCAACAAGAGGTGGTACCACGAGGTTCTAAAGGGCAAAAACGGTGCCCAATTACTTTTTGGTAGATAGTGTATAAGTCGCAGTGATGGGCCATAGTTCCTCCCTGCCGTAAATTTCATTTCATTCCATTCCATACTCTAAAACTGACGTGATATCAGTCTATACTTCGCAACAACATCAATGAGCAAAATATTATCTTGTACCTGTAGATACCTGTGTTGTAGAGTGAAATGCGACTAATATATATTTTAAAACGTTGTAATGTCAAGTTTGTGGTCGCATATTTTTGTTATTATTATTATTATTATTATTATTATTATTATTATTATTATAATTTTCTTTACTAATACAATTATTAATTTCATGACTACCTTTTATAAAGGTTGTACGCTGGGAAACAGGTTTTCGCACCAACCCGATAAAAAAAACTACAAAATGAATTATCGTCGCGAAATAATTTACATTAAGAAGTGTTCAGTGAATACTGGAATATCCAAATTATGCCAAAATAGAAAAAATTGCCATGGCCACATTTTTTGTAGAAAAAAAGGAATCCCAAATTAAAATATTAATATCGGGAATTCCCTTCAATTTGGCCTCATTTCTGTTATTAAATGTTGTGGAAGTGCAGCAGAGGTAACGACATACCATGTGGTTGTTCATTAGAATTTGGAACAAGTCTCTCCTTCCGTCAACTGCATGGTAGACAAAGGATCGCTGTTGGTCGCGTGGGTAACTTAATTTCTATCAGTGGCGTAGCGTCAATGTTAAAAGCTAGCTTCCCCAGTTAATAATAATTTCATAATAAATGCAGTGAAGAAAATTATTTATCAATTTTAATAGAATTTATATTTACGCATTAAATATTGTGATGCGGCAGCTCAAGATGATTTGTGATGCAGCAGTAAACAAGAAGCCTGCACACACCAGCTTCCAAGCAGACCGGTTTCTTCTGTGTAATCCAATGCAGATTTTCCATCCCTTCCTAAGCTACCCTAGTCGCAAGGCTCGCAAAGAATGGCTTTAACATTTAAAATTAGTTTCAGGTTATCCCTTTTCGTCTAATTTTTCAGTTGAAGTGTTAGTGTGCATTGTCTAATATAATAAATAATGAGCGAAATAACAGGACACCAATTTACTTGAATTTTTTTAGGACAATTGTATTATCAAAACTGACTTACGAACAAAAGTGTGATTTAAAAACAAATGACCGATTTCAATGAAGGGCACAACAAAAGACAGACTAATCCACGTAATGATACTAATTGTGATTTCTCTAAGTATGACAGGGAGTGAGCTAATGTTATACGTATACGTTTATTTGTTAAGAGATTTAAACCGTGAAATCATATTTTATTACGTATCATTTGAGATCATGCCTTATTGGTTTAAAACCAATCTTCGACTGCTCAACTATTTATTTTAAGACTGTATTTTTGTAATACGTTTTCTCAAATGAAAGAAACTTGAGTTAGCTTTTCAAAATTTCATGCACGCCACTGATTTCTATAGAATGTAAATCAATTTCCTCTCGGAATCGAAGAGACAGTTTTCCCAGTAACTTAATTAAAATGCAGAATCTTGCTATTAAGTACAGTAACGAGAATGGGAAAAGATTACAGGTCTATAATTTTCCCGTAGGTGTGTTTCTTTCTTCTCGTAGACAGGTTTCTAGAATGAGGACTCGGCAAAGGGGAATAAGGACCGATTTCACCAACATGTTACTAATCCATTATTAATTTTGTAATTTCTTAAATACAGAAGTTAAATCATATTTGATTTGTTTGCATTTCACCAAACTAATACGCATTTAAAATAGAGTCAACTAACAAGACAAAAAGAAAAAAAATTCTTTTTTCTCAGCATAGTTCAGTAACTTATTGAACGAAAGGAATTATCCATTTTTAATAACAACTTTTAACTAACTTTCTTTAGAATATAGAATTTTACCAAATTGCTGGTGTTTTAGGAATTGTTTAAAAATAC
Organism: Periplaneta americana; assembly: GCA_025594305.2. Classification (NCBI taxonomy): domain Eukaryota; kingdom Metazoa; phylum Arthropoda; class Insecta; order Blattodea; family Blattidae; genus Periplaneta; species Periplaneta americana. Next base: position 69,770,579 of record JAJSOF020000005.1, read on the forward strand.
GTTTTTGAGAAGATTATTTATTTTGATTCTCAATTTATTTATTTTGATTCTCAATTTATTTATTTATTTATTTCATGGTTTCAAACTTCTTCTTCTCTCTGCCCAAAACGTTATGTTATCTTACTATTTGTTTTTAATTTGCTTTCTTTCTTTAATAAATTCTTGAAATATTGTTTGTTTTCCACAGGCTGTAGTTTCATGACTTTTCAATTATATTGTATAACATATGTACGTGTTCTTGTATAGCCCCTACATATGAGTTATACTCGTTGGGGCATACTCAATAAATTAAAAAAAAATTAATTTCCAATTAAGACATCACGGCTTTCTGAATAATAGTAAAATCACAGTCTAGTATATACAGTCACGAAGCTCAATACGTAGGGAATATGCATCCATAGATAGTTGCTGACCACTAGGATCGCTATCATCGCCTCATCACAGACAATGCGAAATAGTACCGGCACAGTCTATTGTTCCTAACACCCTCACAACTCAAGCTTCGTGATTGTATATACTAGACTGTGGTAAAATCGTAATTTCGAAGGCCATGTGCCTTGTAAATGTAGGCACTGGCTCTGGCACTGACCTTCGTAGTAAGTTCATTTGTTATATCACAACAATAAAATACAGAAATGGAGGTTAAGAAGAGAGCAAAGAATAATAATTTTAAATAAACTTGAAAACACTTATTACTGGAAGGAATCTCAAAATATATCAAAGTTATCGAAAAAAAAAGTGAAAGCAGATGCATGAAAATATCATGTAACAAACAAAATGGAAAGACAATGTATTTGTGCTATGCCAAATTGCCAATGCCTTCAAATATAATATTGCATAATAAATTTGTGATTCATCTTACTTTGTTATTGTATTTTAGGCAACCGAAGATTAATTGGACATTTCTTTAATAAATAAATAAATATATCGTCTAAATAACTAAATATGAAGTACTTACGTATCAGTTGGGTATTCTAAATCATCTTCTATGCTATTCAAAATATCCGATGGTGATGTTTTACTTAGGCTAAACCACATTTGCAAATCTTTCTTGTCCATTGTAACTTATTAAAATCTCATTCGGAAATTATCCTCGCCTGTCTTGGTAAGAAATCAACATTTTCAAATATAAACTCCATCATTCTCCTTGCTATGATGAAAATTATTGTCGTTAATGCAGGATTAATTATTTAAATTACCAAATATTGACCAATTAACTTAAATGCAGTTTAATGAGAGCTTAAATCCCAATTTATGTCGATAAAATGCATTGTTCCTTTAAATGTGAATTAAAAAGACTTTAAGTGACAATCAAAGTTAAATATGTTTGGTGAAATCGGTCCCAAGTGTTACATTATGTAGAATACAGCGCTGGTCTTAACATTCATTAGCGAGAAAAGTCCAGGAGTGCGTGTACATTACATTAAGATTCGACTTCTCTGAAACATTATTAGAAGCATAGGTAGGTAGGAAGTTCGTGCCAAAACAGTAGATTTCAGTTGAGTACAGCGAGGAGTATAGATGTCACCCGCGCCTCGCCCTGCTCCAGCTCGCTACAGACGATACGCAGTTCACAACGCTTAGTATTATCACAGTTTAGTATATACAGTCACGAAGCTTGAGTTGTGAGGGTGCTTGGAACAATAGACTGTGCCGGTACTATTTCGCATTGTCTGTCATGAGGCGATATTAGCGATCCTAGTGGTTAGCAACTATCTATGGATGCATATTTACTACGTATTTAGTTTCGTGGCTGTATATACAGACTGTGGTATTATTCTGTAGAGCTGTGTACAGCCATAAATAGTCTGAAGAATATTTTTAATTTATATTAATAGTTTGTGTTTTGAACAAACTGAGCTATTCTATTATTATTTCATTATTTACGAAATGTTAATATTATGCATGATTCCAAAAAAGTAAACTCATCTGTTATTAAACAGTTATGCAAACAGGAGTGTGCAACAAGTTTATTTTTTCTCTGATTATTCTTCGTTAAATGTTGGTTGAAAGACAAGTTTATTTACCAGCCGTAAATACGTGTTTGTTTTACTGGTCTGTTGACATCTCGTGCTGCTCTCCTACTATGCAGTTCAGTTGCGTTACAATCCAAGTTCATTCAACATCAGAATTACGATACGAACTTCCTGTCATTACAATTTTCTTGAAAACAATTATGGGTTTAATATTATGTAATGATAGTTTTTTAATTGGTTCATTTTATGACGCTTTATCAACTGCAATGACTATCTACCATCTGAGTGAAATGAAGGTGATAATGCCAGCGAAATGAGTCCAGAGTACAGCGACAAAATAAATGTTACCCAGCGTTTGCAAAACCACTACAAAAACCTGAACCAGTTAATTTGTTCCGACTGGGATTTCAACCCAGGCCCACTCGTTGCACAGTAAGACATGCTAACAGTCAGTTACTTCATAGCGGTGTACTGTAAGGATTGTTCAGTCGTAAAAAATAACTCTCGGTAATGGGCAGATTTGTCCACTGATGTACAGTTAGCATGCCTGACCGTAAATCCTGGTTGAGACAAGTTACCTGGTTAGGTTTTTTTTCCCAAGGTTCCCCCCCCCCCAACACTTGAAGCAGAATTGTTGAAACTCAGTTTTGACGCTAAGTATAGCCTAATCAACAAATATCACTGGGTGAGAATAGAAGCATTTTCTACATAGATTATTCTGTATGAACATCAGTTTATTAAAAACAGTATTTAAAAATCTTTAATTGCTCGAAAAAAGTTTAAACTGCTACTACCTTTTTGCATTAAGAGTAAAAAGGTTCTATCTAAAAAAAAAAATTAGGTTAGGCAACATTCGATTCCTATCACTTACTTGATGCTCGGAAGACCTTAATTTTTTCCGTATATTTATGCTTCATTCTGCGACATTTTACGATTTTTATAATTATTCTTGTTCATTGTAACTTAAAAGAATGCAATGAGTGAACCAGATAAATTAGAAAACAGGAATATTTTCTTTCCTGAGTTGGCTATCCGGTTTGTTTAATACTACTGTAGAAAGAGGGTAGATTTCCTAACTTTCCTGATTAAAAGGGATTGTAGTTTGTTTTAATTAAGTAGTATATTAGAGACACGGTCATGCATGGCGTAAGAGAAGTCAGAAGATACTGGATGTGCTTAGGTGCCAGGAGAGATGGGACTTGAGCAATCATTACATATGTAGGGCGCACAATGGGCCAATATAAGCTAAAGTGCCAGGATATGCCCCAGGTCTGACCCTCGTAAAGCCAAGCCAAGCCTTATTGTTTTCTAGAATTTTACCGTTAGCTGAACGTGCAGGTCTTTGGAAAGGAAAGTCAGAGCTCAATGCTTAAATAGATAATAATAATAATAATAATAATAATAATAATAATAATAATAATAATAATATTATTATTATTATTATTATTATTATTATTATTATTACTTGTACATTTTGCAATCTTTGTCATTTACAAGTGCCCATCATTTCATTTCATTCATTTAGTGTTCTGCCTAAGGGCAGGTCTTTCACTGCAAACCCAGCTTTCTCCACTCTTTCCTATTTTCTGCCTTCCTCTTTGTCTCCTCGTATGATCCATATATCTTAATGTCGTCTATCATCTGGTATCTTCTTCTGCCTCGAACTCTTCTCCCGTTCACCATTCCTTCCAGTGCATCCTTCAGTAGGCAGTTTCTGCTCAGCCAGTGACCCAACCAATTCCTTTCTTTAAATTTAAATAAATACTGCATGTTTCTGCTACATCTATAGTATGGATGAGCCTAAATATCGATGTCCTATATTGTAATCTGACAGATGATAAAAGGCTAAATATGAATGTCTCATCTCTTTGTCGGGTCTTGTGACAAAGAACATCTGTTACACTTTAACTTAGACTATAACTGAAACAATCGCTGTGTAATTGTTTAATGATAACATTTGAGATTGTCACTATACTAATGATCTGCATTTATCATTGCGATCAAAATACAGGCAATTAACATATCTAGAGATAACGGCAATTATGATCATTTATGGCCAATGAAAACACACTTTTACATATTTGTTTGATGAGCTACGTTAAGTACTCAGATACGAACTTTTATTGTGTAGTAATAGAACAGAGTTCATATTTTATAATTTACATAACATAATGTTTTAAATTAACATGATTGATAGGTTTCGGAAAACGTATTATGCGTCTTTCACTTTATATTACCTTGTTACATGTTTCGGCCTGAGCTCTGAAGATGGTCAATAGCAGGCCCAAACATGTTAACAAGGTAATATAAATTTTAACACCTGAAAGACACATAATACTTTTTCCGAAGTGATATAGTGTTAAAAGTTGTGTAATCAAGATGTACAGGGTGTTTCCGAGGTGGTGTTACAAACTTTCAGGAATGATGGCGAAGGGCACATGTATCAATTTGAGATAAGGAACCCTCGTCCGGAAATGACCGAGTCGAAAGTTACAAGCAAAAATAGTTCTGTGGAAATGGAATAATTTTATTCCTCTGTATGCCTTATTTATGTGTATTTATCTGTACATCTTACACATACTGTATTCATCTGACGTTGTTTACGTTGTCTACTTACAGTATTCCATTCAGTGCGCTGTCTGAGGGATGGGGACAGGAAACTACACTAAAGCAATGCAGATAGCATAATGTGTAACGGACATGGTCGGTCCTGATTATGTACGTCTGTAGACAGCAGTGTATGTGTACAAGTTGCAGTGTCCAGTCGATCATTCCTAGTGAAATGGAGTAGTATACGAGAGCGGAATAAGCAGACCTGATTTTCGAATACGGATGAGCCAATGGGAACACTAGATAAGCTCACAGATTGTATCAGGGCAAGTACCCACGTTTTTTTAGGAGACATCCGGCCCATACCATTTTTCCATGACTGTTTCAAAGTTAAGGGAAGGAGGGCATGTGATGCCAAATTACAATTCCATTTCGCGGCCAGACGCTGACCGTTTTGCTTATAACTTTCGACTCGATCAATTCCGATCTCAAATTGATACATGTGCCCTTCGCCATCATCCCTGAAAGTTTGTAACATCACCTCGGAAAAACTCTGTATAATGATAGGTTTATCCTAATGAGGTCGATGAAGAATATCTTTTCTAAGAAGGAAACTAATAAGGGGGAATTCATTGGCTCCGATAATAGATGAGAATTCCTGTTAGTAGATTTGTATTGTGACTTGACAGTGAAATGGCTGGTCAGTTTTGTTTGGATTATTCTCAAAACATGGACAGGATTAATTTACATGATCTAAATCTACAACGTGAGCCTCGAAGTTCCGCTTCAGTTTTAATATTTGTTATTTAAAAATATAAATCGCGAATTTTACTACCACCATTTCGATTGTCTTTTATTTCACACGGCTCGGTACGGCCCGGTGACTAGCGTAGTCGGCGTTGCTCTACCGTGCGTACTATCCAGTTGTTCCGTCATTTTAACTGTTTTTAATAAGATGTATTTGGAAACACTAATGTTGTATTTTGACATCTTCAATATTATTATAGAGAAAATATTTTCCTTGGCGCAATTTCAAATCTCTATGAGTGCTATTCATAGACATTTCGCTAGCCCGCGTTACGAGCATGCTAAACAGGATTCATATCATATCATATCGCTAACACTGGTTTATGAATACGAAAAACGTTAGTTCGCTGATCATCCACCGAAAGCCCGCGCTAAGAATGTCTATGAATACGGCCCTAGATATCTATAAGAACAACTCTGCTCGGCGTTTTATGACATCTTGAGTAACCTCCACATTATCTTTCCTTTGGAAAATTCTTGGCGTTGTTAAATGTGCAGTATTTCATCAATAGTAAATTTTTGGATTGATGTGTACAAGTACAAAATATTCTGCAGGAACTAACTCTAATACCTTTCTACGTTTCCTATGGCCGTACAGTACGATTATTTAGTCCTGACAGTCGCTGGAGATGTGCGCCTTTCAAGCGAGTCCATTTAGTTACGCCAAGGGGTGTTTGGGTTAGTCACTCGCTTGTCTTCGAGCGATCGGATGTCATGCGTGCGGTGAGCAGTATGTTTCTAGTACAGTTAAGCTGTACTGCATTCCTTTACTGACCGCTCCCCCTTATCCCTACTCCAGAGCTCTCCCCACTACTCCTATTACTTTCCCTCTTTCGCGTCGCTGAACTGTCAGGACTAAATAATCGGTTTGTACTTCTTATTCGAATGCTGAGGTAGAACTCCTGTTCAGCCAGTCTTATTGAAACCAAAACTACGTTACAGAATTCTTATCGAAACAGCTAGTGTTACACCTCACGCAGGAATACCTTGAGGATTTCGGGAAAACCGAGTTACAAACAAAAAAATTTCCTGAAAGTGTTCTGCGGAAGACTGGAAATACTGGTGTTTATTTACGTTCCACTTCCGGCCTATATGAATATTTGTCTTTCACATCAGCAGCTGGACTAGAAGAGGAGAATATGAATTATTTATGTCTGTAAAAGTTATGATAAATTTTTTCTATTGTTAATTTTACCCGTTTCTTTATATACACTTTTTTGTTTACTTGTAAATTAAATTTAGCGACTTTTTAGCGATATTTGACATCTTATTTGGCGAGTTTGAGAGGACAATTGTTGGCAACATTACACACACACTAGACCTATGTTGGTTGCTTTATAATGAGCCTGTATAATGAGAAAATATATGAAGGGTACAGAGAAAAAACGAACAGAGTCACAATCCTCATAAGGGTGACATCATTTAATTTAGTATATTATCAAAACTGGTAAAGGAGAATTATCACTATGCCTACGGATACAATCATCCTTTTGTACTTTTCATTAGAAACAGCAATAAATTTTGCAGTAATGTACTGAATTAGATATCACCCTTAACAAAATTGTGACTCTGTTCGTTTTTTCTCTGTACCCTTCATGTGTCACTTACTAGACATCGTTTTCTTCATCAGTTGTGATTTTTAACTTCTAAGTACTCGAAATTTATACGCTGTTATTGTTTCTTAGATTTGTAATTGCAGACCACTTTGGTTTTCCCCAACCTACATATTATAATTTATAAGAGAAGCTGGAAATTCCAGTCAGGAAAAGCCAGGTATACGAAATAGCAGCCAACAAAGGCTATGCAAATGAACCAGCGATTCCTTGACATAGAATGTGCAATATGAGAAGCACAGTAAAAAATTATCATTAATTTATGTGAGAGTGAGTACATTTCCTCTTGAAGATTAGAGATTATATTTCACGTTGGTATTAGTACGTTAGTTCCATTTTTTTGCATATGGCTGGTGGAATTACTCTTAACACGCGTGGAGGATCTGATGCCGAGAAAGATTTGCAACGTTACAGGGAAGCTGCGGAACAGAAAAGCTGGGTCATCGCTACCAACCTCTGCCATGTTCGCAATTGTAGCATTGTCTTGGGTTCATGAACTAGTGAGTCACACTTGAATGCAGCGTTGCCAACCCTGAAGCTTGACTGGAGAGCACAATTTGTTCCAAATTATCGTACTTTTGATTGGAGGATCGTACACTACATACAAAATAGACCTATTTTGACTATTTTATCTAAACTCCCGAACAGTGTTGTATGGAACTAACGTACTTATACCAACGTGAAATATAATCTCTATTCTTAAAGAGGAAATATGCTCACTCTCACATAAATTAATGATAATTTTTAGTCTGCTTCTCATATTGCACATTCTACGTCAAGGAATTGCTGGTTCATTTGCATAGCCTTTGTTGGCTGCTATTTCGTATACCTGGCTTTTCCTGACTGGAATTTCCAGCTTTTAAATATTTAAACGATCAGACAGCAAACATCAGGTGTTTGCGAATAAGGTTCTTAGGAAAATATTTGGGGCTAAGAGGGATGAAGTTACAGGAGAATGGAGAAAGTTACACAACGCAGAGCTGCACGCATTGTATTCTTCACCTGACATTTAGGACCATTAAATCCAGACGTTTGAGATGGGCACGGCATGTAGCACGTATGGGCGAATCCAGAAATGCATATAGAGTGTTAGTTGGGAGGCCGGCGGGAAAAAGACCTTTGGGGAGGCCGAGACGTAGATGGGAAGATAATATTAAAATGGATTTGAGGGAGATGGGATATGATGGTAGAGACTGGATTAATCTTGCTCAGGATAGGGATCAATGGCGGGCTTATGTGAGGGCGGCAATGAACCTCCGGGTTCCTTAAAAGCCAATAAGTAAGTAAGTATAACGTAGTACCTCGTTTACCTGTATTTTTGCTGTACTGTAGTTTGAAGTCAAGTCACTCCAGTTATCTACGAACGGTCTATGTTACTTCTACAGTGTTCTTTGAATGTTCGTATCGTGGACTATATTTGTGTTCCAGGACTATAGTTATGGGAAATGACGTACTTTTAACGCAGAGATGATACGTGCAGAAAATACTCTAAGTGTATAAGTGAAATATACCCGTAATACTGCAAAATTGTAAATGTAAATTGTAATAAATTTTTAAACTCCTCTCTGTTTGTTATGTTTTAACCTTCTTTGTCGACAGGATCGTATATTTTCCGTAGTATCCGCGGGTTGGATCGTACGATCGTACAGTACATGATACCAAATTATCGCATTTGTACGATCTAGATCGTACGGTTGGCAACACTGCTTGAACGACAATATCTAATCTATTACACTTACATTGAGAATCCATAATTTCCAACAGAAACAGAACAGCTGGGTCCATAGGCGGAGAGAGAACAGTTTCCATAGGGGGTGGGGCAAAGCAAAATCATAGAATCTCGATGTAACAAGATTATGGGGGACATCATTTATCTTCTCCCTCATTATAGAGTAACCATGGTACAGTACATCAGAATATTATCATTTAATAAGGTATTGTAAAATAAAGTAAAATTGTAACAAAATATACGGACAATTTTACTCTCGTAAGGAAGAGGACTCGAAGGCTTGCACTGCAGCCTGAGGCTTATTGTGCATACCACTCCTATTCAGTGAATGATTGGGTAGCCGAACGCCCGCGCTCTTGTACACGTGTAGCACGTCACACTGTGAACTTAACCCGGGCTATTGTATAGATGATGATATATGAATTAATGATGGCGAAATGAGTCCGAGGTCTAACATCGAAAATTACCCTTCAATTGGTTGAGGAAAAACCCCAACCAAGTAACTTGTCCAAACCGCTCGTTTCATGGCCAGACGTGCTAACCATTACTCCACAGCAGTGGACCAATTTCACATTTACTTTATCTGTTCATTTAAAAGAGCAAGATAGCATATGAAATGTGAATTCTAATTATTTTATTTAATCTCGTCTTTAAGTTTAACCGTTGCGGATCGAGGAGACGGCCTCCAGATATGGAGGATGACGTGAATATGTTAGGAGAGAATCCACAAACGATTAGGGATCATATGGGAATTTTACTTGAAGCAAGTAAAGAGATAGGTTTGGAAGTAAATTCCGAAAAGACAAAGTATATGATTATGTCTCGTGACGAGAATATTGTACGAAATGGAAATATGAAAATTGGAAATTTATCCTTCGAAGAGGTGGAAAAATTCAAATGCCTGGGAGCAACAGTAACAAATATAAATGATACTCGGGAGGAAATTAAACACAGAATAAATATGGGAAATGCCTGTTATTATTCGGTTCAGAAGCTTTTATCATCCAGTCTGCTGTCAAAAAATCTGAAAGTTAGAATTTGCAAAACAGTTATATTACCGGTTGTTCTATATGGTTGTCAAACTTGGACTCTCACTTCGAGAAAAGAACATAGGTTAAGGGTGTTTGAGAATAAGGTGCTTAGGAAAATATTTGGGGCTAAGAGGGATGAAGTTACAGGAGAATGGAGGAAGTTACACAACACAGAACTACACGCATTGTATTCTTCACCTAACATAATTAGGAACATTAAATCCAGACGTTTGAGATGGGCAAAGGCATGTAGCACGTATGGAGGAATCCATAAATGCATATAGAGTGTTAGTTGGAAGGCTGGAGGGAAAAAGACTTTTGGGGAGGCCGAGACGTAGATGGAAAGATAACATTAAAATGGATTTGAGGGAGGTGGGATATGATGATAGAGACTGGATTAATTTTGCTCAGGATAGGGACCAATGGGGGCTTATGTGAGGGCGGCAATGAATCTGTGGGTTCCTTAAAAGCCAGTAAGTAAGTAGCACTATAGTCCAGACACATGGTCTAAATTAAATGCGTCAATTTAAGCACAGAAACGTAATCATAAACAAAAACAAAAATCTTTTGAATTCAATATTTTCTAACGTTAATAGAAAAGAAAAAGTTCGGCCAGGTTTGGGGGCGCAGTGCCTCCCATGGCCCCCTCCCCATAACTCTGGGTCACCGCTACCAACCTCTGCCAAGTTCGCAATTGTAGCATTGTCGCGGATTCATGAGGTAATGAGTCACACTTGAGCGACATATAATCTACTTAAACTCACATTGAGAATCCATGATTTCCGACAGAGTTGTTGACAGAACAAGCCTGAAATTGCTTTTCTTATAACAAAGCTATTTAAAATTAGTGACAAAAAGCTTCACTCTTTTCGCATATCGTATAAATAATGTCTGTTAACTGAAGTAGGATATAACTGGATATTGGTTGATGTCGAAGTAATCTCATGCTCTTTCTGGGAATTGCAGGAGAGCAGAGAGGGAGGAGCTTCAATGATGAAATGTGTGAAATGTTTTCTTGTTTATCACTTTTTGAGGTCACGAGTAGCTTCACAGTCGTGACGAGGATCGTTGACTCTGGATCACTGAGCCGTTCATTGTCTCTTCATGGGTCACCGACTGGCAGGCGTCTAATTCACTGAAGCAATCACACTCAACTTGCTTAAGGAAACGTATTTTTATCTGACTTAAGAACATTCCAGCGCAGTTTCAGTGTAGCGTGGACGCTATATTCAAGGGTTCCAGTTCCTCCACAACCATGAGACTTCGACCGTTGTTTGTGTGGCGTTCAGTGCTTTCGTAGGTGGAGGCTAGCTGTCGTTCTGATCCCACTTTGTGGTTACAGTATATAATTTAATATGCTGGGGAGATGTGACTACATAAATTCTTTAACAAAGACAGTAGAGCAGCTTTAGCGTGGCTAAGATTGGGGGCATGGAAGGGTAATAAAATTATCAACGAAGGAGAGCGCCTTTGTTCACTGTGCAGAAAAAATGACTCCTATAAACATATTTTATTACAGTGTGTCGAATTGGAACATGTACGGAGAAAATATCTACCACCCTCGATGCTAAGTCACAATAGGAGTTCGCTTGCATGTCTTGACCTCATGAGGAATAGAGAATGCGAACAAAAAATTGGATTGTTCCTCTTGAAGGCGAGATAGATTAGAACTTCAGCTGTTGAAGTCTGCGACATGAACTGACGAAGGGATAATGGTATCTATCCAATTATACAATTTTATGTCTGTTATAGGTTAGGACATATTATATAATGTGTTGTGTTGTGTTGTGTCATTTTCATTTTAATATATGTTTTCTTTTAGAGATTGTTTGGATATAATCATAGATGGGGGTGAAACCTACAAAGTAGAACTTGTTTTAGGTACAAAGTACGTACGGTCAGAAGACCCGTGCATTGGATTTTAGAGGAAATTATGATAATTTAAAATCTGTATGTATAATATTACTCAATAAATCTGTCTGTCTGTCTATCTAATTTGATATGAAGTCAATATGTGGACTTAGAGAGGTTGCTATGAACTATGGAACGTTTGGTGAATGGAGACAACTTACTACAATTAATTGTGTAAAATTCATATCCTACTAGATTTAAGAAAACAATTAGACCGAATGCACTATCTTAGACACAGATACATTATAGTGGCCGATCTCCTTATTGGTTGAATGGTATGAATGCTACTATCGATATGTATTGTTGTTATAATCGACATAAAATATGTTGCCAACTTCTAAATTAACTGTCAGTTTTATATTGTTGACTTGTAGCCTACTTCAAATTGGCAATAACGGCAGTGATAGTAAAATATATTTTTTTCTCGGACCAAAAAAAAATAATACAAAGTGACTAAAATCACATCAATAGTAACAAACTGATTGAAAATTTTTTTATTTTTTTTTTTAATTTGGTAGCATTTAATGCTTATCGAATATCGAATGCTAAAAACGCTAATCGAACCATTACTTCCGCTGACCTTTTTTTTTGTGTATAATGTGTGATAGGTACCCCTATAATGCATCTGTTCCCCATCTTATGAAATTATTAAACTTTCTGAACACGTGCTTGTTCATAAACTCAAAGTAAATCCAAGTGTGTGTATGTGTACTGTGTACCTTAACTATAGACGTCACTTTGTCGGCACTATAGACGCCATTGTGTCGCCAGTACAATCTTGCGGATTTCGGAAGAATTATTGCCAATCTGCTAGTCACGTTTTCTAATGCGGTACACAACCCACTATACTGTACACAAAATGAAGAGCGATTACCTGATTGTTACACGTTTATAATTCGTAACTGGCGCGTTTCCAGGTCTGTGATACATTCATAAATTGCTTTCTTAGTACATGCTCTCTAAAATAGTTGTTTTTCGGACTGTTATAATAGTCGTCATGGCAACATTTAGCGGCGTTTCCAGCGAATAGGGATTATAAAGAATGGACACTGAGCGAATTTTTCTGTCTTTTGTTTCTCTGTGCGCCGGCGTTTAGTTCCACATTCAAGCGCTAGAGGTTAGTGTAATCGAGCACACGAGTTGAGAATAGAGTTGGGACACAGGACCCAAACATCGCCTACCTTACTGCATAATCTAGTAACGCTTTGCTCAAATAAATTCAAGTTAACAGCTTTTCCTTATTTCTCAGTGATAAACTAGTTGTAATAATAATTTTTTTATATTTTATATATAATAAATTATATTATAAAATAATATAGTACCTTATAAAATTATGTATCAAATTCGTTTAATATTTGTATACAATATAATATAGGTATATGGTTTTACTTCTCATAGGAGTTTCGTTTTTCCATTTTCAGCGCTATCAAATCATTACATATTTTAATTGTTGTTGGGGTCAACGTCTCAACTCTCATTATAAAGGAAGTCTAGACATTACAGATAATGACGGATTTATTATTTCATCGGTCCAATTTATTTTGAGTACATAATGTACGTAGATGTATTAATTTATGTGTTATATTTCCGCTGTGTCGACTGCTAGGTGGTGCGATGTCAGTGCCAACTCCTGGGAGAAAGCAGAATCTCACGCTCAAACTGGTTTGAAGGTCATTGAAATCAGTCCTACTACATCAGAGGTACCGACGCGAAGTGTCCATACTGTATAATTATCTATACGCTGGCGTTTCAAACAAAATCAACGATGCGCCGTCTAAATCCGTATTAGTGCAGAGCCTATACGGGATTCGGATCCAGACGGCAGTGACAATTGTCCTACCAACTTTAACAGGGTTTTAAACAAAATACTTCGTCATATAACAACAAATATAACCCAACATTGTTTCATTATGTAATCAGAAACCGTTCACAAAAAATGAACAATTTATTTCAAATCTCCGTTCACAACAGAAACACCGCTTACCCTCCACCAGTCTTTGAATACAATGTATTCCTTCTCAAACTGCTGCCGAGATTTTGCTGAAAGCAGCTCCGATTCAATGCTTCTGGCTCGGATTGAAATTTCCTCATATTTTCACAAAACTAGTCGGGTCTGTAGGGATAATGGTCCAGTACCTCCCACCGGAAGCACAGTTTCCGTGATATGACATTCGCACTGTACGCCTCAACAAGTTTGTTTATTTTACGACGCTTTATCAAGTTTATATAGCTTCTGAGTGAGATGAAGGTGATAATGGTTAACATTCTTCTTCTATTCAAAACATGGGATTTAAACTCGACAGAGTACAGCTATTTTGAAAGGAAATACAAATCCTTAGCGTGAATATATTCATAGAGCAGTAAAGCTGAGGATCTCAAATTGTAGATTTTCAGTACTAAAATATCTCTGAGTGATAGGACTTCAGGGAAAATTACTGACCACATCTCTTCAAAGCCAAAACTAAACTCTGACAGTCATAATCGTAACCTGTCATTTGTTATGAAGGTTAATGAATTCCTCATTTCAGGGTGCAAATATCGTAGAAATAGAATTAGTATTTAGTATTTATTTATTTAACCTGGTAGAGATAAGGCCGTCAGGCCTTCTCTGCCCTCTACCAGAATTCATCACTGTCAGAATAACAGTGCAGGAAAGTTCTAGATTATGGTAACAGCTGAAAGAACAGAGATCAAGCAACCTGCAGAAAAGGAGAACTTATTTATTACTATTATTTTTTTCAATAAATGGAGCAGAGTACCTACCTATGTGTGTATTTTAAGGTAATTTTATAGTTTGTGTAATCGAATGTTCGATGGAAAATACGGATTACATGTAAACAGTTTAAAATCTCACTCACCAATTGATTACTCATCCGAGCTTTTGTTCACTGATTTTAATGTTTTGAAAATTAAACAGATTTATTATATTGCCTTATTAATCTTCATACATAAAAACCGTAATAAATTCAAATTGTATCATCATAAAAATGGAACTAATTTTATACGACTAGAGGAACCAAAGTGTTTCACAAGCACAGCTCTGAGCCATGGTACCTACTTTGGTCCAAGGTTATACAATAAAATAATTGATAAATACCCAAATTTGGAAAATTTTAGTATCAGAAATTTAAAAAATATCGTTAAGAATTTAATTTTTAAAGAATATATGTTGATTAAATATGTATATGTATTTGTATGACTTAAATTGTTAAAATTGAAATTGTATTTTTAAATTTAATTTATTCCTGTAATTTTTTTCTTGACCCAGTTTGTGTAAAAAATTATCTTGTGTGTTTATCTTTGTGTTTGGATATCTCCCTGAGCACGAGTTTTTACTCCTTCAGGGAAGAACTAAGATTGTATTTTTGTATATGTTATTTTACTTACAATATAACAATAAACAATTAGGCGAATCATACATTATTGTGCTACCTTCAACTTTGGAGTAGGCGAGAAATGTCATTTAAATTTTTCCTGTAAGTTTCTCACTCTGCAACAGGAATTTAAAATATACTTATGCAACTTATTGCTTATGACATTACGTATAAGGCTGGGGGCCCAAGTAGGGTTATTTTGCACCCAGATGAGTTGCAATTCGGTTTGTGCACTGGAACGCAGTTGATTCTTTCATCCACCACATCATGCGTTCTCCTTCAGCCTTCTATAACTATATGAAGGGCCCAGGGAAAAGCCAGGTAAGTCACTTTTTCCATGAAACCTGGTTTCTTCGCTGAAACAGTTGACTTATCTGCTTCTTCTCCTGTACGCCAAAAATTTGAAGGAAAATAAACCCATGACTAATCTGTTTCTTTTCCTGTTTCGTACCCATAGGCGGAGTTATGGGGAGGCCCCCAAACTTGGCCGAACTCTTTCTTTTTTATTAACGTTATAAAAAGGCCTATTGAATTCAAAAGATTTTTCTTGCTTTTTTATGTTTAAGTTTCTGTGCTTAAATTGACGAATTAGTGTCTTCAGACCATGTGCCTGGACTATAATATTTATTTTAAATTTCTGAATGTTTAAGAATTTCTAGACCTCATTTAAAGAATGGAAGCACTGTAATGTTTCTTTTGTAACAGCCTGTACTGATGTGTTAGAACTCTGCAGGTGTTCAAGCAGTCACTTGGAGAAATATGAGGAACATACTGCAGAACAATGCAGTAAAAAGAAAAGTGATCCCGGTATAATGTGTAAACTTAAAAACGAGGTTAAGTAAAATAATTAGAATTTACATTTGATATGACACCTTGCTTTTTAAATAAACAGATAGAGTAAATGTAAAATTGGTAACCATCACTCCACAGCGGTCGTTAGCACGTCTGGCCATGAAACGAGCGGGCCCAGGTTCAAATTCTGGTTGGGACAAGTTACTTAGTTGGGAGTTTTCCGAGGGTTTTCCTCAACCAGATGAAGTAGAATTGCTGGGTAATTTTCAGTTTGGACTTCTGACTCCTTTCGCTATCATTAATTCACATATCATCATCCATACCATAGCCCGGGTTGAGTTCACGGTGCGGCGTGCTATACTTGTACCCAGTCATTCACAGAATAGGAGTGGTAAGCACAATAAGCCTCAGACTGCAGTGTAAGCCTTCGGATCCTTCCTCCGTACAAAAAGGGAAAAAAGTAAAATTGTGTGGATATTTTGTTACAGTCTTACTTTATTTTAAAATGCCTTTATTAAATGACCATATTCAGATATATTGTACCAAGGAGAAGCTATAACGGAGGAGGAGATAAATGATGTCCCCCATAATCTCGTTATATCGGAATTCTATGGTTTTGCTTTGCCCCCCCAAGGAAACGGTTCTCTTTCCGCCTATGTTCATACCTCTAGAAGATAGTCCTTTCCACAGAAAATCTAATGGCACCTCAAACTCCATCTCGACAAAAAAGTGACTTACCTGGTTTTTTTCCCTGGACCCTTCATATAATATTATTCCCTTATGATGATCTTCCGCAGCTTATCTCTTAGGTCATCAAGATCCCCAGCAGATAGTTTTCCGTTCAACAAGACCGCCGAATCGTCTACAACCCTTACCATCTATCTTCCTTCGGATACACCACAAGAATACCCATGCCGTGTCGCGATGGATAGACGGAACAGCATCAGGCAACACACAAGGAAATGGTATATTTTCAAATTGGAGGTGAAAATTAAGTATGATTGTGAAAATTGTTGGTGGAATGATGAAGAAAAATAGGAAGAATCCTTGCCATCTTGACATTCTACGAGGAATGCCACGTTCGCTGTAGCCTGTGACGATCACGTGCTCGCTTGCATGCCAGTGTCGCGCACTAGCCGTGAGCCACCAAGGCGTGTGCAACGCCCTGACCTCCCAGCTTCTATTCCCTGTCCAAGGAAGCAGTAATAAAGATTCTTACTGCTCTTAAAATTTAATCTCCTTTGGCAAGATTTGAGTCCGACAACCTCGGATCTAGTGAAAAGTATGCCAATACCGAGGACAACCAATCAGATGCCAATATCAAGGAAGTTTTGGATCCCTCGGTTTTCTAATAATAACAGGTAATGAAATGCGAACCTGCTCGTATATGACACAACAAGTTCTAGTATCACACTCCTGTCAGCTGTCTTGCCCCGTGACAGCGTTTGTAGGTGACATTGAGCAGAATTCATACCCTGTTCGGAAGGTCACTTGTTGTTCACATGATATTTTCCGACCAGAATGAATTTGCACATCTAAGTTACATTCTGTTTTCTTATACAAAATGGTATAAGTTGTGACGTTTAAGCTAATCGCAGCCGTCACTACCATTACCACTACCATCACCACACCAAAACCATCGTCGTTAGCACCACCACTACCACCGCAGCTGTCCATATCGTTACTTACGTACCATCACTACCACCACTATAATCACCACCGCCACTACCATCACTAACGTCGCTTACCGTTACAACCACTAGAATCACCACCTTCAATATTGTCACCACTTCAACTATCACCACCGTTGCTACCGTCATCACTGTTGTACCACTACCATCATCACCGTTGCTATCGTAACCACTTCGGTGCCACTTGTAATGCTTGGTATTACGAGGACTGGACCCCGGATGGGTTCGTGTACTTAGACACGCTTTGGCCCATTGTGCGCCCTATATATGCGATGATTGTCCAGGTGGGCCATCCTGCCCCTGCCCCTGTTAGAGCCAGTTCCCGTTTCACGGACGATTAGCTTGATGCGTAAGCATCAAGGGCTCGGAGCCCCAAGCACTTCTTGTCCTATCAAACTGACAGGTGAGCCATCCTGCCTCAGCACCTGATATAGCCAGGTCCCATCCGCACACGAATAGCTTGATAAACCCCAGGTATCCGGAGTCCCAAAACCCTACTATAACCGAACTGGAAACCAGTACTAGCTCAAGACTTCATTCCAGCCTATTTTTACTACTGCAGGTTATAGATGAAATAGGGTGGAATATGGAGAGTGTTGGTGGAATGATAGAAGGAAACTGTAGTACCCCGAGAAAAACCTTCCGAGACTCTATTTTGTCCACTATAAATTCCATCACGACCTTTCCGGAGATCGAACCCGGACCGCCTAGTTGGAAGACAAGCGACCTAGCACTTGAACCACAGCGGTCATCATTGCCATTACTTTCACAATTATCAAATCACCAATGTTGTCACCACCATCACCCCAACAGTAATGTCATCGTCGTTATTATCACTGGCATCATCACTAAATACTGAGGTGACGACTTAATGTCAGTGTATGCTAGCAAATAGGCTTACTGTATCTTTTAGGATTAGTGATGAATTTGAGGATATTTCGGAATATAAAAAAATAAAATAATTATGGTTTATTAACGACGCTCGCAACTGCAGAGGTTATATCAGCGTCGCCAGTGTGCCGGAATTTTGTCCCTCAGGAGTTATTTTATATTTTACATGCCAGTAAATCTACTGACATAAGTTTGTCGCATTTAAGCACACTTACGGGGTTAGGTATAGCTTATAGCAGTAAAATTTTGGAAATATTCAACATTTTTTCCTCCATTACTGTATTTTGTACAATAATGAAAATTGGTATGTGTAAAACACTGTCCTTCTGCTATATGAAAAAATATTTTTAAGATTAAAAAAAAATTTCCTTTTTTTTTTTTTCAAAATTGATTTCATTGTACAGTGATGACGCATTTCCCACATAACTAAAAAACTATCCAACATTCTGTGATTAAATTTTATGTGTGTATTTATGCATGTTATATCTACAATATGATGTAAAATCACTTCTCTACCTTTGATAGATTGTCTGATAAAAAGAAATTCATTTAAAAAAATGGGCAAGTATCAGTACTTTCTTTTAACACAAAATAAAAAGAATATAATTTATTAAGGAATGTAGTTGAAAGGGCATGATATTGTAAACATGAGTTTCAGCAATAAAATAAAAGAGATAGAACACGAAAAAGTTAACAAGTTTATTAATTATGAGAGAACCGCTTCATCACTGCACACTGAACTGCCACCATTTTGAATTTGTAAAAAAATATAAATAATTGTTTTTTAATCGTAAAAATATTTTTTCCAAATAGCAGAAGGACAGTGTTTTACACATACTTACCAATTTTCATTATTGTACAAGGTACAGTAATGGAGGGAAAAAAAAATGTTGAATATTTCCAAAATTTTTACTGCTGTAAGCTGTACCAAATCCCTTAAATGCCGTCGACCGGGGCTGGATCGAACCCGCAACCTAGAGCACAGAAGGCCAGCGCTATATCGACAACGCTACCCAGGCCGACTTTCGGAATTATAATGGTACAATTTTCTTTTTTGTGTAGTAATGCATTATAAAAAGAAATGCAGCTGTTATTTTTATTTATTTATTTTTTTTATGACGAGCGTTTCGAACTTCCAGAGCACCGTCAGTCGAAAGACTAAAGAGAGCTTCGTCTTTCCACGCCTGGAATACAGGTTGGAAACTCGAAGATTTCAAATTCGTGATGAACAAAACTGACTGCCGCTCTCGCTCGCTGTGTTCGCTGCATTTGTCTTTCGAGTCTCGTCTCGTCATTCTCGCTGCGCTTCGGGTCTCGCTCGTCATTCTCGAAATAGCATTTAGTCGGCGTGGAAAGATTTCGTAACTTTGAATAACATACATCATTGAAATAAATAACATAAATGTTTAAATGAGACAAAAGACAAAACAGAACAGTATCTTAGTTATTTACAATGTTCTGGTTCTATTATATGATATTATTGCCAATGGTTATATAAATAGAAAAAAACAATTCTCAAATAAATTTGCATTTCTAAGAAACATAAAACATGACATTAATATCTTCTTACATGAGATTGCACACTTGATCTTAAAGATATGAAAAGAAAATTCCTAGCCTTTTAATAAGGGCCTAGTAATTAAATAAAGACTGGGAACGGATTTTTATACACTGAAAAGTAAAGATGTTCCAAATAGGCTACTTGATTGTTTATACTTATATAACAGTTGCCAAAGTAGATAAAAGTTCAATCAGATATAAACAACTGTGGCGATTCAAGGCTGCTTCGGGATTTCGGGAGTGATCAATATCGAGTCTCGGAAGACTCGGTAGTCTTGACGTCAAGGACGCGACGTAATGCAACATTGTTGTGCGGATTTTCGGCTTTTGCCGGCTCTGTACCAAAGGTACGTTTTCCTCGGTGCGACTATTGCTATGATCGTTCAACGATGATCGTTGAGCACTATTTCTTTGTATTTTGTAGAGTCGCGGCAGTCGCTCGGAGGAAAACAGCTCCATAGAAAATACAAAAAATAGTGCTCAACGATTATCGTTGCACGATCATCGTTGAACGATCATCGCAATAGTCGCACCGAGGAAAACGTATCCTTTAGTCTCGTTTTCTCGATCGTTGTTCATCTCTAGTTCAAATGTACTCTGTGATGAACAGGAACGTTGATTATGGCTGATGAGCAAATATATCCACATTCCAGCGCATTTTCAACAGAAAGTCAGTGATTATTATTTGAATATAAGATGTAAACATTAATGATTTTGTTTGTTAATGTTATATTTTTGTTCCAAATAGTTTATATGTTTGAAAAGTGTATCTCAATGCGTAGTTTCGAAGGATTTTTTTTATACATGATGAATAAGTCCTATCGTTCTAGTCTCCTTCGCTCCAACATGAGTCACTCTAATTATGAATAGCCGTTTTTACACCTTTAACTACTAGGGAAATTCCGAGAGTTGTTTCTCCATTAGTAGCAAGCACGTTTGAACGCTGTCAATTTTATCATCTTTTGTGGTCCAACTACTTCACTTCCAGTTCAGTGAAATTTAACACAAACCACTGAAGACGCAAAGGCCGACCTGCTCCGTTCTATCGTGCATTTTTATAAATAAGTCTATCGGCTCACAGTCCTCGCTTTATTTTGACTTGCCTCACAGATGAAGCTTTTACCATTGAATACTGCAGTCATATGAATTTTCAGCGAACTCTCTTGGGATCCATGTCAATAAGGTTATACAACGCTTTCCGTCGGGGCTGGATGTCTCAGAATTAAATTACTTTCTCCTTAAAGGGTAGATTGGAGGACATAGATCTCTTGGGGATTTG
Source organism: Periplaneta americana (assembly GCA_025594305.2). Classification (NCBI taxonomy): domain Eukaryota; kingdom Metazoa; phylum Arthropoda; class Insecta; order Blattodea; family Blattidae; genus Periplaneta; species Periplaneta americana. The sequence continues at coordinate 69,791,783 of JAJSOF020000005.1, forward strand.
TGAGAGAGTTTTTCCTTCACCAGATTTTATTTTCCGTGGCTGAAAACAATGTAGAAATCCCACGGCGGCGAGGGGTGAAATAACGTCAATTTCATGGATTCGTGACTTCCCGTTGAGACGCTGGAGCTCCATCCATATTGTAGAATAGAGATCAGAGGGCTTGCATGACCATCTCACAGGCTATGGAAAATTAGCAAACATTCTTGTTACAGGGGCTTGAGAGTATGACACTGCATAACAGACAAACCAACAATGCCATTAATCTCGTTTTGATATCGTCTACATAATTAAAGAGTTCAGAGCCATAGCGGGCCAAGCGCCATTTATTAAAAACGGAGAAAGCAAGGGTTAAAGTTAAATACATATCATAATTTAATGAAGATTTACGTCATTTAATTTTACTTTATATCACTTGCTATATGTTTCGTTAAATTATGGCAATCACTTAATTTTAACTCTTGTTTTCTCCGTTTTCAATAAATGGCGCTGGGCCCGGTATGGCATAGTTGCGCCCCGCGGTCAATTGGATATCTTAACCCTACGGCACAGGGTTTCGAAAATTGAAACTTAGAACCATTATCAATTATTAACTCTTTACCCTTTTCACTAAACTTAACATTCATTTTAAATTAACCTCACTATACGCCATAGACGGTGTGAAAATCACTAATAAAATGTCAAGACTGCTAAGGCCCCATATTCCAACGGCTCACTCATTTGAATATCAGTTAATAAAGTATTGCCAACTTCATGGTGTTCATTTTAACGGTATCGATAATGAATATTAAATCGCATAAGAAATCAATAAGATTGGTTGATTACGAGGCTCGAGTTTCCGTAGTGTCTTTTTCTCTACCTATTTAATCGGGGCGCAACTATGCCATGACCTTTTCTCTACCTGAAGGGAACGGGGCGCAACTATGCCATGCCTTTTTTCTCTACCTGATGGGAACCGGGCGCAACTATGCCCACAAAACAGGGACCCTTTTTTATATGCTGCATTTTATCTGCCCGTGTGGCGCAACTATGCCCTGCCCGCTTGGCCCACTATGGCTCTGAACCCTTCAATTTACCGCTTTCTTTTCCATTGCCAACTTACGAAAGTTTTCAGAATAGATTTCATGACAGTGATAGTGATGATGGTGAGTATAGTGGTAGTAATAATGACGATGACAATGATGGTAAATGTGATATTGATGATGTGATGATGATGATAGTAATAATAATAGGCCTAATAATAATAATAATAATAATAATAACAATAATAATAATATAATAATAGTAATAATACTAATAATAATAGTAGTAAAAATAATACCAGCCAATAATCTAGCGATCAGAGTTTCTGGCTGCAGCTCGTGAGGTCTCGGGTTCGATTTCCGGTTAGAGCACAGTAATTTTTCTTTAAAGGAAATTTTCCTATGTTCGTCCATGGTCTGAAATTTAGATTAAGTTTAGATTTAAGACTACTACTACTACTACTACTACTACTACTACTACTACTACTACTACTACTACTACTACTACTACTACTCAAATGTAATACTTAATTACTGGCTTTTAAGGAACCCGGAAGTTCATCGGTCCCTATCCTGTGCAAGATTAATCCAGTCTCTACCATCATATTCCACATCCCTCAAATCCATTTTAATATTATCCTCCCATCTTCGTCTCGGCCTTCCCAAAGGTCTTTTCCCTCCGGCCTCCCAACTGACACACTACATGCATTTCTGGATTCGCCCATACGTGCTACATGCCCTCCCCGTCTCAAACGTCTGGATTTAATGTTCCTAATTATGTCAGGTGAAGAATACAATGCATGCAGTTCTGTGTTGTGTAACTTTTTCCATTCTCCTGTAACTTCATCCCTCTTAGCCCCAAATATTTTCCTAAGCACCTTATTCTCAAACACCCTTAACCTATGAGAGTCCAAGTTTCACAACCATACAGAACAACCGGTAATGTAACTGTTTTATAAATTGTAACTTTCAGATTTTTTGACAGACTATAAGAAATAATAATAATAATAATAATAATAATAATAATAATAATAATAATAATAATAATAATAATAATAATAATAATGAGATTTTTGAAGAAACTATCGGCAGTATACAATGTAACAATAAAATTTGTGAACAAGCAATGTAGCTATATTTTTCTTTTTGCCTGCATGTTTCTTACTCACATTATACAATCGTGTGCACAGTTTAAAGATGGGATGTGTTCATAACATAATATGCTGATGTAATAAAAGTACTTATTCTTGTGATTAGAATTATGTAACAGCGATGGAGTTTGAACTTTGCAGCTAGTCCTTTCCAGAGCCAGACAAATGCGTTATCAAGTCTCTGTATCATTTTAAAATATTGTGTCGATTTTTCGTTCATCACTTCCATTTAAAACATACAATACATAATATGCTCTGGAATGTTACCTTAATACATTTCTTGCTCCTCCTGTTTACGTGTGTACGTTGTTTTTTTTTTTTTATGTACATTTTTCTTTGGCCTTTTAACATACAAACATTTTCGGTTGAAGATGTTGGAAACCATAAGTGATGGATAAATTGTTGCGTCAGTCGTAACTGCAGCGTTGTCAACTTGATTCTTAAAAATCCGCTATGAGACCGTGCAGAAACCGCTAAATTGCTATATTGTCAATGTAAAATTAGATTATTTTGCCGCTGTGAGTGCTAAAAATACCCGCTAAATCCCCTATATCAGCAATACAAATTTCATAAATTTTATCCGCTAAACTAACACTGAAACACGCTAGATCTAGCGGGAAAACCGCTGAATTGGCAACACTGGTCGTAAGGCCTATATCTTCAAAACCGTGGACCACTGCCTGTTGGATCGCAGTGCCGTGGACACATCTCAGTAACATCACAGTCTACTATATACAGTCACGAAGCTTGAGGTGTTTTTTTTGTAAATATATGATAAAGCGGATATTATACATTTGTTTTGTTGGTAACATAGAAACAATAGACTGTCCATGGTCGACTTTGGACTGGCAATCGTATTTCTATCGAGTGTTTAGCTCGTTGTGTATTTCACATTGATGCTTGTGAAATGTTCATTATTGGTTGTAATGAAAATGTTAATCGCTAAAATATAATAATTGGAATAATAATATGGGACAAGGCGGAGACGTTTGTAGTTCTATAAATTGTAGCAACAGTAAGAGAAAGAGGCCAGAGTTATCCTTTGTCCGATTTCCGAAAGATTCAGAAAGGTTCCTGGGTTTCCACAAGAATGCTGTGCAGAAACAAAACTCTTAATTTTGAAGTTCTTTGCGACTGTTAGAATACATTATATCCTTAAATTTCACAATGAAATGTTTCAGTCTAAGTCGGAACCGAAAGGACATTAGATACCGGTTAAAGTTCTGTCACTTAGGCTGCTAAATTTCCAGAGAAATAAAAGTTAGGTCTACTTTTTTTTTTCAGGGGATATATTTTTAATTGCAGCTATTAATTTTCTTATTATTTTTATGTGTTATTTTACCTAAAGACGTAGAAAAATTAAGTTTGTTTTAATGAAATGTATTGATCAAGTTTTATTTTCAATTCTGGTGGCATTATTATTGCTCAGGCCTATTTTTTTTCAAAAGATGTGTTTTTAATTATAGCTGTTAATTTTGTTGTTATTTTTATTTGTTGCTTTACTTGAGACGTAGAAAAAGTCTGTTACAATAATATTTATTGATCACGTTTTATTTCCAATTCTGGTGTGATTATTATTGCTTAACCTCATCCCACTTTGTTAACTACGTAAGCCTACACTACAAGTACCGGTACGCGTAAGTTACTCCATTAATTCATATTTCCATTATTATTATTGTTGTAAAGGGAAATGCAAATTAATATTTATTGGTTTCATAGTTAATTATCGCTATAATCTTGAATGAGTGAAGCTATTATAGTAAATTTCAGTTCGTTTTGCACAAACAAAAATTATATTACTTATTTCTTGCAGGTATCTTCGAATTTATGGTGGAATTTAATATACTTCATTAAAATAATAAATTAACTTTATGCATTTAATATTTTAATAATGGAAGGAAGGTGTTAATTTTTCCAAAAGAACACGACAACGAAAGTGAAAATTTTGAGTGAAATGTTATTATTGACGTCTGCTGGGAAAATGTCTGCTAAAATATAGGCGATAATTGCGATCCTAATGGTGGACAATGTCAAAGACGTTTAATCATTCATGGATGATGGTTATGGAGAGGTACCTTGAGAAAATGTGCAGGACGAAGTGACTCAGTAGCACATAACTGCTCGCGCTTCATTTTGAAGTTCACATGTTAATGTTCCTATGAGGATACCGGATTTACATGCAAATGCACTTAAATTTGTTTTTACATGTGATACGAAAGCTGGAACTGAAGTAGGCTTACGTTTTATGTTCTTCTGTTTTTATATGCGGAATTTTATACTGCATATTTTTGTGTATTTTACTAACTACTTGCATATTTTGCATATTTCATGTTATTATATTATTATTTTATATTAGTTAATATAAATCATATACAGGATGAGTAAAAAGTATGGAACAATGCTTGTAACTTTCTTCTTTCTAATTTTATGAAGGAACTATTTATACAAAAGTTGCAGGGTATCAAAGACAGAATATTTTGAACACGTTTTCAAGTACTATACTTTACATTTATAAAGGATCAACTAATGATTGTTTATTTTTTAGTGGCATAATGTACTTATTTTCCTATTTCTTTAGCATTGTACGGCATAGGCAGGGCTGTTCAAAGGAAAAGTAAAATCCCCCAAAAATGATAGCAGCTAAAAATGTGAAAAGACGATTTCAGCCAGAAAATCCGTCACCCGTCAAGCCATTCTTTTCCCGTCCGCTACGTTGAAATTCCGTCACTTTGACGGAATTTCCGTTCAGTTGGCAACACTGGAGGTATGGTATACGGATGTGAAGGCCGGAGAGGAATGTGGCGGATGTTGGGGAAGGCGGAGCCGGACATAAGCGCGAAATGACAGAAAATTGCAACAGCGCAAAAAAAAAAAACTCGCGCTTATGGGCTGAAGTCGTGCACTCCGAAATTCTGCTAATAGTATTCGAATGAAACGTGGCAGTAGATGCAAAGGCAAAGGAAAGTATTACGAAATTCCGATAGCGGACGTTTTAAACATCAACAAGTAGGGGGCTTAGAACAGTGTTACATTCAAGGTCCTGTTTCACTGTCATGATAGAGGGCACAGAACAACAGTACCGTTAGTTGCAGTCGTTCCAAGGTCTTGTTTCAGTGTTCATTAGCATAGCTCCTACTCATCAAAAATCATTCCAGTTTTCCGATTTTGTACTAAATACATACCATGGATGAATATATAAGGTTCGTTCCAACAAGCGGTTCATGGATCAGTTCATGTACAGTTCCTGTACTATCTTATGCGCATGCGCTAGTTGAGCATCTGCTATGGGATTGAAACTGGACTGGACGCTGAATATTTTGAATGTTTTCAAGTACGGATCGTTATTTACTAAATCCAGAGATGCTATAACTGTTCATCTTTTTAAGGGATCCTTATTATTATCGTTTTCTTTAATTGTAGAAAATAGAATTTCGATCATTTTCTATTAAAAGATGACAAAAGTATGGAAGGCAAAATTAAACTAATTCAATGTCGTGTAAAAACTGGGGGACTTTCATCTAAAAATAGATCTTTTTAATTACTAATTTTCGTTATTTATTATATTTTTAATTAAAGCTGCATGTTGAAATTTGTTAATTAACTGTTTCAATACCCAAATAATTCCCATTCCCTTTCTTTTTGGCAAAAAATTTAAATTAAATCTCTAGTTTTATTATTCGTCTGTACTGTCACTTTTCATCTTTAACCTCAATGATGTGAACAGTCGATCATGTCTTTCTTCAGTATCCAGGAGACGTTGGTTGGTGACGATAGCGGACGTTTTATGCCCATGCGCGTCTTGCGTACTTTCCGTCATGCCTCAATCCACGGACTATTTTTGACCGTTCCGAACCCGTGTCAAAAGCTTGTTGGTCGTTCCAGTACATGTTTCCGGTTCAGGACTGGTTCGGATTGTGTTGGAACGCTATTTCTGTACTGCGCATGCTCACGATGGTTACAGACGGTTCCTGACTATTGTTGGAACGAACCTATTATAGGATGCGAAACTGCGGTCAGCACCATCTGACGCAGGGGGTTCAAATAAGATGATCAGCTCCCGACATCGTGGGTTTTTCTTTAATGTAACCGACTTTATATTTCAATTTGTATAATCATATTTTTGTAAAAGGCAAGGGTCCAAGAGACCTGGTACTTTTAATAAAAACATCTAAAAAAAAAGTCGTGGGTGGTGAACATTAGAACTACCCAGAATTCTGTATTTATCTGTTCGTTCGAGACGAACAGTCGATGCTCGAGAAGACAAGATGGCAGCCAGAAACTTGCTAATGAGTGCACATAAAGTGGTATTAAGTGTGTGTATAAACAGTGTATGTTAAACAGTGATGTTTATTGACGTTGTGAAAATAGTGTTGTTGAATGTATTGTAAAGTAATAGTAATATAATAAATTGAACTACCGGTATCTTAGTAGTTCTTGCAGACTTTTCCATTGCGCTGTACACTAAATACCCAAAGAATACAATCCCAATTATCTAAACTTTTGCTTTATTTTCTGTCTCTGTTTAGTTATATTTTAATTGGGTAGTGTAAAATAGATCGTCTCTTTTATCTTCCAGTTGGCTTCGGTAAGAATTTTCAGTGGAAGGTGGTGTGAGAAATAAAAATGTAAATTTTTTATTTAAAATTGGGTTAGTTGAGAATATCGATGAGGGCGAGAGGGAAGAAATATTTTCTGCATAGAGTAACATTTTCGTCATCAGGTGCGCTGCTAAATGCATGGAGTAATTAGTTTTTGTTTTCGCTACTTGGTGCGCTGCTAGATGTAATAAGTTCTCCACCGTCCAACAGATAGCAGCAAGATCAGTTTCTACATTACCGCCTCTAGTATGTGTTACGGAAAAACTCAGTAAGTTTCGCATCCTATTATATATTCATCCATGCACATACATTCAAACAGTTATCTGCAGATTCCCACTCGAGTTATGGGCTGAGCCTCCTTCGAACTCTCCTCGCACAACAAAATGCAGCAGAGTCGTACCCTAAGCATTAGAAAGACTTTTTAATTTATCGCATTCCTCTGTTCACTTACTTACAAACACAGTAAATTAATTACAGTCTGAAATTTACTTGAAGATTAAATTACAATGATAACGGGTCATAAGAAACAAAAAAGAGTAAGAGAACAGTTCGTAAAGGGAGCCTGAAATGATTATATAAATAAAAATATAACCAGACTGCAGTTTCTAAAATTGGTGGATCTCAAGTTTTAACCCAATATTATGTAGACGTTGCATATTTCACAAAGAAATGAGTACCTTGTTTTTCTTATAACTTGATTTGTTCGCGTTTATGTATTACATCTAAATTTTTGGAGCTTTTTACTGTTTTTTTTTTCGCGCTTTTGAGCTCTCATTAAAGCTGTATTTGCGCTTATGGGCTGCAGTCGGGGCCGGCATAACCGGGCTGCATTGTCGACACGCAACTCATTTTATCACGGGTGCACAAAAAGCTTCTTTAGGCTGCAGTGTATAGAGATGTTCCGCCCAATAAGCGCCTTTAACGTCTCAACCTATACAAAACCCACTGTGACATTGTAAATAAATGTTATTGTTTCTGATCAGTCACTGCTGTTCAAGAAGTTCTTGAGATCCTAAATCAATTTTTTTACTTTATTGGTTTATTTTACGACGCTGTATCAACATCTAGATTATTTAGCGTTTGAATGAAATGAAGGTGATAACGCCGGGCAAATGAGTCCGAGGTCCAGTACCGAAAGGTACCCAGCATTTGCTCGTATTGGGTTGAGGGAAAACTCCGGAAAAAACCTCAACCAGGTAACTTGCCCAGACCGCGATTCGAACCCGGGCCACCTGGTTTCGCGGCCAGACGCGCTGACCGTTACTCCACAGGTGTGGACGCCTAATTCAAAATGATGCTGTCTCAATAATTCATTGTTCACAGTAGGACGAAAAAAATGATAAAATAAGAAAGTAAGAGGAAAGGAAAAGGAGAGAAGGTAGGTATCAAAGAAAGAATGAGGGGGGAAAAAGAAACAAAATCAAACAAAAGCAGAAAAAGACGAAGTTGAAGCATTATATACATAGTAAATAGCCTATTATAATTACATGTAATGTAACGGAGAAGAAAGAATAGAGATGTGGTTTACCCTTCATGAATCTCTTTTTTTTTGTGGGTTATTTTATGACGCTGTATCAACATATTGGGTCATTTAGCGTCTGAATGAAATGGAGGTGATAATGCCGGTGAAATGAGCCTGGAGTCCATCACCAATAGTTGCCCCAGCATTTGCTTATATTGTCTTGAGGGAAAACTCCGAAAAATTCTCAACCAAGTAACTTTCCCCGACCGGGCTTGGATCCCGGGTCACCTGGTTTCGCGATCAGACGCGCTAACCGTTACTCCACAGATGTGGACTGAATTTATTAGTCCTTGAGAAGTGCAGTGTAGGGTCAGGTGTATCCCTTCATTGCATTGCATGCTGAAAATTAATTAAAACTGTGCAGTGTTTTACAAAAAAAAAAAATCCTGGTTTTGGACTTACATTGACAGATACGCGTCATGAACTTAATCTTGGGCATTCAGAGGAAATTATTTCAATCAAATTACAGCCACGAGAACGACATAATTATAAGACAATATTTAATGTAAGTGTAACTATTTGGCAACCATATCATTTAATTACATATTATTGGCTTAGTCGGTTAAGGCGCTTGTCTGCCGGTCTGAAGTTGCGCTCGGACGCGGGTTCGATCCCCGCTTGGGCTGATTACCTGGTTGGGTTTCTTCCGAGGTTTTCCCCAACCGTAAGGTGAATGCCAGGTAATCTGTGGCGAATTTTCGGCAACATCTCGTCAAATACCATCTCGCTATCACCAATCTCATCGACGCTAAATTAATAACCTGGTAGTTGATACAGCGTCGTTAAATAACCTACTAAAAATATATATTTATATGTTTAACATAATTATCTTAAAGCTTCACTAGCATAAACGCTGCATATTAAAAAGTAATAAGCGAATAATTAATTCGATGTAGGCTATATCAATAATGTTGCCTCTTCTGTTGATGCAGCCCATGTCAATGTTCTATACAATTATTGCATGCGAAATACAGAGTGATTTATATAGAACTGACGCATTTCTTTCATTAATTGTTTCAAAACGAATTGTGCTAGCGACAACTTATTATACCTAAAATGTAGAGGAATTTTGGGAGATTATTTACCTCTATAGCAAATATTGTCCGGCGTTGTCAAATCCGGAGATCTCGGTGGCCACAGGTTACTGGAAATTATTCGGTCGTCACATAACCGGATAAATGGAACCATGCTTCATCTGTGAACCATGTAATGGACAATATGGCAGGATTTTGCACAATGAACGTCTGAAACCAACAGCAGAATGTTCTGGAGTTTCGATTCCTTGTCACTAGATGCGCAGATATTTATGTTTTATTCCTATTGTTGGCAGCTGTTTTCGACATTTTGTGTCAACGTGAAAATGCAGTACACATTAAATCAACGACTCTTCCTTGTGAAGCAATACTGGATTACGAATTCAATTACAGCTACTCAAAGGGCATACCAGAGAGAATTTGGTGTTCGCAATCCTCCCAAAAGAAACACAATACTGGGACTGGTAAACAAATTGGAAACAACTGGATCTCTGCTGAGTGAAAAGGGCAAGCATCGTTTATCTAGGCTTCCCACGGTTGTTGTTGACGTAAGAGCACGACTGGAGCAGTCACCCAAAAAATCATTAAGACGTTTGTCGCAGGATACAGGGTACACCTACTCAATGTGTCAGAGAGCCTAAAGCCATATAGGGTTACGGTTGTTCATCAGCTACAGGAACCAGATAAGGATAAAAGATTGAATTATTGTCGTTGGTTTCAGACGTTCATTGTGCAAAATCCTGCCATATTGTCCATCACATGGTTCACAGATGAAGCATGGTTCCATTTATCCGGTTATGTGACGACCGAATAATTTCCAGGAACCTGTGGCCACTGAGATCTCCGGATTTCACAACGCCGGACAACATTTGCTATAGAGGTAAATAACCTCCCAAAATTTCTCTACATTTTAGGTATAATAAGTTGTCGCTAGCACAATTCGTTTTGAAACAATTAATGAAAGAAATGTGTCAGTTCTATATAAATCACTCTGTAGTACATGATGTGTGTTCACCTGGACTGTCACGCATTTTTGTTTTCTTCGTCGCACATTGTTGCTGTAAAGCATGTTAACTTTACATAGCTATTTTGATTGGAAGGCGTTGTCTCTCGTTTTATTTGAATGATGCAACTCGACATACCATTTCAAGAGTTGTGTAAGCACACATTCGATCTGCGTATTACGCAAGTTTGCTTAGCTAATATTATGATACCGTTTAAATTCTTCCGCTTCGTGAATAAAGTTCACTGCGTATTAACTGTTAACGATATGGTAATGTATTTTTGAGATTTCCTAAATTTAATCTCGGTTTACTATATTTGAGCTTTTTACTTTATTTATTACGTTAATATCCCGTAAAATTGTACTATAACTACTTTTATAACGATTCGTCTTCGTCTTTTCCGGTTTTACTTGATTTCTTTATTTATTTCTCTTTCATCACTTCTCTTCCGTCTTTCATAACTTCCTCTTACGTCTTTTTTCATTTCCTCTTTCTTTCCTGTTTGGCCTATACGTTTTTCTTTTCTTTCGTCCATCTTCAATTCTTTTATTCGTGTCTTTCTTAGTATTATCACAGTCTAGTATATACAGTCACGAAGCTTGAGTTCATGAGGGTACTAGGAACAATAAACTGTGCAGGTACTATTTCGAATTGTCTGTAATGAGGCGATAGTAGCGATCCTAGTGGTTAGCACCTATCTATGGATGCATATTTACTACCTATTGAGCTTCGTGGCTGTATATACTAGACTGTGATATTATCTTACAATTCTTTATTATTTCATTTGTCCCTTTTTCTTTCGTGTTTGCTTCTTTCTGATTTGTTCGTTTATTTTTTTTTCTTTCTTTTTCATATATTTATTTTAATTGCAATACAGAACTGAAATATAGTTGAAATAAAGTATTAATTTTAATACAAATTTTACACGAGAGCTAAGATTTGTGTGTAGTTGCCGTTATACGAAATTGAACATTAAGTAAGGTTTCCTGTTTTGCTAAGGATCTTATGTGTAACTTAAGGGGTTAGGCACAGCTTACAGCAGTAAAATTTTGGAAATGTTCAACATTTTTTCCTCCATTACTGTATCTTGTACAATAATGAAAATTAGTATGTGTAAAACACTGTTTTTCTGCTATATGAACAAAATGGTTTTACGATTTAAAAAAATGTATATACATTTTTTTTTTTTTTCAAAATTCAGTTCACTTGCAGTGATGATGCGTTTCCCACATAACTAAAAAACTTTCCAACATTCTGTGATGACATTTTTGGTGTGTATTTATGCATGTCATATCTATAATATGATGCGAGGTCACTTCTCTACCTTTGATAGATTGTCTGATAAAAAATAAATTAACTCAAAAAGTGATCGTATACCAGTATTTTCTCCTAACACAAAATAAAAAAAAATATGATTTATTAAGGAAGGTAGTTGTAAAAATGAGTTTCAGCAATAAAATACAAGAGAGAGAATATGAAAAAGTTACCGATAACAAGTTTTGCCTTATGAGGGAAACGTTTCATCACTGCACAGTGAACTGTCACCATTTTAAATTTTTGAAAGAAATATATAAATAATTTTTTTAATCGTAAAAATATATTTTTTTTCATATAGCAGAAGGACAGCGTTTTATACATAGCAATCTTCATTATTGTACAAGCTGCAGTAATGAAGGAAAAAGATGTTGAATATTTTCGAAAATTTTACTACTGTAAGCTGTACCTAACCCCTTAAGCATTAATTATATTTTATAATGTTGAACTGCAGAGTGATTGCTACTTTTCTACATAATCTCCTAAACGAATTATACACTTATCCCATAGTGACACAAGCTTGAATATTTCCTTTCTGTAGAAATCCGGCCCTTGATGTTCCAATCAATCTAGAACAGAATTCTGTACAGTTGCATAATCTAGAAAGCGTCTTTCTCCAAGATGTTTGTTTCTTCAGGTGCAAAGGAAATGAAAATCGGATGGGGATAAATCCGGGCTGTAAGGAGACTGTTCCATAATGTTCCAGGGGAAGACCTACAAAAGTTCCTGCGTTTGCTATGTCGTATAGAATGATCAAGTCTCATGTATTAATATTTCAATGTTTATTTGAGATAATGACGAAATTAACATAATACCTTATCAAAATTGCTGATCTGCCTCCTGGATATAAGCCAGCGTCATAAAGTGAGAGACATAAAACAAGACCACAAGATAAATAATTCTCACTAAGATGATACTTAATATATTGTCGGATTATGAATATTCCTGAGTAAATCCAGCATGTCTGCCAATAATAATTGTTTCACAATCAGTGTCTATTTATATGGATATTTACTTTTACGATCCTAGTAAAACGATTATGAGTAAGTAATTAAAAAGCGTAATGTTTGCACTTATCATTCAGCCGTTTTTTATAATATGGATTTTCATACATTTTTATTGCAACTCGTAATAAAATTCAATGCCACAGTACTTCTAGCATATAAATGTAAATATGGCATATCTAGAAGCTCTGGAGTAAAGGTCTGTTTCAGAAACAGTTGATTCATCTCGTATGACGCCGTAATGTCAACCAGCGGACAAATACAATGCATGCAATTTCAAAAGTCTCTGTAAAAAAACCTAACATTCACTACCATCACTAATACAATATCGTGACCAGCATCATTCTCATCATCGTCTCATCATTATTTCAGAGAGTTCTTTATATCTCTTACATCTATTGTAGCTTAATATTTTCTATTGACATTTGCAGTGGCGGCTCGTAATAAAATATTACATGTGTTCACAATTTTGTGTTCCAAAACCGAAAAGAATTTGGAATCGTACGTTTAGCCTAATATAAAATGTCGTTCGAATGTTTCAATATCGAAAAAACCGTATATAAATTCAAAACATAATAATAATAATAATAATAATAATAATAATAATAATAATAATAATAATAATAATAATAATAATAATAATAAATCAATAATAATAATGAAACGTCTTAGTCTTTTTATTTTCAATTTTTGAAACCTAGTCTTTTTATTTTCAATTTTTCCTGGTAAGTCAGTTTACCCAGTTCTTTACTGTTCAAAATTGCTTGAACAGAGTTCATTGTTTATGTTTGTTAAAAATGAATACATATCACAGTGCCGTTATTTACAAAAGCGTGTGTTCAGTAACATATTTTGGTTCACAACACACTGATACACTATAGCCTATACCAGTACTATAATCCCATTCGTATAGATTGATTGCTATAAATATATGCCAGTAAATGTTATTCTTAAATATTATATACCACCATACAGATACTTAAATTCACACCACTATCACATTCAGCCAAACCATGGATAAATATTTACCAAACTATGCTATTATGCTAACATTAAAGTATAGTACTCGTAATTCAGAAACTATACTCTCGTAGCAGCACTGTACACACACCCACGCTCCGAGAGTGAGAAATGCTGGCACCTACAGGCTAAAATACAGACTATTAAATTTCATCCTCGAGATATAGCACGTGAACGATAGGCATCCATGCATCTGACATCTTTAGGATAGATTCACTGTTCACGTAACGCTGTGTGCTCTTGACGAATCATAAGCGTCCAGCGAAAGACAATTTTCTCCCGCGCATGCGTGCAATATTCGTGTAATATCCTTGAAAAGAGCACGACTTGTACATGAACGTACGTTGCCAAGTTTACATAAGTCTATGCAAGATGCGGGAAGTTTAAAATACTCGATTCTGATATACATCCCCACTACATCAATACGGTTTTAAATAATGAAACTAGTCGTGTATTAATGGAAACAAGGTGTTCACGTGTTCTTGTGCTCTTATTGACGCACCGCCACTGGACATTTGCCCTTGGAGTAGGTATTCGATATTCCAGAATAATAATTCTGACGTCAGAGAAGAGAATCTTTAACATATTAACAAAATAATTCATTCGAGTAATTTTGATGGAGAGGTTACACGTATTTCAATGCTCATTTACTCATTTATTTATTTATTTATTTATTTATTTATTTATTTATTTATTTATTCGTTTATTTATTTATTTTCTTGCTTACTTGCTTTTGTTTGTTTAATTGCTTGCTGATTGCTTCATTACTTATTTTTTTATGTATTTATTTACTTAGTTACTTTTGTGTTTCTAATGTCGATCCACGTATGAAAATGAAAATGAATTGCATCCGTCATGTAAAGAAGTGGACGTTGGACCGTATTTTTAAATAAATGTTTTAACAATTGTGTTTCTAACAAATATGTTTTAATAGGCATACGTAATATTCTTTTTCTCAGAAAATGTGTTTTATTTATTTATTTATTTATTTATTTATTTATTTATTTATTCTGATGTAGTTAAGGCCATCAGGATTAAGTATCATAATTAATTCTATCCTAACTAATTAACTAACATAAACGAGAAACTTGCAATTTTAATCTAGATTAAAAAAGAAAAAAAAAAAGACAAATCAATACTTTTAGCAATACCTAAAAAACATTAACGAAGACAAAATTTTCCAATTTAATTTTGAATTGTGATAAAGTCCGGCACTCCCTGACATCATTAGGTAACGAATTCCAGAGGCGAGGTATTTCTACAGTATAGGAAGATGAGTATAAAGACGTTCAATGATGAGGGATAGAAAGAAGTGCTTGATGTCGGTTTCGAAGAGTTGTAAGAAACTGAAAGCGCGATAACAGATAATTCGGAGTAGAAGTATGCGTGATTCTAAAGAGAAGAGACAGTGAATGTATTGTTCTTCGTTCCTTCAGACGCGCCCATGAAAGTAACTGGAGGGAAGGTGTTATTTGATCAAATTTACGAGTATTGCAGATGAATCGTATGCACACATTATGATGAACACGTTGTAGTCTCTCAGCTGAGAATGAACTTACATTAGTTAGAAAGGAATCGCAATAACAAAAATGGGGCATTACAAGCGTCTGAATAAGATTATTTTTTAAACTAAGTGGTAGAAATTCTTCCATATGGAACAAGGAGTGAAGTTGAGAAAACATTTTTTTTTTTTGCAAATGTGTGTTACTTGAGTGTTCCAATTTAGATCGTTATCCATAAAAATGCCAAGATTTTTAAAGGTTTCACTGTATTTAACAATAATCCCATTCAATATTATATCTGGTATAGTACTACTATTTAAGAGTGATTCGTAGACGATTATGTCCCATTAATTCTTTCGTATAGTTGCTTTATTTTTATTTCGTAACAGCTTTTATATTTAACTTCGTTCTAGAATATGCCATTAGGAAAATTCAGGATAACTCAGAGGGTTTGGAATTAAACGGGTTACATCAGCTTCTTGTCTATGTGGATGACGTGACTATGTTAGCAGAAAATCCACAAATGATTAGGGAAAACACGGAAATTCTACTTGAAGCAAGTAAAGCAGTAGGGTTGGAAGTAAATCCTGAAAAGACTAAGTATATGATTATGTCTTGTGACCAGAATATTGTACAAAATGGAACTATAAAAATTGGGGATTTTTCCTTCGAAGAGGTGGAAAAATTCAAATATCTTGGAGCAACAGTAACAAATATAAATGACACTCGGGAGGAGATTAAACGCAGAATAAATATGGGAAATGCCTGTTATTATTCGGTTGAGAAGCTTTTGTCATCTAGTCTGCTGTCAAAAAATCTGAAAGTTAGAATTTATAAAACAGTTATATTACCGGTTGTTCTGTATGGTTGTGAAACTTGGACTCTCACTTTGAGAGAGGAACAGATAATAAGGGTGTTTGAGAATAAGGTCCTTAGGAAAATATTTGAGGCTAAGAGGGATGAAGTTACAGGAGAATGGAGAAAGTTACACAACGCAGAACTGCACGCATTGTATTCTTCACCTGACATAATTAGGAACATTAAATCCAGACGTTTGAGATGGGCAGGGCATGTAGCACGTATGGGGGAATCCAGAAATGCATATAGAGTGTTAGTTGAGAGGCCGGCGGGAAAAAGACCTTTGGGGAGGGCGAGACGTAGATGAGAAGATAATATTAAAATGGATTTGAGGGAGGTGGGATATGATGGTAGAGACTGGATTAATCTTGCTCAGGATAGGGATCAATGGCGGGCTTATGTGAGGGCAGCAATGAACCTCCGGGTTCCTTAAAAGCCAGTAAGTAACAGCCTTTATATGGTACCACGGAGTTTGTTGGAATCTTTAGAAGTTCTAAGGCGCATGTTTGTATCAGTAAGTTGTTATATAAACACGGACTTACAGTAGTAGTCTGATGGACGGATATGGCTATGCTGATTCATTGTGCTTTTCTCAGTGTTTGCTTGAGGATTTTAGATGTGATAGATATATTATCTTCCTCTTTTTATAGAAGTAAGCAGTCTTGGAATAAGCAAGTCAGAGAGTTACAAGGTGAAGGTGATGCTTTCAGTAGTAAGCGCGTGGAGGCAAGCGCCTTGATATTGACCCCGTGGCAGAAACCGTAAAATGGAACGCATTAATGTGTTTGTGGCTTGCACAAATGTTGACCTCATTTGTGGCAGATCTTTAAGCATGTTTGTCCTTCGCCAAGGAAACCTAATACTGGTTTCGCTTTTGTCAATAATAGTAAACATTTGAATATCTATAGGTGTTAGCGCGTAAGTAAGTACATATATGCGTAATAGTAATATGCGTTACAAGAGCGGTATGTTGAAGTTTTCATGTTCGAGGAAAAGTTTGAAAAAGCGAAACGTAGTTGAGCTTTTTTAATTTCCGAGAATTGAAAGAAAACATACCGCTCGTGTACCGTACATTATTTTGTGCGAAGATCGTTTATTACATACCTGAAAGAGGAATTTCTAATTTGTTGCAATGAAATCTCCATCTTGGTTTCTGTTCAATGACGGCAAATTCGCAAAACAAAAATATCTATCTTCAACATTGTTGCTTTAAAATGTTTCTGTGTTTGCTATACTCCAGCAAGCCGTGATATACGTCTGTCTTCCCCCCTCCCCCCCCAGTCTATAAATGCGAACTTAAAACAAACGGTAAGGTGATGTTCGAGGAAAAGTTTGAAAAAGCGAAACGTAATTGAGCTTTTTTAATTTCCGAGAATTGAAAGAAAACATACCGCTCGTGTATCGTACATTATTTTGTGCGAAGATCGTTTATTACGTACCTGAAAGAGGAATTTCTAATTAGTTGCAATGAAATCTCCATCTTGGTTTCTGTTCAATGACGGCAAATTTGCAAAACAAAAATATCCATCTTCAACATTGTTGCTTTAAAATGTTTTCTGTGTTTATTATACTCCACCAAGCCGTGATATACGTGTCTTTTTTCCCCCCAGTCTATAAATGCGAACTTAAAACAAACGGTAAGGTTATGTAATGATTTATTTTTCATTTTAATATTTTAACAATATTATTTATATAACACATTGCAGTAATAACATCGGCAAGTTTAATTTTGCCGGTCAAGGAGATGTTTAGAAATGGCTTCCTTAATGTTACTTGCATCACGAATGCAGTAACTTTAGTGGAGTTGTAGAGTTTACTTAATTTTTGCAAATATTTAAAAACAATAGTTAACAGTGCAATTTAGGTGAAATTGCAGTGGTAAGTTTCCAATTTATAATTATTACTATATTGAACGTCTCTAAAAATAGGCCTAATATGTTAAAAGCCTAAAGCAGTAAAATCAATATGTCACTTAAGCAGTAAGAAGAGGGAAATTGTTATGTGTGTTAGGTTGGGAATACTGAATGTGGAATTTTAGACTTTCCGCGGATTGGTTTTGTGCGGAAACCAAGCAAATACGCACGATCTCGCACAAAATACAACTTTTTATATGTATTACAAGGTGATTGCGTATGAGCTCATAATTTCCATTGTTACATCCATTCGAACCTCTGATTAAAAAAATTATTTGTGCCGAAATCTCACACTTACATAGGCCAATAAGCGAGTGCATAAAGTACAGTGTTACCCTTTCTACCACACTCTCAAACTCACCCCGCTACGCGCACTGTTTACGTAACATACTTTTGACCTCTTGGTCGAGAAACGCTCGCGTTATTCACATAGACACAACGGTGAGCCGTTATATTATTACTTACTGGCTTTTAACGAACCCGGAGGTTCATTGCCGCCCTCTCATAAGCCCGCCATTGGTCCCTATCCTGAGCAAGATTAATCCAGTCTCTATCATCATATCCCACCTCCCTCAAATCCATTTTAATATTATCTTCCCATCTACGTCTCGGCCTCCCCAAAGGTCTTTTTCCCTCCGGCCTCCTAACTAACACTCTATATGCATTTCTGGATTCGCCCATACGTGCTACATGTCCTGCCCATCTCAAACGTCTGGATTTTATGTTCCTAATTATGTCAGGTGTAGAATACAATGCGTGCAGCTCTGCGTTGTGTAACTTTCTCCATTCTCCTGTAACTTCATCCCTCTTAGCCCCAAATATTTTTCTAAGAACCTTATTCTCAAACATCCTTAATCTCTGTTCCTCTCTCAAAGTGAGATTCCAAGTTTCACAACCATACAGAACAACCGGTAATATAACTGTTTTATAAATTCTAACTTTCAGACTTTTTGACAGCAGACTAGATGACAAAAGCTTCTCAACCGAATAATAACAGGCATTTCCCATATTTATTCTGCGTTTAATTTCCTCCCGAGTGTCATTTATATTTGTTACTGTTGCTCCAAGATATTTGAATTTTTCCACCTCTTCAAAGGATAAATCTCCAATTTTTATACTTCCATTTCGTACAATATTCTGGTCACGAGACATAATCATATACTTAGTCTTTTCGGGATTTACTTCCAACCCTATCGCTTTACTTGCTTCAACTAGAATTTCCGCTTTTTCCCTAATTGCTTGTGGATTTTCTCCTAACATATTCACGTCATCCGCATAGACAAGAAGCTGATGTAACCCGTTCAATTCGAAACCCTCTGTGTTATCCTGAACTTTCCTAATGGCATATTCTAGAGCAAAGTTAAACTGAAATAAATTATTGTGATTTAGCTCAAAGATTACAAAGCGTTCATAATGCCTCCATTTGTTTCATATGCAAAATCCATAAATACAATTACATTAATCTTGTCTTGAAACTCTCCAGTGGGTAAGATTACAGGACCGAAGATACGCATTCATTATTACACCTATATCTAGAAATGGTAGATTTTCGCAATCACGATTAATGCGATTCTTCCACATTAAATTTACAGAGGAACAATTTGGCCTTTCCAGTTATCATTTGTCTCAATTGAATCAATATTAGTTAAGTTATATCATATTATAATTAATAAGATAACAGTGTTCCCTTCAAGTGTTCGCGTAATGGTATAAGCGTTATCTTGAAACTCTCTTAAAAGTGGAAGAAGACATGTAGATTGACTTTTTACCGTGATAATAAAGAAGGAAACCACAATTTTTCGAAAATTGGCTCTGTCTTCATCTACGGATGATCAAAATTGAGTTAAGCAAGAAGAGAGGTGAACAAAAGGATTAGAAACTTTTTCTTACCTCATTTTGATCGCCTAAAGATGAACTAATCTTCGAATTCTGTGATTTCCTTTTTCTTACACTTAGCTGACTCCAACGAGTAGGAACTGCTTCTGACCCCATTTTTCATAACTTGAAGACAAAGATAGAGTCAATCTTCGAAACTTTGTGATATTTTTTTTGTTTAGCAGCTAATACATCGAGTTGGATATCCCTTCTCACCCAATTTTAGACAATCTTTGAAACGTGACATCCTTTTTCTTTACCAGTCCAATCCACATCTCTTCTAAAACAATTCATTATTAAAATTCTAGCTACTGTACAGTATAACGGCGTTGTTCCTGCAATAACTCCTATGTACAAAATATAAAATCTTTCAGTAGGAGGAAAAAAAAACACATTTATTCATCCTATGGCTGACGTACATAGGAGACTGTGAATTATTATATTTTCGAAACAAAGAAATATAATTACATATAGGAGATTTTATTATTTGCTGTATCACTATTTAAGTTATTTAATAGAGCAAAAATCTGAAAATCGATAAATATGTCACATATTACAGGTAAAACGACAATATATCCTTTAGTTGTGGCAATAAATTACTCGAAGACAGAGTTATTCTTCGAAACGTTATGATTTACTTTTTGTTGGCTAGCTGGGCCAATGCGTAGGAATCCCTTCTCATCCCATTTTTGATCACCTGAAGACGAAAATGAGGCCATTTTCGAAACGTGATTTCCTTTTCCTTCATCAGTCCAATCCACACTACCTGTAAACAATTCACCATTTAAATTTTAGCTATGGACCTATGTCTTGTAGTAGCAATAAATTATAGTTCGCTCGTATAGAGGCGGTATCACGTCTTGTGTTTTTTATCGGCTTAAACCACTCCGTCACACTTTAATTTCTAATTATGAAATATATTTATTTAAAATTTTTCAATCAAATGCAAATCAATTGATATCAGTATATTCCCAATAATTATATTAAACTATTACTACATGTAACTCATGACTGGACAGTGGATGCGGAATGACTTAAGGAAAAGTGAAGTTGTTTAGTATCGGAGTATATGGCACGTGCCGCGTCGTTCGTTTTTTGTGTACCTGGCGAGTACAGCAGCGTACATAACGGAGGAATCCCGGTCCACATTGCAGTTGTGCTATCCTGCTAAAGTATTTAGTACGAGTTGAATAGTGTAGTGCTGATTTCATTCATAATGTAGAAGGCAAAACGATAAATTCGCTTAGAGATGCGAAATGCAATTAATAAGTATGAGAGTGACATTTTATGCATTAACGAAGACAATATCGTGTGTAATGTGTGTAAAATTGAAATGAAAACCAGAACAACTCAGGCTATAGAGAAACATTTGATTTAGATAGTACATCGCATTAACAAAAAATGCTATTAATTGAAATGAAATAAACTGAGGAACCATCATCAATGTTCATCATTTATGTTAGTGCGGGTCTAAACGACAACAGGATGATGCAACATGATGTAGTCAGTAATATTTGCAAATATTCCTCTAAAGAAAGCTGAGGTGTTTGATCCCCATTTTAGAGTTTTTCTTCAGAAATTCTCTCGATACAAAAACTGTTTAAGCGATAGGCGAAGAAGATTCAACTTCGACAACTTACGAGAATATATCGTCGTTTACTGCAACGCTGTTAATTGCGTCAATGATGGCGGGGGCTGAACCTTTCAAGGTATGTACTACAGTACTACAGTACTACAGTACCGGTAAGTTATTTTTCTTTTCCTTCGTACTCTCCAAAGATACAATAGCATGTTTACGTCGTCTGTTTACGTTTAAAACCTGTTGCGCCAATAGTCTGAATGAAAAAAATGTAACATATAGTAATTGTGCACCTACATTCAACGATAAATCATCCCGCATCCACTGTCTACTTATGACTTAATTACTTCTTACTGTTACACAATATACAAATTAATATATCATTGCAAAGTGAATACATTCTACATTATACTTACGTAAGATGTAGTTAAACAATTATGTATATGATGATGCCGTACAGGCGAAAACGTTTATACTTTTCTTTTAGTAACATGATGTAGCAAATATTAATTTGCAATAAAAATGATAAATCATATGATTGAAAAATTTTAATTGAATATAATTCATAACTTTGTAATTGGCTTATCGGAAAACCAAAAATGAATTGTAAAATTAATTTCTAATGTCTGTTGGTGGAAATTATTGTCGAACTCCTGTTGCTCGCTGACGGAACCGCGTACTCAAAACCTTGACAGACATGCAAACAATATTAGATTAGTACCAGTTGGCGACATGTCGGATAATAACGACTCTAATAATAGACCGCGTGTGATACCGTGCACGGAATGTTACAGAAATAGCTGTTGTCAAGGAAAGTGTAGGCGGTCAGTAAACGCCAAAGATAATGTTGTTTGCTTTTCTGAAAATGTGATATTGATACCGCATGTTTAACCTTGGTGCATGTATGTGTGTGTTTATATAGTATGTGTGTAAAAACAAGTGAAAACTAACGATGTAACTTCAAGTACCGTACATTAATTCCTTCACAGTTTATGATTTTTGAAATGGTAGGAATATTTTGTACTTTTCATTTTTACTTATTAAGTCAATATTAAAGATTTTTTTTTTATAAATTTGCCCTACAGAATAATATCTGTAATGTTGACAATATTTGAGGAGAAAAATTCGCTCCGACGCCGGGGATCGAACCTGGGTCTCTTGGTTTCTACGTACCAAGCGCTCTGACCACTGAGCTGCGCCGAATTCAATCCACAGCACCGGACCGAACCTTCCTCCTTCAGTGTTTCCCTTTGTGGCCGGATCCCAAGTTAGGCATATACGTTGACGTTTTTTTATGTCCAAGTCAACTGCCATTATACACGGGGCGCACTCAATTGAGTGACTGCTTAGGCGGGATTCCGCAGTTAAGTGCACAGTAATCTGTAGAGAAATATGCACTGCTAGCTATGAGAATATTAAAGTTTTTTTTAAATTAATTTGTCCTACAGAATAATAACTGTAATATTCTCATAGCTAGCAGTGCATATTTCTGTACAGATTACTGTGCACTTAACTGCGGAATCCCGGCCAATCAGTCACTCACAAGCAAACGTTCTTATGGGGGCAGATAAAGTTAATTTTTTTTTCTTTCACCATGTTAATAATGTCAAAAGAAGTGCTTATACAAATTTTAGCCACTCGACCGCAATTACAAGGGCCGTAAAAAATAAGTTCGCCAGGGGCCGTTAACATAAAAAACACAATTTCATTGGACAAATTTATTAGAACGGACACAGCAATTTTTTTAGCTGTTTTTCAACATATTTTCCACCGGAATTGAGACACTTCTCATATCATGGGACCGACAGAGAGAGGTGCAGACGCAGTCAAACGCTGGTTCCGATCCTAGACGGCTGACTTCTACGACACAAAAGTTGATCCCAAGGTATGACAAGTGTCTCAATTCCATTGGGGCATATGTTAACAAATAGCGCAACAATTGCTGTATCTGTTTCAATAAATATTTCCAAGCAATTGTGCTTTTTTCTATAAATGGCCCCAGGGAAAATCACTTTCTGGACGGCCTCGTAATTGCGGTCGAGTGGTCAAAATTTGTATAAGCACTTCTTCTGATATTATTAATATGGTGTAAGGAAAAAATTTAACTTTATCTGCCCCCAACAGAACGTTTGCTTGTCAGTTGAGTGCGCTCCGTGTATAATGGCAGTTGATTTGGACATAAAAAAACGTCAACGTATATGCCTAACGTGGGGTCCGGCCACAAAGGGAAACACTGAAGGAGGAAGGTTCGGTCCGGTGCTGTGGATTGAATTCGGCGTAGCTTAGTGGTCAGAGCGCTTGGTACGTAGAAACCAAGCGACCCGGGTTCGATCCCCGGCGTCGGAGCTAATTTTTCTCCTCAAATATTAATTATTAAGTCACTGGTTTTAAATTTGTCTGTTATAATTACTACTTCTTTCACATCTCAAATGTTTTAAATTAGATGTAATATGTCTAGTTTATTAAATTAGGACATGCATAGTTATTCCTGAACATGAGGATCCTACAGTTTTTACACGTTCTAATTCTCCATTCTCTCAATATGTTTGTATTCTTGTAACCTACTTAAAAGAACGTCAATGTATCTAGTTACAATATTTTCAGTTGATCCTTTTTCTTGGCAGGAAAGTGAAATTTTGTCTCCCTGCCATATTGAAATAATGTCAAAGAGTTAAACTTACACATGCTGACCACATGCCTAGAATATCCGGATACTGGTGAATTATGTTGATCCACAATCCTAACAAAAGTGGCAACTGGAAAGGTCAAACCAGCATGTCCAATTTTGAATTTTACTAGCTTTGAAATAAGTTAACTAAAATTTTAATATGACTCTAAACCGGTAATAACTATTAAATTTTAATAAGATGACTTATATTAAAGTAGAGTTCGTCTGCACTGACTCATGAAGAGAAAGAAGCAGAAGCGCTTATCGGGCGAGAAATGGCGCATGTTTGTTGTCATGTGCCCGCCAAGAAAGGAAAAACTAGGGGGCTCCAGTAAGGGGACTTATTAGAATATTGTTTCAATTAGATGACTATTCGAATAAATATGAAATCAAAACGTTCATTTAAGATTGATTCATTCGTGAATAACGAAATATTCGTCAATGCAAATAAAATCATTCATTACAAGTTATTCGTTATTCTCAATCGTTGAAAGTGGCGAATAAATTTTAGTTTGGAATATGTATTATATATCTTTCTCGTGTTAAATTCTATCGTACCTGATTAACATGTTTCGGTCTGTTATTGACCCTCTTCAGTTAGAGTTCTGAAGAAGGCCAATAACAGACCGAAACATGGTAACCAGGTACGGTAGAATTTAACACGAGAAAGACATATAATACATATTTCAAAGTGATATAATGTTAAAAATTGTGTAATCAAGATGTATAAATTTTAGTTTTTTTAATGTTAATTTCATTCAGTTACTCTGCGGTGACAATTGTTTGCTAACAACTAAATAAGTGGTCAAAGATTTGATTTCAATTGCTCCAAATGATTATAACTGAATGAATAAAATATTTAACATTTTCATCACGGCGTTGTTACCTGATATTAATTGTCGAAGACTTGTATATTTCTGTTACAGTCGCAGATTTATTCCTTGCTTTCTCAACATCCATGCATTCACTTTTCTTCCCTTCCCCCTTCACCTTCGAGCACAGTAAAGCCAGTGCCGGATTTAGGCCTAGGCAACCTAAGCAGTTGCCTAGGACGGCAATTTCCAGGGGGCGACATTTCTCTCTTCTTTTTTTTTTTTTTCATTTTCATTTTGTTTTTAAAACACTTGCTTGTAAATCTTTTATTAAGTCTGTTTTTAACACCTTGTGGAAGCCGAATATTGATTTATTGTAGTGATTGTGGCGAGAGTAAAAGGAAAGTGCGAAGCTGCATAGTTATATTGTAATGCCGACATCACGTTATTATATTATCAACTGCTTAAATTTAACTGCTTGAATAAACAAGAATGCATTGTTGAAAATCAAATGGATGTGTGATTATTATTTATCGCTATCAATAGTAACCACAACTCTCAGTTACATTTCCAATATAATATACCGTCAACAATATTATTTAATCACTTTCCAGCATGTGCACTATATAATTCGATATGAAAGTTTTATTCCGCAAAGAGTTGGGGTGGTATTCATAGACATTTCGCAGCACGCGCTACGAGCGTACTAATTATACCATCCGGCTATCCACTGGTTATAAACCACAGAATCCAAATCATATCCTATCGCTAACACTGGTTTATGAATACGAAAAACGCTGATCATCCACCGGAAGCCCGCGCTAAAAATGTCTATGAATACGGCCCTTGGAGTTTATTTTTCAATTTACTTTATACTTCCTATCCAAGTAAGGAATACTCGTAATAATTATGCCACCAACAAAACCAACGCTTAAAAATAAACCACAGCTTGCCTTTCACAAATCAATCTTGTTTCAACAATGAATAAATTTGAATATATTTATTTCCATCGAGTCTGATGTGCTTCGTCAGATCGACTTTGATGAATCATCAATGCTTTCTCTGCGAGCGAAGAAAGTGTGAAGAAAAGTCTTATAATTCACAAATAAGTTGTGTGTATTTTGATTCGAGTGATGTATTGTTTTCTGAATTGTAACATTTCATTTAAAACTAATTTAAACTAAACATGCTCATAATAGCTGCTCATAAACTCTTTGTGAGAGTTGGGAGGCGGCAAATTTTAGCACTGCCTATAGGTGGCACTACACCTAAATCCGGGCCTTAGTATAGTTCGTTCAGTTTCCTCGAGATGAGTTGGACGTTCATCGAAGGCACGGAAATGCACACGAGGAAGTTGAACGGACTATACTGTACTTGTCTGTTTTCAAGCAGTCTTTCAACCATAGTCGTTGTGTTCTGATCACCTGTCAGGTAATAACTTTGCATGTGTCAAATGTCGCGTCTGTGGATCAAGTGCTAGGGCGCTGGTCTTCTAGCCAAGCGGCCCGGGTTCGATCCCTGGCCGGGTTATGACGAATTTGTGGTGGAAAAAGACGTTGCAGAGGTTTTCTCGGGGTACACCCGTTTCCCTCCATCATTCCACAAACAATCTCCAACTCCACCTCATGTAATCTATCATCTCCAATAATTTTATTGCGCATTAAGGCTTCGCTTCTTTTGGACAGTGATTCACATGCTTTAACTTCTCAACAATATATGTAAGTTTAATCTCATCTATAATATTATTAAATTTATTGCTTCTTCTTTTCATTACTATTATTATTATTATTATTATTATTATTATTGTTATTATTATTATTATTATTATTATTATTATTATAACGGGTTACATCAGCTGCTTGTCTATGCGAATGACGTGAATATGTTAGGAGAAAATCCACAAACGATTAGGAAAAACACGGGAATTTTACTGGAAGCAAGTAAAGAGATAGGTTTGGAAGTAAATCCCGAAAAGACAAAGTATATGATTATGTATTTTGACCAGAATATTGTTTTCTGAAATGGAAATATAAAATTGGAAATTTATCTTTTAAAGAGGTAGAGAAGTTCAAATATCTGGGATCAACAGTGACAAATATAAATGATACTCGGGAGGAAATTAAACACAGAATAAATATGGGAAATGCCTGTTGTTATTCGGTTGAGAAGCTTTTATCATCCAGTCTGCTCTCAATAAATCTGAAAGTTAGAATTTATAAAACAGTTATACTTCCGGTTATTCTTTATGGTTGTGAAACTTGGACTGTTAGGCCTACTTTGAGAGAGGAACATAGGTTAAGGGTGTTTGAGAATAAGGAGCTTACGAAAATATCTGGGGCTGAGTGGATTGAAGTTACAGGAGAATGGAGAAAGTTACACAATACAGAACTGCACGCATTGTATTCTTCACCTGACATAATTAGGAACATTAAATCCAGACGTTTGAGATGGGTAGGGCATGTAGCACGTATGTGCGAATCCAGAAATGCATAGGCCTATAGAGTGTTAGTTGGGAGGCCGGAGGACGTAGATGGGAAGATAATATTAAAATGGATTTGAGGGAGGTGGGATATGATGATAGAGAATGGATTAATTTTGCTCAGGATAGGGACCAATGTCGGGCTTATGTGAGGGCGGCAGTGAACCTCCGGGTTCCTTAAAAGCCAGTAAGTAAGTATTATTATTATTATTATTATTATTATTATTATTATTATTATTATTGACGAAGTGAAGAGAAGCGAATAGAAGCGTTTGAGATGTGGATATATCGAGAAAAAATGAAGCGTGTGAAATGAACAGACAGAATAAGAAACGAAGCTATGTTGGAAAAAGTGAGTGAAGAAAAATGGTGCTGAAATTGATCAGAAAGAGGAAAAGGAATTGATTGAGATCACTGGCTGAGAAGAAACTGCTATTGAAGGATACACTGGAAGGAATGGTGAACGGGAGAAGAGTTCGGTGCAGAGGAGATATAAAATGATAGATAACATTAAGATATATGGATCACATGCGGAGACTAAGAGGAAGGCAGAAAATAAGAATGATTGGAGAATGCTGGGTTTGCTGTGAAAGGTCTGCTCTTGGGCAGAAACACGGATATATTATATTATTATTATTATTATTATTATTATTATTATTATTATTATTAGCTGCGAATTTATGCCTATTATTATTTTATTATTAACCTGAAGACGTGAAACGCTTTTAGGTTAATATCCATTTTAAGGCATTCAAAATATTATATGAAAATCTTTAGTGAACCTATAATTGCCTATTTCACTGGTAAATGCCCATTTACTTATACATTTCTAAAAGGTTCCTAAATATCCGTATTATATATTACATTTTAATTTATTGACTATTCTATCGATATTTTTTTAATCTGTAATTTGTTTCTTTTTTATCCAGCAGCAAATATTATCAGAAAACCCAAAACTAACATCTGATGTTGCTTTAATCAAAGCAAACTTTGGAAAGCTAACAGACTACATAACGAAACTGGAAACAAGTAGTATTCCACACAATGCGTTGCAAGTTATGAAGAAAGTAGAAACTATTCTTAAAGAAATACAAGCTGTGTGGGAGAAACAATGAGAAATAAGGATTTGAAAATTGTGGAAAGAAATCTCTTTGGGAGCAAGTTTATTATTAGTTTGAAAAATGACATTGACATTACTGCGTTCCCACTGGTTTTCCCCAGCTGAGATTGGAACCTGCAATTATTGCCCCATCATTTCATGATGAAGTGATCCTAAAGGAGTTTCAAAAATTTAAGAACATTCTTACAGACAATAGACATCAGTTCTCATTACAGCATTTGGAGGTATACAGTGGAACCTCGATTTATTGTTCCTGAATGTATCATTTTCCCGGATCCATCATTCAAAGGGTTTGTCCCTGAACATATTCTATTTAAACTACGACTATAAAGCCCGCATCTATCGTTCCTCGATTTATCGTTTTCCCGCATCTATTGGCCTTTTTAGCCCTGAAGTGTGTAAATCCCGGATTGATCAGTTTTAAGAAATAGCAACAAGCTTACAAATGCTTAATAGCAGTTGATTCTTCAGAATGTTGTGCTGCAAGCTCCAATTGTGAAGTTTTATGGTTATTGGCCTCTTACGCACCGACCTTCCTTACATTCCTGGCAAGACAATGTAGAAGGGTCCATGTTCCTATCGATCGTTTTCTATTTAAAACATTCCAGTCCGCTCTTCCACCAAGTTGTGTACGCAGTCTATCACACGTGTTCGATTCTCGACAGTTCGTATTTTTAACTTGGTAGTTTCTAATCTGATTTTCTCAGATATGGCATTTCCGTGTAAAAAAGTTCGGACTTTAGAAGAACGACTTCGTATTATAGAAGAGGTGGAGAAAATCCAACGGAGACGGAGAAGAGGATTGACATACGTCTTGGCCTGCCACCTTCAACTCTAAATTGCATAATGGCAAAGAAAATAGAAATCAGACAGCAGGCTGATAAGATTTGGTACAGCAGCCAAAAAGAGGAAGACAGGCAAGGAGTCAATTTACAATCAGCAATCAGAGCTCGAAGATGTCCTCTTTTCTTTATCAGCAGGCACGAGCATCAGGCATTTTGATGGGACCATCTTGAAGGAGAAATCTCTGAAAATAGCTGAAACAATCTGCATTGAATTTGGAACTCGATTACAAACAACGACTGGCTTGGTGTTTAAGAAACTGGCAAAGAAAAGTTTGTGGACACCAACGCCACGGATCTCTGGTTCCAAAGACTCCCGGAGCTGCTGGAAAAGTACGACATCTATAATGATTATCTGTTCTTTTTAAAGTAGATGAAACAGGCCTCTTCTTCAACTGTCTTTTGTACACTGGCTCTTAAAGGAGAATCCTGCCACGGAGGCTTAAAAGTGCGAAGGAGCGACTGACTGTATTCCAACAAAAACTCCGATGGCTGAGACAAACAAGTTTCCATCGTTATTGGCAAGTTTCAAAACCACGGTGTTTAAAAATGAAGAAACTACCTGTGAAATACTATGCTAATTCAAAGCATGGATGACATCGGAGATTTTCAGAGACATTCTTCACGCTCTTGATAAATTCTTTTGGTGCAAAAGGCAGGAAAATCCTCCTTTTATTGATAATTTGTTATCCAACATTCTCATTGAAGAATGTGAAGGTGATATTTATCCCCCAAACTGCACCAGTTTTGTTTATGTTTTGATTTAGGAGTTGTAAAGAACTTCAAGCAGGCGTATAGGAAGCAGCTAGAACAGAGGGCTTTATGTTTGATAAAAAATGAAAGGAAAGAGCCTATTTTAACTCAACCTAAAATGAAGATAGACATACTACAGGCCATTCACTTTATTGTTTCGGCATGGCAACAAGTGACTCAGTTCACATTCAGAACTTTTGTAAAATGTGGTTATGGGGACAGAAATGAAGAGTCAGACATGTCGGAATAAAACAGAAATGATGAAGACGAAGACTAAATATCAGCTGGAGATAGGAACCGCTAATTTTTGACTTATTCTGTGGATAGAACTCGCGACATGTGGTTTCTTTTTATGGAAGAAATATGAGGAAGTGGCGAGTGGAAGTTCCATGAAGGAGGGACAATCGATGTTGACGATAACGATGAACTTTCCGAAACCAGTGCCGAGTTTTCAGAAGCACTAAGTACGTTCGAAACCATGAGAGTATTCCACATGCTCACGAGATCGCCGACAGAGAAGTTGAACATTATTAATATTGAGAAGCTATTCTTAAAAAATACCAAAGTGTGCAAGTAAACAAATGAAAATTAGTGACTTTTTTTTAACAAGAAATGAAGTGAGTTAATCAAAAAATCATTCATGTAAACACATTCTTTAGTTACTGGAATGGTCCCCAGCTGATTGTACTATAAGTAAATTTGACTGCTTATATTCATTGAAGACAGGTTCCCAAATTCAAACATTTTTACAGACTACCGGTTTTTTCAGAAGTCCAGAACAAAACGATTTGGAGGTTTATATTTAGTTATTCACTGCCATAATGGCATTACTATAGAAAGTAGTGTATAATGCTACAATATGGTTGTGTTAGCCATTAAGAATTAGAAATTGTTAGTGCCTTTTTAAATGCCTATTTTAGAATTTTGAATGCCTATTTTGCCTGCCTATTTCAACTGTTTTAGTGCCTAAAAATCCGCAGCTTAATTATCATTATTATTATTATTATTATTATTATTATTATTATTATTACATATTTATTAATGGTATATCAAGAAATATAGAATTTTATTAGTGCATATTTACTGGCATATTTTAAGGGTTTTAAAGGCTCATACTTGCATGCATATTTAGTAGGGTTTTTAGGGAATGAACTTTCTGGCCGTAGTGATTACGAAATAAGTTAACTTGCGTAATTAGTAAACATTTTATTAGTTTACTTTATAGACATATTTGTGAATAATTTAAGGAATAGCGAAGGAATAAGCTAGATCAAGTCATGAGCTATCATTATTAAATGACTGAAGTTTTATATCTATCATAAAATGGAATATTTGTATACTGCGTGTTCAGTTCAAAGTGTGTCATGGCTCGCTGTATGCCGTCATGTGGCTAGCCGATGAGCCTAGAAAATTCAATCTTCCTACACTTCCGCAGAGGCGTATTACCTATGTGCCAGAGAAGTTGCCTAGCAAGTACGGCGTTCATTCTGTCTTTACGTACCGATATGTACGGTAACTCCAGTAGTGGCAGGAATGTGAACTGTTTGGAAACACGTACTGAGGTGAGTTTTTTTTCTTACTGTCTGAATATGGCGAGAGAGTTAAGACGATTACTTACGTATTTGTTGACATTACCTTGGATAGTCAACATGGACACGGAGCATTTGATTTGTGTTGTGGAATGTTACCGTACGCAACCGATGATAACAAATACCCTGCGTACGACTTGTCCTCGCAAAACACAGTTCGAAAGAGGTTATGGTAGCACACAGACCGTACAGACCGCCATCTGTTGCTACGACGTTCAAGTTATACCGCACACGTTCTCAAGTTCAGATTGAAGAACGCCTTAAATAATAGGCAACTTCTCTGACATAAAAGCTGAAACTCGCTTCAAATCGCTGACTCACAACCGTGACGTCATGACACACTTTGAAATGAACACCCAGTATTATGTAACTGAAAGTCTCTCGATATTAGATGCATAACATATCTACTAAAAAAGCGAAATTCCTACTGTATTTGTATTTCTATCCAAAACAGCAGCACTTGGGCGTATCTATGTGGGAGAAGACGCGAATGAAACATAGTGAGCTGCCCACATTAGTTTCTCACTCCTTCCGGATATGACTTGTACAGAAACAATGTACGTAATTACAAGAGAACTGGCGTTATCCACAGCTAGCTTTTTGTCGACTTGACGGATCCCAGTCTCCAATAATTGTGCACCATTAACCTTGATGTCGTCTCTGCTCTTTCGACCCTGAATTATTTGGATTGCACTTCTGAAAGCGTCATTATAAAGGGCGTCTAGTCTCGAGGTGATTATGCAAAGTGGCTGTGGCGCTCCGATTGTTAATTTCCGGTCTGTACACTGTCCCTCACGTTGACTGACAGACATCAGCGGGCGTTATGTAAGATCCTTCTGTGCTCGTTTTGATTGTGCGTGCACCTAAATTCCCAGTGAAGCTCTCTGGACCATACGTAGTTACAAGTGCATTGAAGCATCAGTATCATCCTCAGTTTATATAGTCTACGCAGCTCTTCGTTGAAAATAATTTATCATACCTTTTAGGAGAGAATTAAAGCAAACTAAAACGCATTTTACAATTCCTGAGTGTCTGCCCTTTTCTACTTCAGCCCTATTAAATCAACGAAATCACACCAGTCACTAAGAAAATTGAAACACACAAGCAAAATAAGTTTAATTTGAGGATGTGTTCATGAAAAAAAAGATTGAAATTTACAATGTGTGATTAAGATATTGATATGCTTATTCAGTAAAAAAAATTTCAACTCTCTAGCAAAAAAAATTGTGGATTTTAGAATTTTCAGTAGCACATCATCTTAACTGTGACATTTGCCTCAGAGAATTTTCTCCTGAATTTGAGGATGTGCCTTTGGCGGTAAGACGACGGATATGGTACCAGCACAATAATTGTCCAAAATGTCGTACTGAAACGATTATTTGACCACCAAAATTATCGGATCTTACCTGATTGGATTACTTTTTGTGGGGCCACATTCAAAATTTGGTTTTCGTCACGGCAGCAAACGACGAAGAGGATTTCCGTCACATAATTATGGCAGGAGTACAAACAATATGTGGTACTTCAGGGGTATTGGAAAGAGTGAGACAATCCAAGGGCGTCGCTGCGAGCTTTGTTTGCAGGCCATTGGAGCACACTTTGAACAATTGTTGTAATTAATTCTTTCTTAAAGTTCTAGTGTTTTTCTTATTACTTCTACCAATAGGTTTTATTCTTACACTTTTTCACAATGTACATCAAGGTATCTGAAGAGCATATCGATGGTGTTTGAGTAAAGGAAGATTCATTTCACTCATTCATGCATAGTGTTCTGCCCAGGGGCAGGTCTTTTACTGCAAACCCAAGTCTTAAATATCAGTTTTGAGTTAAATGAATGATAAACATTGAGTCCTTATTGCAAATATTTTTACACGAAAAAATCACATCAATTGCTAGTATTCTTTTGTTTTTTACACACTCACTTGTATTATTTAACTTGTTTATTCCCCTAGGAAACAAAACTTCATTTGCACAAAAATGACTTAATCCCCTTTACTCAAACACCATCCATATCAATTCTTTCTTGTGGCAGACTGTCTCTGTCAGACAAAAATCAGCATCGTTATGTAGAGAGATATGCCCAGGAACCAGGAATTTATTATTTATCACTTCTATTGCCATATATGGATCCTGAACCAATTTTGTTAAGAAAAAGTACAGCTTTAAGATACGATTCTGGCTTACATGAATCTGAATATGCACTGATTATCATGCATGTATATTTGTATTTTCTTTCAGTTGCTTAATACAAGATGCAATAGCCTGCGAACCTTGGCTTCCTCCGAACTTATTCCACATTCTCATGAAGCTATTTTGTTTATTAAATGAATGATGACCCAAATTTTACACATATACTACAAATTCCTCTTTTAGCATGCCACTGAAATTGGTAATTTCAGAAAAGGCAAAGTCTTTTGCAGATCATAAATAAAGACCAAAGATCGAATATTTACGTGGGCTGCTCGTTTTCGTGATGATCCTGTCAGCAAGTTTACAATATCCAGGAATTTCTGCTCCTGCTCAGCAGTCAAGCAGTTTGGGACCCACCGCGCAGAAATTTTTTCCCTTCTTCAAATTCTTTGTCGAAATACGAGATACTGAATTTGGTGAAATCCCCGTAGCTTCTGAAACTTCCTCACACGTCGCTCGACAATCTTCTTGAAGAGCATCCGCATCGCCACAAACTCCGCTCCGCTGTGGATTTCTGTGAGGTTTTGCCACATAAAGATACGATCTTTGATCTTCAATCATCACAGTACTCGAGACACGTATAGGTTCCATTTCTAGCTCTCGTTTCCTAAACAGAGTGTTATGGACGGAACGAACACACACGCTTCTTCCTCAATTCAACTGCAACTGACATTATTTTCATTGCTGTTGCGACATCCACTTCACAGTTCTACCAACCTGTGCATTTATGAAATGACGAAACGAACATACGTTCTTCTTTCTCAATCCTTCAACTGCAACTGACGTAATTTTCATTGGTGTTGCATCATCCACTTCACAGTTCTGCTAACCTGTCCATTATTTATGAAATGAACCTCGTAGAAATTATAAACTGATTTTGGAGGAAATCATAATTTGGCTGTTTAAAATTTGTGAATACTTAAACTTTCCAAGTACGAGTAATATAGAATTTGTAAACTGACTATGGATAAATTATTTTGTCTTGCTACATTGAAATTATTCAGACAAGTGCAAGTAATGGAATAGCCTATTTGCTTTTCGTGCTCCTTCATTGCAATTATAAATATTTACTTAACACTTTCTATAGTAACTGACTAATGCTACTAAATAGTAAATAGTGTTTGCTTTACGTAACTAAGTGCATACATTGCAAGAAGTAGTAAGCTTCAAGTCGTAAAAGTCTAGTCTTACTCGCCATATCTAACAAGAGGCTAAGAAAAGTCTGTAGTCAATTTAATAGCAGAATTTGATATAATTTTAATGTAACAATACATAGTAAATGTTTTGTGAAGTGTTACTCATTCACCAGCACCTTTGCTTACTAAATAAATTCATTATCGGATCAAAATTTGACTGCTAATAAATGTGTTTCGAAATATACAGTACAAATTTTTAACTTTTAATTTCATTTTATTATTTCTGAAGAATATATTCGTTCATTGTATATATGTGTGCCGCGTAAACGGCTTGAAGCGTATGAGAAATAGATGTGGTTTCTTGATATCGGCACTAGCTGGACGTAATTTGTTTGGGGCAACTCTTCAGTGATCTTGTAACTCCGAGGAAGTCCCAGTACACAATAAAAACATTCTTCAGTGCATATAAATTCTACAGCTCATTGAGACAATACTCTTGTTCCTTGATGCTCTCATGACATTAAATCTTACCAAAAATGAAGTATCCCCTGGTATTAATATACAAGATATACAATATTTGGTTAAAATATGCTAAGTTCAATCCTTATCGAGGGAAACAATAAAAAAGAAATTTCTTTCTATCGTAATCTATCTTCAATTCAAGTTATTTATTGGTTAGATATAAAGTTCCTACTGTACACCAGACAATATGCTATAAAAGCTTGTGGCAACGCCTGTATTTACTCGTGGGTAAATAATAATGAAAAATTGGTGGAATAATGGTACAACAAAATATAGCAATAAGAAGAAACCTACTCGTAGAATATATTATAACCTGACACACATCACAATTTCATCGTAAGCGAATAGGATAGTCGAAAATCAGATTACAACCATCGTATTAGAAAATTATTAGATTTTAACCTATAACCTATTATTGAGGATAACATTTTCCGAGACATTCTTAAATCTCGCCAAAATATAGCGATATAATACAGTAAAACCCCTCAAGTTGAACACCTCTATATCCTCTACACTCCTCTATCTTGGACATTTTCCTTTGGAACCGATGAAGAAGCTATACACTTACAAGATTTGAATCTTCTATACCTTGGACACCCTTCTATCCTGTAACTTGGATATCCCTTTGGTCATATATTGGATAGGTTCCTTTTCTCATATGATTTGTGCGAGAAAATATGCTTAATATCCTTAGTTCATTTGTTCAGAATTGATAAATAGCTTCCACCTGGAGAATTGGATTGTACCTGTACGTACACTGATAGCTGAGAGGTTATGTACAAGGAATAGATCTTTACGCCTCTGCTTGTAGTCAACCAGAATTTACTGTGACATTATTTTGACTGCGACAAAAATTTCAAAAGGAATGTGACAATTTGCAGGATGAGACGAAAAGACATTGTCGTATTTTACGACAGAATTTTTCGGCCAAAATATAAGAAAATGTGTATATGTGTCACCAGATCTAAACAATTTAAATCCAAATGAAGATGAACTCCAGGCACTATCCGGCTAGCGTCCCTTACCCGCGGATAAGACATTACACTAGCGTGCATCCGTGGCTGCTAGCGGATATGCTTCCTTCCTCTCCCTTTTGCACGACGGTGCATATTCAGACACACTTCTTCCCGTTATACATTTCAGCGGGTGCTGACAACTTCTGATAAATATGTGATCGGATTCATCCCAACTTGTGAGGTGAAACCGATCAACAATTAACGTTTTACAATTATATTAAATTATAGTTAAAAACTAAATTAAATTATGGGCATGTTATCCTCAAGTTACAACGAAATTAAATTCAAATTGACGTTATGCTATAACAGTTTTACATGGTATATGTCTAAAAGAGACAGAAATTTTTTATTGATTCACCTCACTTTACTTGTTAATACCAACCAATGTTTATTACGATTTTTTGTTTCTCAGTAACGTTGTTGCTTTTCATTTATTTTTAATTTTTATTTTATTTTAATTTTAACTAGCTAGCTAGTGAGTACAAATTACATTTATAAAACAAAAATGTTTCTAGCCACTACCGTTCTAGCTCGTGACAGTGTGGTCTTAGTCAATAATATAACATAAAATTTAAAGGACAGTTTACTAAATACAGTAATTAATTCAAACCAATAAATATCGTCATCAAGAGCAAGAATAAATAAGAAAAGAAAAAGAGAGAAAATACACATTTAATATAAATTGACAATCCGACAGAAGCCAGTGATATTCAACAAAAACATGGATATAGTCGACTGAAATAAAATGTAAAAAAATACATTTGTTAATATTATATATCATGGATAATTTTACAAATTTCTTTTTTAAAAGCTTCAATTTTAAAATATTTCAAATTTGGAAAATTATTTGTAATTTTATTATAAACTCTTACGAAACTAAATGTTTAAGAGCTGCACTTGTATGACATTTAGGCTCAATTAATGGGAAAGTAGACTTTTGTCTTGGAGTACGATATTCATGTCGATTAGATTTATGTTTTATTTCATTTCTATGGTAGTAAGTTAGTAAACTATGTTTATAAATTTCTTCAATAGGCAATACATTAAAATCTGTATAAATTAAATTTGTTGGGTAATCCATATTTCTGGTCAAGCAAATTTTTATTAATCTTCTGTGTAATAAAATTAATGGATTAATTACAGGTGCTCTGAACCCCAATTTATTATACCATATTTTATTAATGATTGTACCAAAGCTAAAAATATTTTCAATGCCTCCTTAGTGATAAAATTTCCAGTATTATGAATTTATAAATTGCTTTCTTATACTTGTACAGCTGAAATCAATTTGTTTATCCCAAGTAAATGCTGATCTATAATAATTCCTAAATATTTAACTCGATGGAAGGTGTTAGATGTGGGCAATTACAATAATTATTTGTTAATTCATTACATGAAATATTATGTATTACTAAGTGATAATTATTCATAGATTTAGGGAAACCTTTCGTTGTTAAAGAAAATGGAATATAGGTAGTTTTTTTTTAGTGTTTAAGGACAGGAGATTAGAGTCAAGCCAATTTTTCACTACTTTAATTCCATTGCTAGCATTTAAATAAGTGCTATCCCAATCTTCCCCATTAAATGTTAGTACAGTATCATCTACAAAAGAAAATTTATTACCACCATATGTCTTTAGATCAATTTTCAACAAATTATTAATATATATATATTATAAATAATATATATAAATTGAAATTCGCTCAAAATGTTTTTTTCTAGATAGTTTACTAACCTTCTTAAATTGTCCTCGAATTTCTTATTGTTAGTTTCGTTATATCATGACATTAAATAAAAGAAACGGCAACAGATTAAACGTGTCAGGAAAATAAAACCTGACTCCATTTATTAATTCGTTGGAGTAATGATTTTACACGAGTCGTTTAAAGACAACATTTTTCTAAGCATTGCTCTGCTTTAGGTTTGATGGTAGAGGGCGACGACCAACAGCATTAAAGGAGCAAGTCATGGAAGATGATGTAACATGTACATACAGTAGTATATGTACTGTATGTAGGAACGAAGTAGCTGATGAAACATTAGGGATACTGCGTACTATGTACTTTAGTGACGATAAAATGTGTTCATTCTTACGACGTAAAATCCTTCCACACAAAACAAATAGTGTTATGTTCTGTTGGTACAGTTACGCACAGTTAACAATAAGATTGTTCATAGCAGTAAATTTTGTACCTGAAATGAGTATAACTTTGAATTGTCAAGGAAAAAAAATATGAGAAGCTAATTCAAAATATACAAAATAGTTAATCATCTCTTTATTAAACGAAATGAAGTGTTTTGGAATTTCATTCCTTACAAATGCTAAGATTGCTGTAATTTTCTTTATCACGTTACATCTGCGTGGCATGATTAGTATTAACATAACAGATTTTTATACAGAGTGATTTATATAGAACTAACACATTTCTTTCATTAATTGTTTCAAAACGAATTGTGCTAGCGACAACTTATTATACCTAAAATGTAGAGGAATTTTGGGAGATTATTTACCTCTATAGCAAATGTTGTCCGGCGTTGTCAAATCCGGAGATCTCGGTGGCCACAGGTTCCTGGAAATTATTCGGTCGTCACATAACCGGATAAATGGAACAAATGCTTCATCTATGAACCATGTGATGGACAATATGGCAGGATTTTGCACAATGAACGTCTGAAACCAACGACAATAATTCAATCTTTTATCCTTATCTGGTTTCAAGCTGATGAATAACCGTAACCCTATATAGCTTTAGGCTCTCTGACACATTATAGAGTGTACCCTGTCTCCTGCGACAAACGTCTTAATGATTTTTTGGGTAACTGCTCCAGTCGTGCTCTTACGTCAGACAACAAACGTGGGAAGCCTAGATGAACGATGCTTGCCCATTTTCACTCACCAGTCCCAGTATTGTGTTTCTTTTGGGAGGATTGCGACACCAAATTCTCTCTTATGTCCTTTGAGTAGCTGTAATTGAATTCGTATTCCAGTATTGCTTCACAAGGAAGAGTCGTTGATTTAATGTGTACTGCATTTTCACGTTGACACAAAATGTTGAAAACAGCTGCCAACAATAGGAATAAAACATTAAACATCTGCGCATCTAGTGACAAGGAATCAAAACTCCAGAACATTCTGCTGTTGGTTTCAGACGTTCAAATAGTGCAAACTCCTGCCATATTGTCCATCACATGGTTCACAGATGAAGCATGGTTCCATTTATCCGGTTATGTGACGAATGAATAATTTCCAGGAACCTGTGAGAAGCGAGATCTCAAAATTTGACAAAATAGTTAATCATTTTTATTAAAGGAAATAATTTCCCAAGATTCCTCTACATTTTAGATTGTATAATAAGTTGTTTATCACGTTACATTGTTTTGAAACAATTAATGAAAGAAATGTGTCATTTCTATATAAATCACTCTGTACTTCGTATATATTCTTTTATCTGCAATGAAAGCACCCATAGATGAAATATACATGGTCTATCACAGGGTTGCCAAACACATGCTCCCAAACATTACCGTCTCTAGCTTCCTCCACCCCCTGTAAAATGGTCTGTTTCCATTCTGTTTGTCAGTAATTACCTGCAGAAAATGAACGGGCGCTATTCATTTGACATTTTAGCGCGCGCTTTTGCGTGCTAAAGTGCCCCGGCTATCGACTGGTTACTTGTACAGGATTCTTTAGGAACATCAACGCAGCATAAGACTATATTATCCTGATAATTCTGCAAAGCCCAACACAGCCTAGAAACTGGTCACAAGATAGATTTCAGCGCCACCACCATCTTGGACAAGACAGTTTCAGGTTACTGGGACTTAGTTATCAAGGAAGGCATCGAAATCCGGCTAGATGGCAATAATTTCAACAGAGACGGGGGTCTACAGCTAGTACAGCATGGAAACCTGCCATCAATACGCTTAGACCACCAGCACACGGCAGACAATCGGGACCAGCAAGTAGCTCCTGATTGGCTGCCGTGTCCACCAACCAGAATGCGCCTGGCGGTCGGGACTAGGAACTAGCTCCTGATTGGCCCGCAGCGGGAAGCCCTACTTTTGCATATATACCGGCTAGACTGTTTTCCACATCACTTCAGTCCCTCCAGAACTTAAAGATGGACCAGATAGCCGTAGAAACTCTTAGCGAAGCTAATCTCCAAGCTGATGAACCCGAGAAAGTTATTCTATTCATCAAACGCCGGGAAAGCCTCAAGTCAGCAGGATTCATATCATATCGCTAACACTGGTTTATGAATAGTCGAAAACCTTAGTTTCGCATGATCATCCAGCGGAAGCCCGCGCTAAGAATGTCTATGAATACGGCCCTCAGTGGAGAACAGTTTACAGAATATTTTAAAATAGCACTGTCTACAGTACCAAGATACAGCTTCAGTGAGGAATGGAAATACGTTATTTTGTTGTTGAAGGAGGTAATAAACCTAATTTGTTCATGACATTTTAATATAAGACATCGTTTCAATGTCATTTTTTTTTTTCATTTCATTTATTATATTCCACAGATCTTACATTAGCAAACAAGCTTTAAGATGTGGAACAAGTCAACATTTTACTATATTACAATTACAATTTTTACAAATTTTTATATCTTACAATTTTTGCAGTTTTACAATTTTCTACAATTTTACAAATTTTAGATAATAATAGATGAGGTGAATAATAATTAATAATAAAAGATTATTTTGTCATTTGCCTTATGGTTGGGGAAAACCTCGGAAAAAACCCACCAGGTAATCAGACCAAAGGGGTGAAATACATATGCAGACTCTTCACAAAGCATCAGTCAACGGCTTTGAAAATTTAGAAGAAACCATTCATGTGAGACCAAAGGGATAATGCTGCCCATGGTAAAATTATGGAAAAAACAAACTTAATTAAACATTGAAATAAATTGTTGTTGTGTTGCTTATTTTATGGAATTTTGTTTTTATTTGGGATTTTTTAAAAATAAATGACAAAATGGTTAAACGATATATTGCCAACAGTTTCATAAAAACATAGAAAAAAGTGATCGAGCTTTATATACTAGTTATTGGCAATAGAAATGTAGGCCTATCTTAGCATGAAAAATGTTGCAATGTCTGTGTCGACATATTGTTGTGAACAGTATTTTTTTTAAATAAATCAGTGCAGCCTAAATCAGCTGTACACTCGAGGTTAAATGATTGTTATCTTGTGTTTGCTCTGCGTTCATGTATTAACACAATCCAGCAGGATAATAATAGGCTACATAAGTGCAAAACAAGAGTTATCTGCGATCAGTTGATCACTAAATAGATGAATGTTCAATGGTTTGTGTATGGACATATCAATCTTATCCTAATTTGTGTTTAGACGGGTGATTGTTTTTACAACAGAAGTTTGTGAACTACCCGTTAATGAAGCAAGTTTTTGATTGAGAGTGAAGTATGGACGTCAATCATGTCTATACATTTTAGAGTGAGGTTGACGTCTTAAGGCCCATTCACAATGAAAATCAAACGTAACGTAAGCGTTAACTTAAAAATGTAAACGTTACGGTAAAATCAATAAGTCATGTCATCATTCACGATGGAAACATAAACATAACCGCAAAGATACTTGGTAACCATGGAAACAAAACAACGACATTTTCTTGTATTCTGTCGTATACTTCAGCGCTCCACGATTGTGTACTGTTTGCAAACTTTCATGTTAACGTCTAACGGCAATGTTAATGTCAGTGTTTATGTGAATCATTGTGAATGATCCCATTTGGTAACCTGGCCGCAAACTTCTGTATTTATGTTACGGTTATGTTTAATTTTCATTGTGAATGGACTTTACTTCCCTTCAACTGAGTTTGGCATGCCTGCGCTACGAGAAACAATTATTTCACGTTTTAAACACCCAGAATATCAGTTCATGGACTCCTAGTGTGAAACTACATTTCATTGAACAAGAGCCAACAGGAATATCTCGAAAATTAAGAGAGTTATTTTTAAAATAATTACCTACATTGGTTTCTTATAGAGTTTCAGTAGTAAAAAGGTTGTTTTATTCGGAATACAACCCTATAATTCTATGTTTATCATCTTCTTACTTATCTTCTTCCTCTAAATAAGGCCTGGCGTTACTAACTCGATTGAGTCTCTACAGAATACCCCTTAACTCCCCACTCCATCCTCCCCGGTTGAGAAAGTAATATTTTGGTGCGGTACGAGCAGGCAGGAAGGTTAGTGACGGGTTGTATCAGACGGGCATCATAGATTTTATGAACTTTCGGTTCTAGCTGGTCGCCTAAAATCCACCACTGATACACAGAGCCTTACTGCGCGTTTGTTTATAAGCGATGTAAGAAAAAAAAAAAAAAAAAAACATGAGCGGGGATCCTCCGTTCCTTTCACGTCCCCTCTTATGCCTAGGGATGTTCTAAATCTTTCTTACTTTCTTTTGGTATCATTTTTATCTTTGTCGTCTCTGTGCAAATGAGAAATGTTATTCTTTCTCTCTTATCGATTTTTCTGAAATTAATGTACGACCAATTAAAGAATTATTATTCTCCCTGGCCACGTGTATAACATGGCGTGAGATAACTTCTTCAAGCAAGACAACATAAAATAATGACCTTCGCATTTAGCGCTTTGTGGGAGATTATTGAACGTCTGTTATCCAATCGAATCGTTACTTTACGGTTTTGACCACATATACGGTAAAAATGACAGGCACAAAGAGTCAAAGACACAAGAAGCACACGAACACTCTTGGAGGTACTTAAAACCATACTCACTGAGGAGCAATCCACTCGAGCTGTATTTGCACATTATCTCTTGTTTTCTTGAATGATTGCAAGATGTAGGTGAAAGGATATAAGTTGGCATAACCCTGTATTCTCAGTCATGATAATTAAAATACATATAACAATTCTTATTTTGACACAGTTTATTTCTCGTGTAAATATTAATGACCAAATATGAACTTATTTGAAGAATTTCGAGGGAAAAATTGTACCGGAGCCGGGTATCGAACCCGGGGCTTTTGGTTAAATGTACCAGCGCTCTACCAACTGAGCTACCCGGGAACTCTACCAAACACCGATCCAATTTTCCCTCTATATCCACAGACCTCAAAATGGGCTGACAACAGTCAAGCAACCAACATTGAGTGCATACTAACTCTGCGTGACTTAAATTGTGGTTTTCTGTGGACATAGAGGGAAAAATTGGATCGGTGTCTGGTAGAGTTCCCGGGTAGCTCAGTTGGTAGAGCGTTGGTACGTTTAACCACAGGCTCCGGGTTCGATACCCGGCTCCGGAACAATTTTTCCCTCGGGATTATTCAAATCAACTTTACAGGGAGTTATACCTGAAAGCTTGATTTGCATGAAGTTATTTCGTTGTAATGGACCTCTGATATACTAAACTGTACCGCTATTTAACATCAAGCTACCATGATTTCAAGGATACACTGACAGCAGAGTCATGATCGGCTGATGAAATCTGAGAAGAACCTGATGCCAGCATCATGATATGTGGCTGCACAGTCATGACATAGTCCAAAGTGCCCAGTACAGTGAAGAACGTCCAGACTGTGCGGTCGCTCTGCTCAATCTTTTACTTTTTCTTGTACGGCACAAATAACATGATTACATGATCAAACTTTTGACGTCGTGGAGTTTAAATACTTGTTTCAGTATTGAAATACTCGTCCACATAATAAATAAATAAACCTTTAAGTTTACTTTGATACGCATTTAAACTGGAATAACCAAGTAACCCATATCACCAAAAAGTGCTTTCCAAACTACATTCCTTAAAGAGCATTCGAAAATTCCTTCCACTATCACTCAAGAAAATTCTAGTGGAAACACTAGTAATGCCCCACTTCGATTATTGTGATTTTCTACTGACTGACATCAATGTTAACCAGTCGCAAAAATTACAACGTGTTCATAATTCTTGTGTTCGCTTCGTCTGCGATGTCCGTCGCGCTGACCACAGTACCCCATACGATGAAAGAGTAATGGAACGGAGAAAAATTCTCTCCGGCGCCGGGATTTGAACCCGGGTTTTCAGCTCTACGTGCTGATGCTTTATCCACTAAGCCACACCGGATACCACCCCGGCGTCGGACAGAATTGTCTCTGATTAAGTTCCAACTCTTGGGTTCCCTCTAGTGGCCGCCCTCTGCACTACGTCATAGATGTCTATGAACATAAGACCGAAGTCCACACATGTGCTGAGGTGCACTCGTTATGGTGTGGCTTAGTGGATAAAGCATCAGCACGTAGAGCTGAAAACCCGGGTTCAAATCCCGGCGCCGGAGAGAATTTTTCTCCGTTCCATTACTCTTTCATCGTATGATGATGCAGAATATCTGCATGGAAATATCATATGTACTTCGGTACATCAAAATAATACAGTACCCCATCCTTCCAAACTCTAAACTGGCTA
The DNA here is from genome assembly GCA_025594305.2 of Periplaneta americana. Lineage (NCBI taxonomy): Eukaryota > Metazoa > Arthropoda > Insecta > Blattodea > Blattidae > Periplaneta > Periplaneta americana. The sequence goes on from JAJSOF020000005.1 coordinate 69,836,738, forward strand.
CGGCTTAACGAACGTAGAAATTTTCATTTTCTTGTCCTCCTTTTCCAAGTCCTTCACACTTCTACACCTACATACCTTGCCTTCCGTTTCAGTTACCTGTCATCATATCATAATCTCTTCACACGCACGCAAAATAGCCGCATACTAGCCATACCAACACATAAGACATCATCGTATTCATCATCATACACAATCTCGTTCTCGCGCTTGTGGAATACCCTACCCAGTGACATCAGAGACTGTCGGAATTTAGTAGCGTTCAAAAGCAAACTTATTAAGCATTTTCTTACTGCGTAGAGTAGGTTTAATTTTTACTTATTCAATAAAATAAATGATTCTCTCTTCTTAACTTTTACAATAAACTGTCTAGCTTTTATTAATCAGTTAATCTTTTAGTACTTTGATTTTTATTGCATTTGTAAATGTAATATTAATTGTAATTATAATTGTAATTGTATTCTTAATATTGTAGTTGTAATCCCCTGGTAGAGGGGAGGAGAAGGCTCGATGGCCTTATCTCTACCAGGTTAAATAAATAAATAAATAAATAAATAAAAGTAACAAAAAAATAAAATAAGGAACACGTTATAAAACTAAGAAGTTTCTGAAATACGGTACTCTTCTTTTAAAGCTCTCATTGGGAGAGCTGTGTTTCAGTAATTTGAGTATTCATGCAGTTTGTTGTAACAAATTGTTTTGATAACTACCGAAGTAAAATAAGTCTGGTTCAGAAATGGACAATCGTTCTGTAACTAGGTTATTATATTGATCCACTTGTCTTCTACATACAGTATAACTGTGATCCACTTTTCTTTTATTATATAGCTGGAGATGATTTCGTTTTTAAATATAAATTCAATTTTCGTACAGTAAGGATGTAACGAAGTCCCTACCATCATATCGAACCTCTCTCAAATTCATTTTTATATTATCCTCCCATCTACGCCTTGGCTTCCCAAAAGATCTTTTCCCCTCAGATCTTCCAACTAATACTCTATATGCATTTCTAGATTTATCCATACGTGCTACATGCCCTGCCCATCTCAAATGTCTGGATTTAATGATCCTAATTATGTCAGGTGACATAATGCGTGCATTTCTGCGTTGAGTAACTTTCTCCATTCTCCTGTAACTTCATCCCTCTTACCCCCAAATATTTTCCTAAACACCTTATTCTCGAACGCCCTTAACCTCTGTTCTTCTCTCAAAGTGAGAGTCCAAGTTTCACCACCATATACAGGGACATCATTTTATTTTTACTAACATGTTTAATATTAACATGGCTATAACTTTGGATTAACGGTTGAGAACAGGAAACACCGTTTGCTATCCCCTTCCACGACTGAAGTTTGATGATACTGGCGTAAAATACAAACAAATCACTTTACTAGGTACAGGAGGGAAGAAAAATAGTTCATCCATTTACGTAAACTAGGAAATATCGCAATTTTGAGTTTGATAATTTTCATTAGACTTTTCTTTAATCAAAATACAGTACAGTATTAACAATAAGTGTTTTTACTCACGAACTGAGTTATCCATGCGAACGTATTCATTATACAGTATATATCATACTGTCTACAGCACGTTACGTACAATATAGAGAATGAAGTTAAATTTAAGAATAATCATAATATGGATATTTAAACACATTTTTGAAAATAGTGGCCGTTCATTTCGATACAGGCTTCAGGTCTTTTGTGCATATTATCGCACTATAGACTATTGCATCTAATTCCAATTCCCAGTTTCGTCCTTCGTACTAGTAACTCATGTTGAAATAATTCTGTACCTACTCTATAAAAGAGTACCTTACTTACTGTAAATTAAATCTTCACTTCTGCCCGATCCGAAAAGATAAAATTACTCAGACATACTATCTACTGTCCGTTCAGGTGGTTATGGCTATGTCGTAGGATCGTAGAAAGGGGGGAAAATCACGTGACAGTTAATTATTTAACGAGACCCTTTTATTTAAATTATTTTAAACAGTTTTATAATATTATGTAGACGTCTAATGCCTAACAGAAATTAATCTTTTCAGAAAAGAGCTAAGACAGCCACTAGCTTTTACAGAGGGGCGAGCAGAAGCAGGTGGGTTAAGTCGGGATGCGACTTAGGCAAACTGACGACAGTACCTGTATGAAAATGTGATTCAATATTGAAAGCTCTTTCGCCACTGGAAAACGCGAATATATTTCTAGAACATACTATACTCACTGTACTGTTTACTATATGCGGCCTTGGTTCTGTGTGGAGGACAGTTGGAACTTTATTAGTAGAAGGGGTGGGAGTGAAGTACATTAAAAAGTCAGGTACAATAAAAATTGAAGTAGAAAAAAAAATGATGCCCCTGTAGAACAACCAGTAATGTAATTGTTTTGTAAATTCTGAGATTTTTCGAGAGCAGGCTGGATGATAAAAGCTTCTCAACCGAATAATAACATACATTTCCCATATTTACTCTGCGTTTACTTTCCTTTCGAGTGTCATTTATATTTGTTATTGTTGCTCCAAGGTACTTGAATTTTTCCACCTTTTCAAAGGATAAATTTCAAATTTTTATATTTTCATTTCGTACGTTACCTTTCATATGTGAGGAGAAAATACTTTATCAACGAAACATAGGCAGACTTAAAAAATGATAGCTAAATCAATGAATGTGCCTATTTTTAGAAGCTTTAAAAGGCTTAAAGCCTGAAACAGAGAAGAAAAAGAAACAACGGAGATGGAGCATATTGAGGCAACCAATGTAATGGGCATGTAAGAAGGTAACTGAACGTAAGAAACAATGAATGCCAGTTTTTCTTGTGGGGAAGAAAACTAAGGAGAAGAGTTTAAAGTCTAAGGAAGAGATGGAAAGGAAAATTTAATTTAAATAGGGCAAAGTTGCTTAAATCCGTGACATATTTAATTAAGTCTGTATTTTTGCCAAAACTGTACTAAAAATGTTCAAATAACACCTAAATGACGTTATTTGGTCGTTTAGCTACAGTTTTTACAACATTCAGTGTCAGCAGTTTCTCAGGTTTGATATATTAAAATATATGATTCTTCATTGTTATACAGTGGCTCCTAAATCCGCGCCAGGGATCCAAATTCCGTGATGGTGGTTTCCTAATTCCTTCAGTGATATCCTAATTCCGTGATACTAAAATAATCCTCATTAACTGCTCAGAAAACAAACGTGTATTTGGAAAAATACTTTTAAGTCATGGTATATTGTTTTAATATGGATTAAGCTAGAAATTACAACATAGAAAAAGGGCCTAAGTGACAAATTTCATACAAAATACTTTAACTACAGAAATACATATTACATATTAATATATTATCAACAAAATAAACTGAAAGTTAAATTCAATACAAAATTAGAATTTGATTAATTATTTTGAATTATATAACAACAGCAGTAATTAAGTTAATATATGCCCTATTATTTTTATAATTATAATTGATGTTTTTATAATTTATTTCTATTATTATTTACAGAACTAATTTCAGACATTAATTAAGTTGGCATCAAAGCCAGGAAGAAGAAATATGAAAATGCCTCCTCTATTATTTTATTATAATTATAATTGATGCAGCTGTTTTAATATAATTATCATTTTATAATTATTTACATTAGGAACTAATTTCTTTCATACAGGAAGAAAAAAAACATTAACCTTTCACTGAACAAAAGCTGGCATTGCATGTTTCTTCAGGAGTTCACAAGAGAAAAGAAAACTTCGGTCAACCACCTACCTTTCACTGAACAAATCACAATTTAGCGTTGGCATCACTGGTTGAGTGAGCCAGGTATTTCAAATTCTTACCTCAAATATAAAATAAATCCGAAAAGAAAAACTACTGGTCAGCATTGTTGTCTAAACAATGTTTAAATAATCATACACTGTTCCATTCAAAAGGATTATAATCAACAGTAATAAAATAATCATTTTTGGCATCTGTTAAGTATTTCAAATTCTTACCTCAAATATAAAATGTTTCTTCAGGAGCGGTCACAAGAGAAAGAAAAACTTACTGGTCAACCACCTACCTTTCACTGAACAAAAGCTTCTGCAATCGACTGCTTCCATTCAAAAGGCGGGTAGTCAATAGAATTGAAAAGAAGACATTTTCTGGCATCTGTTAAGTATTTCAAATTCTTACCTCAAATATAAAATGTTTCTTCAGGAGCGGTCACAAAAGGAGAGAATTGAAAAAAACTTACTGGCATCAACCACCTACCTTTCACTGAACAAAAGCTTCTGCAATCGACTGCTTCCATCCAAAAGGCGGGTAGTCAATAGAATTGAAAAGAAGACATTTTCTGGCATCTGTTAAGTATTTCAAATTCTTACCTCAAATATAAAATGTTTCTTCAGGAGCGGTCACAAGAGAAAGAAAAACTTACTGGTCAACCACCTACCTTTCACTGAACAAAAGCTTCTGCAATCGACTGCTTCCATTCAAAAGGCGGGTAGTCAATATATAAAATTGAAAAGAAAAAAGACATTTTCTGGCATCTGTTAAGAAAATATTTCAAATTCTTACCTCAAATATAAAATGTTTCTTCAGGAGCGGTCACAAGAGAAAGAAAAACTTACTGGTCAACCACCTACCTTTCACTGAACAAAAGCTTCTGCAATCGACTGCTTCCATCCAAAAGGCGGGTAGTCAATAGAACTGAAAAGAAGACATTTTCTGGCATCTGTTAAGTATTTCAAAAACTTAAAAGTCAGAGACCACAACTCCATGGCAGTCAATTGAGATTTTATCACGGGATTAGAGGTATCACCGAATTACGCACCTTTACCCTACTACTTAATAACAGAACAGGTCTGCACGAAACGGTCAAATGAGTAGGCTTAATGATGACAGTGATCAAGATTTATTTTTCTGTGACTTGATGTAAATATCTTCGTGAGAGATAGAAAATATACAATAAACGGGGGATCATATAGGCTAATCGTATCGAAGTGGTACATTCATGCGTGAAGCAATAATTCACGATTGGCGCTAATGTCGTGAGGTTATCGCCGCCCTCTTCTGTTATTCATACCCCCTGCGAACAGTAACCTTGTTTACTACAAAGGTTATCATTAATGAGAAGGGAAATCTAGGCTTTACTCCAAAAGCTCGTTACGTTATGCAATACTCGGCGCTCTGTTGCTTGCATGGCAAACAGAGGGCTCGCTGCAGCATAGCAACAATCTTGACAACAAATATGACGGACGTCATGGAACTTTTTGTTGCAAAGAGCACTGCTGGAATAATATTTTGTTAATCAAAATGTTAAATAATTAGTTTTGTTAGTTCTTAGCACGCAGGCTACTTCCTACATTCGAGTAGTTAATCAGCATATGGCGACAGCGACTTTGCAAATGCGAGTAATTTACGATCTAATCAATACAGCATTAAAGATTTTAATTTTCGGTATGAAATAAATTTTTATTTTAATTGCTCTTGATATCGGTCTGCACGATTGTGAAATACAGCGTGGTGAAGTTATTTGTTTATGGTCGCGAAACAATTTATGTTTTCCCTTAGCACTGTTGTACTTATTTACACTGTACCGATATTTCATTATCTGAGTTACTAGTCTACCGATGTTATTATATGAAGGTACAGTACCATAGTAATTTGCTTTTCCCTCTAGTATTGTTTATTAATTTTTCAGTTTTCTACTTGCACACTAATTTTTAAATTCCATGTAAGTTGCGTTATAAACTTTCCTTGATTTTTCTGGTAGAATATTTAATGTAGCTTGTTTCACAGCTTCTGTTATTTGAGGTATTGTGGCATCGACATCTTTAGATTGCAACATTTTCCATATTTATGAAAGCTAATACCACAGTGTAGTATATACAGTCACGAAGCTTGAGTTGTGAGGGTGCTAGGAACAATAGACTTTGCCAGTACTATTTCGCATTGAGCGTATTCCGAATCTCAGCGGTGAGCAATCTGATGGCATCACGGTGTTCCGAATTTCATCGATGGCGACACTGATGCTACACCGGTGTCGCACCGGTGCCATCAGCTTGCAGAGGTGGTGGCAGTCTCCATCAGTGAATCTGATTGGTTCTTGTATAGGGCGGGAATTAGCAGACGAATGACATCGTGCACTGTTGTTTCATGGCGGTGTGTTCTGCTTTAGTTCTGCTGTATTGTTTGTAATGAGCACAACGTAAAAACAATATGTTAATGGCTTATGAGCGAACATGTCAACGGACCAGTTATTACTACCGGTTCAAGAAATAAATTGTTTATGCTCTCTTTTCTTTGAACGAGATGGCAGTACGGAAATTTCGCAAAATTTTGCTAGCATAGCACAGAAAACAACTTATACAGTCGCCATGACAGCCATCGATCCTTCCAGCAGTTTTGTTCCTATTTCGCTGCAGCGTGACGTCATTGTTGTCCACCGGTCCGATGAGATTCGGAATACGCTGATTGTCTGTAATGAGGCGATAGTAGCGACCCTAGTGGTTAGCAACTTTCTATGGATGCATATTTACTACGTATTGAGCTTCGTGACTTTATATAGCCTACTAGACTGCTAATACTGTTATGCAGGCTCAAAATGACTACAGTAACAATGTTTATTGATTTTTCCGTAATGTGGTAACTAAGAAACCCTAACTCGCCTACTTCGATCATCTAAAAGGAACTGAACATTTTACCTATATATTTTCTACTAATTTTCATAATTGTTTAACAAAATACACAAACGTAGATAAAATATTGTATATAAAAAGTTACGAAAGGAGCTTAATTGACTCGCGGGTATTAGAACACTCGCTGCGATCGTGTTCTATCTAACTGAATCCACTCGTTAAATTAAATTATGGTTTATTTAACGATGCTCACAACTGCCGAGGTTATATCTGTAGTACTCGAGAAAAGTGGCACAAGTCAAAAATGTTAATTTTACAGGAGAAGGAAAAAAACTGTCTTCACACTGGTTTATGTCGATTTGATTTTCTTCTGTATGAATTAGTGTAATGGGAGAAATACTTATGTCTCTTTTCTTAAGTGAGCAGATTTCCTAAGTTGTCAATAAATTAATAAAAAATTCTTTGTGGAAACTAACTTATGCACCTTTCCCAAGCATTGCAGATATCAGAGTCACCGGTATGCCGGAATTTTGTCCCGCAGGAGTTGTTTTACATGCCAGTAAATCTACTGACATGAGCCTGTCGCATTTAAGCACACTTAAATGCCATCGACCTGGGCCGGGATCGAACTCGCAATCTCGAGCACAAAAGGCTAGCGCTATACCGGCTACGCTACCGAGACCGACTCGTTAATAAAGCTCTACTTTTTTTTAAACTAATTGTATAATATACTGCTATGCAAAATTTCGTATCAAATTTAGTAGGTACGGATGTACCAAACTTACTCTTTCCAGTTTTCCACGTTTCTCTTGTGTAGATCCATCAAAATTGATCGTGTATTATCACACCTCATCCCCACTACGTTGTATTAAGTGGAAACGAACATTTCAACAGCCAGGAGAAAGTAGGAAGCAGAAGTTACTTGCATAAGGTTTTTACATTTTATTTAATTCCTTCAATAACATTACGTTCTTGGCAGAAGAATATGCTATTAAGATGCGTGTTAGTGAGGTATAGGTAATTTCATTTGATTTTTAAATACAGCATTTCTTGTAATGCCTCTAGCCATATTCTGTAAGAATTTTTCGTTTTAGAATATACTGTACTCGTATTTCCCTCTCTCTTACAGGATTGGAAGGTAAAATGTCGACAACGTCAGGTCACGGCGGGTTCAGTTTGGAATACCGGGAGTTGTATAGCTAATTAAGCCTTGGCGCCGCTTGGTAGCTTCTTGCCGTGTCAATACTCGGATAACTACTGGCGCTCCGCTACTTACATTAACAAGAAGAAAAACAAGTTCTCCTGTATATTACTCCTAAGACTTTTTTTTATCTTTCAAGCAACAGTACCATAATTTTCCATGTTTAAAAAATGTGTGTCATTACGTTACAAATGTAAGTCTTCCATTTAAAAGCTGACTCCCAAGTTTCCTCCTTCCTGTTGAAGACCATTTTGGTATTTGTTTACGTTGTCTTTTATCTTCCGTATGTTCAACACGATCGTACTCCTTCCATGCTGTTCGTTATTCCACATGTCTCTTAAAAATAAACGGCTGGAGCAAAGTTATCACATTCTTAAAGTCGACCAGTTGCAATGAGGAAAATTTACTTGTACCATCTTTTTGCATCAGCCTATTTTCTTTATCCTGTTACATTTAATCGATTCTGCTTGCAATATGGAAAAGGGATTCATTTTGACCTATTTCGAGCTCTTATCACCTAACGGATGCAACCGCGTGTTTTTTTCCCATGGAGCGCCTGTTGTATTATCATCTAGTGCAGCCGTGGCGAAAATGTGACTCGCGAGCACATTGTGGCTCACAATGATAGCTACTTTTCTCCAACCAGGAGATCAACCGTGAAAGGAATGTGCTTACTATTGCGTCACATATTGGAACCAAGTAGATAAATAATATTACCGTTATAACGTCAGTTTAAAAACCATGCGCTCTCCTGCATATGTTATTTCCTGTATGAAGAGATTAAAAGATCAGGAGATTAACTTTGATCTAATTTTGAAACTAGGGTAGTATAAACATGTCTGATCAATGTTGTGGTTTGTGCTGTGAGAGCTAGCCAATAGAGATAAGAGTACCCACGTGTGTGACCTTATGACATCTTATGACATCAACATTCATTCACAGCATTACCCCGCTTCGTCTCATCCGGCAGAGACTTTCTCGTGATTGGATCACAGTATGCATTTCTATTGCTTCCTATCTCCCACAACCCCCACCCTCTCACTCACTGGAGTCAAACTCCGTTCCATTTGTATTTGTCTCTGACCCGCGAGTGGCGCATCGTCGCAATGTCGCTCTCGAAACCATGTACCTCTACAAAAACGAAAGTTTCAAGTAGGATGGGACGACGCATTTTTTTGCTGCCAATATGATGATTGATGAGAATATTAAATGTATGATTTGTTCACAAGTATTACGAGGAAACGGTTGTATAATATAAAACGGCATTACACTACATGTTACTGATGAAACATTAAAAGGTTAAGCGTTGTTATTGTTATTATTATTATTATTATTATTATCACAATAATAATAATCATCATCTCCTCTGTACGTCGATCCCTTTTCAGCAGATGTACGAATAATGCCGTTAGATCTCCAATTTAAACTCACAGATTTACTATGTGATGTTAAATGAAAGCTAGATGTAAACTTGACAAATGTTGAACTTTTCAAATCTTTGCCAAAAAAGTAAATATCCGAAGCTTCGTTCTTTCGCTTGCTCTGTTGAAGCCATGTTCGCTACAACTTACGTTCGTGAAAAATTATTTTCAACAATGAAAATAGTAAAAACCAAATTTAGATCACGACTGACAGACAAATACCTTCGTGATCAACTACGACTAGCAATAAATGACATAATTCCTGATTTTGAAACTTTGTCGCAGACACATTCTGAAGACAGTTAATTTTAGGTTGTGATAATGTGTCCTATGTTTTATTGTTCATTTCTTTCTTCGTTACACGTACTAAACATTAGTTTGTAGCCTTGTACTGTATAAAATTATATTTAAGTGTTTGACGTAAGGAAAATGAAAATCTGTTAATAAGTCTGACAGTTGCTTCACTTCCCCTTCGGGTGTCCGCCTCCCTCCATAGGTGCTATGCACGTTGCAGGTTACACAATGGCTCGGCGCACGATCACATTTTCGCCACGGCTGATCTAATGCAATTTGAAAACTAGTGAGAATCGAGACGAAAATTTATAAAAATTGCTAATATTAAATGAAGTGAATTAATTATTAACTTGTTATGAACTCATTTAAGACACTATTACTTGACTTTTGTCATCTGATATTTTTCTGATCTCGTTTGCAATATCTTTAAAATTTCCAGTTTCCTTTCTTAAAATTCGTGGAGTTTGTCTAGTTTTGATATAGCCTACATCTAATACCGACTTGTACGTTTATTTGGCACTATTAACAGCAAAACCAAAACTCTTGATTTACGTCTCCATTACACAAAAATTCTATTAAAATTAAATCCAGTTGCTTTATGTTGGCACAGGATTTTTGGACAGAATAGGAAGTACCTTGTCAATTACACTCATCGTTGCCGTGGCAATATCTTATGGTGTTGAGGGCAGAGGACAAATCCCTGATTTGTGGCCACTCTGGATGTAGTCTTCCCTACTACATTCTTACTAAATTTTGCCCTCTTTTTAATCAGCTGCTGGAAAAATCATGAACACAAGTGAAACCACCAATATTAAATAAAAAGTATATACCATTAATTAATTAATTAATTAATTAATTAATTAATTAATTCATTCATTCATTCATTCATTCATACATAGTGCTCTGCCCAAGGGCAGGTCTTTCACTGCAAAACAAGCTTTCCCCAATCTTTCCTATTTTCTGCCTTCCTCTGTGTCTCCATATGATCCATATATCTTAATGTCGTCTATCATCTGATATATTCTTCTGCCCCGAACTCTTTTCCCGTTCACCATTCCTTCCATTGCACCTTCAGTAGGCAATTTCTTCTCAGCCAATGACCCAACCAATTCCTTTTCCTCTTCCTGATCAGTTCCAGCATCATTCTTTCTTCACCAACTCTTTTCAACACAACTTCATTTCTTATTCTGTCTGTCCACTTCACACGCTCCATTCTTCTCCATATCCACATTTCAAATGCTTCTATTCGCTTCTCTTCATTTCGTCGTAATGTCCATGTTTCTGGCCCATACAATGCCACACACCATACAAAGCACTTCACTAGTCTCTTCCTTAGTTCTTTTTCCAGAGGTCCGCAGAAGATGCCCCTTTTTCTATTAAAGTCTTTCTTTGACATTCCTATCCTCCTTTTGACTTCCTAGCAGCAGCTCATGTTACTGTTTATAGTAGGCTACACCCCAAGTATTTGAAGCTGCCCACTTGCTCTACTGCCTATTTTAGAATTCGCAAGTTTATCTTTTTTATTTTTCTTCCTATGACCATGGTCTTCGTCTTATTTGCATTTATCTTCATTCCATACTGCTCACAGCTGTCTTGTAGCTAGTAGCATATCCCTTAGTATCATCTCCGCTTCTGCTAACAATGTCATATCATCAGCAAATCTTATGCATTTATTCTCCTTCCTTCTACTATCACTCCTCTCATGTTCTGAAAACAGTTCTTTACTAAATCCTCCAATAGATGTTGAGCAGGGTAAGTGATAAAGGGCATCCTTGACGTACTCCTTTCTGAATTTCACTTTCTTTTGAGATTTCTTCTCCTATCCTGACTTTGACTCGCTGTTTCATATAACAACAACCTTCTCTCTTTACAAACCACACCAATTTTCTTTAGGATCCCCATCAGTTTATTCAAATCCACTCTGTCAAAAGCCTTTTCTAGGTCCACAGATACTATATACATTTCTTTACTCTTCTCAAGGTATCTTTCGCCGATTTTTCGTAGCAGCCCAATTGCATCTCTCGTACTTTTTCTTTCCTTGAAGCCAAACTGCTCTTCTTTCAGCTGTTCTTCCATCTTAGACTATAAACGTCGATTCAGTATTCACAAGAGAATCTTCGCCGAGTGCGATATCAGGCTGATAGTCCTGAACTCGTTACATTTCTTGGCATTATTTTTCTTCGGTATTGGAAGCAGCAATGTCTCCTTAAAATCTTCAGGCCATTCGCCGTTTTCATATTATAATGTATATTTTTTAAATTTCTCTCTATTCATAGATGTAATTTAAAATTTTGAATACGTTTTCTCTTTTTTTAACCATATCAAAGATGATGTAAAAAAATGAGTCGTGTATGAAACTTAAATTTTGTAAGAGAAGACAGATTTTAAAAATACGCAATTTTAAATTTGAATAACTCAGGAACCATTCATGTGATTATAATGAAACTTATATGCAAAGAATACTTACACCCAGAGGATGGAGTGCACAAAATATGAAATCTGTAATTTAAAAATTGTAGAAAGTTTGAATTTCACCATTTACCTCCTTTAATACTCGTACATCAAAAGAATAAACCTTAATTGATAACAATATTAAACGATATTTACATATTTGCCATAGCAAACATTTTAGAAACTGTAAAACTGAGACAAATTCTTGCACATTTTTAGAAAACTAAAGTTACACCTTTTTAAAACTCCCCTCCATGTTGACAAGTGCATGAAGTAAAAAAAAAAAAAAAAAAATTGCAGTACCGGTACGTTATTTTTTTTCTGCAATATATAAGTGATGTTTGATAAGACTCAGGAATATTGCTTTTCACTTCCGCGTTGGGTAGATTCCTCAATATAATACACTATCTCGCCTATTCTACCCAACGAGACCAGAGAATTTGTTCGCATTCACGTTCCGACTTGAATAAGTTTTACTGTGGGCTATGCTTCAGTTCTTCAAAATAATGATGTTGATGAATATGACGATGATTATTATAAAATTAGCACGATTATGCTAACCTTATATCATAGGAGTCCCACAATATGTTCGTCCTCTGTTAAGTTTAAAATGGCCAAAAATGGGTCCAAGGTAAAGAGCAATTATTATGGAAGTGTTGATAGTTGAAATGCTTTAGTAAGGTCGTGATTCATGAGTTGAATTGCAATGGCGAAATTTCCGCTTAGATTGTATCGCTTGGGAATTGCAGACGTTGTGGTTTGATATGACATTACTCCATATTTACAAGGAAAGTAAATTCAAAACAATACTAGAACAACAACACATTTGTTATCGAACTTGCGTGAGGCGTGCTCTTCCTTGTTGGAATAGTAGGAAATAATAATTATGATGAGCCCTTGCTATTTACGTGCCATAACAAATGATAATCTGCCTCTTGTTTCCTATGCATCTCATGTGCGTGCTATCTTGTTGCAGGAGGAAAATGTGGCGTAGATAGAAGAACATTAGAATGTATCGCACTTCCTTCATAGGATTTACTTTTAACCGAACTCTTTTCCTCATAACAATACGAACTGGGCCTTCTGAACTGTATTGTAAATTTAATTTAGTGTTACTTAGCAAACATTTGAAGTAAAATGCTTTTGCCACCGACGTACTGTACTCCAAACAGGAGAAAGTCTCAGGGGAATGAGACGCAGCGGGGTAATGCTATGAATGAATGTGGATGTCATAAGGTCACACACGTGGATACACGCATCTCCATTGGCTAACTCTCAAACCACAAACGATAGCACTGATACACACATATTTATACTACCCTAGTTACAAAATTAGATCACGATTAATCTCCTGGTCTTTCAATCCCTCCATACAGGAAATAACATATGCAGCAGAGCGCATGTTATTTATACTCACGTTATAACGGTAATATTATCTATTTACTTCGCTCCAATAGATGAAGCAATAGTAAGCACATTCCTTTCACGGTTAATCTCCTGGTTGGAGAACAATAGCTCCGTTGGCTGAGTTCGATTCCCGCTTGGGGTGATTACCTAGTTAAGCCTTGGTTTTTCTGAACCGACGCATGCGACGTGCGAGGCCCGCCTCGCACAAATCAGGACTACACGAGAGATAGTGAGTGGTTTCTATGGCTGCGAGGTACGCAGACCTCGCATCTCGCAGTTATAGAAACCACTCGCTATCTCTCGTGTAGTCCGGATTTGTGCGAGGCATGCGTCGGTTCAGAAAAACCAAGGCTTAAGGTTTTTTCCGGGGTTTTTCCCAACCGTGAGGCAAATGTCAGATAATCTATGGCGAATTCTCGGCCTCATTTCACCAAATACCATTTCACTATCAGAAAGAAAGAGCTCTATTCCTGATTTTATAGACTCAATCGACATACTGTATGTCTCATGAAAGGAAAATCATGGAAACTGTTGTGAATCATAAAATCGATGGACATATTGCAGTGACAGTACCCTTGTATTTTATTTTGTGAATGACGGTGAATAGAGAAATGGCGAAATGGCAACGGAAAGGGAAATATCCCGAAAATGTTACCCCAACACCATCATTGTTCGCCACAAAATCCACCTGAATTATCGGAATTTGCATTCCTTTTTCCGGTAGAGAATGTCGACACTAAAATCATTTTGCTGTTGGTGAGTACATTGATTACTATTGCTTTAAACAACTGTGTTAATACTCGCCTCGATAAAGAATATTCTATGATGGACGCAAATTTTGCGAACTTAATCAGGACCAGATTGATAACAGACTTGCGACACTGGCTGTGTTACCCCGTTTTTAATCTCAAATTCCGAGAATATTCCCTGTCGTTCGTCTGATGACATGCTTTGGGTAGAATAGTCCTGAAGTTCAATATAAAAGAAAATGCAGAGAAAGAAAGCTATAATCTTCTGAACAGTGCCGCACAACCCATAGTACACCGGTGCATACACACCTTTGTTTATGTGACCGTTTGCTCATGCTACGCGACCAACATCTAGTATGTAATAGTAAATATACAGGGACATCATTTTATTTTTACTTCAATTTTTATTGTACCTGAGTTTTTGAATGTACTTCACTCCCATCCCTTCTACTAATGAAGTTCAAACTGTCCTCCCACCACAGAATTACAATAGAAAAAGTTTCAAGGTAATAATTTTGTATTATTAGTTTTACCATAGTAATTAAAATTAAAGTAATTGTTAGATATATTTTGTGTACAGTAGCCCAAACCCTTTAACCAGTATACGCCACTGCTCCACACAGAATCAAGCATATAGTAAACAGTACTGAGTTAGTGAGTATAGTACGTTCCAGAAATATGTTCGCGTTTTTCAGTGACGAAAGAGCTTTCAATACTGAATCATATTTTCGCACAGGTACTGTCGTCCGTTTGCGTAGGTCGCATCCCGATTTCTCTTACCTACTTCTGCTCGCCCCTCCGTAAAGGCTAGTGGCTAGGCTGTCTTAGCTCTTTTCTGAAAACATTAATTTCTGTTAGGAATTGGACGTCTACGTAATATAATAAAACTGTTTGAAATGACTTAAATAAAAGGGCCTCGTTAAGTAATTATCTGTCACGTGATTCCCCTCCTTTGTACGATTCTGCGACATAACCACTTGGACGGACAGTACTGTACTCCAACCACGAGAAAGTCTCCAGGGAATGAGAGGGAGCGGAGTGATGCTGTGAACGAATGTTGATGTCATAGGATGTCATAAGGTCACACACGTGGGTACTCGTTCTCTATTGGCTAGCTCTCACAGCACAAACAATAACGCTGATATACACATTTTTATACTACCCTAGTTACAAAATTAGATCACGGTTAATCTCCTGGTCTTTTAATCCCTCCGTACAGGAAATAACATATGCAGGAGAGCGCATGATTTTTAAAGTGACGTTATAACTCTAATATTATCTATCTACTTCGCTCCAATAGATGACGCAATAGTACCCACATTCCTTTCACGGTTTATCTCCTGGTTGGAGAACAGTAGATAGCATGTCTGAGTAATTTTATCTGTGCGGGTCGAGCAGAAGTGAAGATTGGATTTACAAAACGTAAGGTATTCTTTTATAGAGTAGGTACAGAATTATTTCAACATGAGTTACTAGTACGAAGAACGAAACTGGTAATTGGAATCAGGTACAATAGTCTATAGTGCGACAATATGGACAAAAGAACTGAAACCTGTATCGAAATGAACGGCCACCATTTTCAAAAATGTGTTTAAATATCCATTTTATGATTATTTTTGAACTTAATTTCATTCTCTATATTGTACGCTAATTTGCTGTGGGCAGTATAACGTACACTGCATAATGAATACGTTCGCATGGATAACTCAGTTCGTGAGTAAAAAAAACTAATTGTTAATACTGTACTGTATTTTGATTAAACAAAAACGTAATGAAAATTATCAGACTGAAAATTGCGATATTTCCTAGTTTACGTAAATGGATGAACTACTTTTCTTCCCTCCTATACCTAGTAAAGTGATTTGTTTGTATTTTACGCCAGTATCATCGAACTCCAGTCGTGGAAGGGGGTAGCAAACGGTGTTTCCGGTTTTGAACCGTTAATACAAAGGTGTAGCCAGGTTAATATTAAAAAGTTAGTAAAAATAAAATGATGTCCCTGTACTATTAACCTTAAAGTCCACACCACGGGACCGAAACCGTCAGGTCCGCTGATCACGATGCTGGGTGAGCACCGGTTCCATACACTGGCTGAAATTTCATGAGAAAATGTCTTCCCCCATGAGGACTCGAACCAGTGCGCATTCCGTAACGCGAGTCCTGGGCAGGATGTCTTAGACCACAACGCCACGGCGCGGGACCGTGCAAATAAAACCACATACGAGCTATTCAATCACATATCGACCGAAATATAGAGAAAATTGAGCTCACAATTTCTAAATACAATGAAACTTTTTTTTTTTTCGTAGAGAACTGTGATACAATGCTTTGTGCAAAGTTTGAGGCATCAGAACTTCATAGTGTTTAAATTAAAAATATTTAAATTTATCGTATTTTCATAAAATTAGCAACTTTAAACTGTTGTGGCTTCGAAACCCTTTCACCCAATGATCAAAATCATGGTTTATTTTGATGCTGAGAAATTAAAGTTTATATCGATATATAAACAGATTTTCTTACTTTTTATGGAAATGGAGAAATTTAGATTTTTCCTCATTAAGACGCCTACGGCTAGGAAAAAATATTTTAAAAATATATAGTTAGATTCCGCATTGAAAGTACAAATAAACACATTTTTTACTGTTATGTTGATAAGAAAGTATTGAACATATCAAATAAAGAAAATAAATAGTACGCGCGTGAACTAACCAGCTGACTGTGAGGCGGGAGCTAGCTGAGGTAAGCAAGGCCAGGAGAGACAAAGTCGTCTAGGAGTCATGGCTGTGCTAGCTTTATCACAGGTTTTCATAAACACAGGAGTAAAATGACGCCCAACGCGCCGTTCAAGTCTAGGAGTGTGAAAATAATATATTTAATACCATCGAAACTAATTGCCGTACCACTAAGCAAAGAATGCCGAATCCCTCTTAATGATGCAAGGTTTCTTCTCAATATTTTTTTACATTTTTACAAATGACCAAAAAGCCTAAAAGCAAGTAAAATCAGATTATCTGTCTCTCTGTGTACAATAAAAATGATTACTTCTTAACATAACCTACCAAATGTCAGCTTCAAAATAAGCTCTCGTTCAATGTTCTGCAGAAAATAGTTCCAGAGTTCTGAGCGCTGAAAGAGGCTTGTTTTTATAAAATACGCTAAATTTGTCGCTCAATAATACGAAAACCGTTTGACTTTCGATAGTATATTTTTGAAAATGCACTCCCCTCAGCACCTTGTATAAGTATGGAAAAAAAAAATTAGAGTATAAAAAATGCGAGGTTTTTTACTGATCGATTTAATATGGAATAGCCCATACGGTCTCGTGTAGCCATGTATCATACAGGGCTACAGAAGCATTATGCGGCTAGTGGTCTAATGTAAATACAATATTTTATTGACTACGCGTAATTTACTTTAACATCTGTTGGTAAATCTTGTGTTTACGTGTCGCATTCCTTATGAGTTTAATTGTTTTCATGTCAGTCAGTAGCATATGTAGGAAACGTACGAACTTTCAGGTGGCTTGTAATATATCTGCACTCTGACCTCAAGATGTTTATTTGGCTGATTATACTGTAACTATGCAGATTGCGGTCATTTGACTGGAGCAAGAGGCGATCATATGATAATGTTCAGTAATACATAAAAGACGTTGTTTACTTTTACGTCACTTTATAGCTGAGAGGTTCAAACAAAATAACTTTGCTCCCAGTGGTGTCACCAACTGAATATATCAATGTACGTCACAAGGGGTTGTGACGTTTGACCTCAGCTTCGTTGAACTGTTACTTTTAATTGCTTTGTAGACTTCAGACGATTGGTTGGTCACTTCGTCAAGCCCTCACGTTTATCTGCGATGAATTCGAGTGCGTCAGCAGATGCCCTTGAGCTGGTATCAACAGAAGCACACTCACCTGGAAACTCGATCTCCAAAGAAAGGGTAAAAAGAATTGAGCTTAATTTAACCTCGATGAACCTCTGAAAAATATTGTATGATTTCTCAAGCAGATTTGTAATAAACGTATAATCAGAGCTAGGAAGTTGGTACCAAAACTGTTAAGTTGTGTGAGTTTTGACTATACCTCTACCGAATGAAAAGTAATAGCCCATCTCTCAATGTCAGAGAACCAGAACGACAAACATGTACAGCCGGGTGGTAACCAAACATGTGCTCTAATCATCCACAGCCTTAGAATAATAAAATAATAAACGAATTATATAAAAAACAATAATTTGTAATTATAAACTTTGTAACTCCCAAGTTAAACTAATTTACCCATAACTTACTTACAAATGGCTTTTAAGGAACCCGGAGGTTCATTACCAAAGCTCGGAACTTGGGGACTTGTGCCTTTGCACGTGGCTAAGCGACTGGACTTCCATGTCAACAACTCCCGCTTCCAGCACGGAGGTACAGTCAGGTCTGCTATAAAAGTGGTTTCTGGCTGTAACAACATATTGATTGTATTATGGTAGGTTGAAACACATAATTCTAAAGCATATGTATAATGAAAATAAACACGAGAAATATATCAAATTTACTGTTCTGCTCTATACATTTTATTACAGTGTATGACGAAGTAAATTCGAAGATTTTCGAACCCATAACTTCTTCGCCTGTTAGTTAAACATAATTTGAAACGAGAAAAACTTATTCCCACGTCACATGAAGTGACGAGAAGAAACTTAAAGTACTGAATGTTTTCACTGTTACTGTTTTCTGTTCGATTTTCAGCAGTTGCTAGCTGATCTCGTATCTGAGAAAGATAAGTAACTTATATCCCAAATTTTTCTCGAAAATAGTTTTCAATTTGTGTGTCACTACTAGGGCAGGTCCCTCTATGACTTGTTCCATGGCTGTGGACAAATTTTCCACCGATTTAAGAGACTGCAATTTTTTTCACCGTTTCCAGCCTCTAGTTTATGTGTGGCACAACTTACAAAATATAAACTTTCCATTCGAAGAAAATAATGTATCTTCTACGAAGTCCTCCACGAAATTCTGTACCTAAATTTAAAAAAATGTATTTTCAAACTTCTAGGCCTATAATACCCATTCGAATAACACGTATTTTCTAATTTCTCAAACAGACCGTTTACCTGTAATTCTCTGAATGTCATTGGCTTCGACACGACACAGCTTCCTCGTCCGTCTTCCTGTCATTCGATGTGACCACTTTCTTAGTACACACGACTGTCCCTGAGCACTTGCAGCGTGAACATTGTGTACGTTGTACCTGTAACCTTACTCATGCACACGACACGCAAGTCCCCAAGTTCCGAGCTTTATTCATTACTGCCCTCACATAAGCCCGCCATCGGTCCCTATCCTGAACAAGATTAATCCAGTTCCTATCATCATATTCCACCTCTCTTAAATCCATTTTAATATTATCCTCCCATCTACGTCTCGACCTCCTCAAAGGTCTTTTTCCCTCCGGCCTCTCAACTAACACTCTATATGCATTTCTGGATTCGCCCATATGTGCTACATGCCTTGCCCATCTCAAACGTCTGGATTTAATTTTCCTAATTATGTCAGGTGAATAATACAATGCGTGCAGTTCTGGGTTGTGTAAGTTTCTCCAATAACTTCATCCCTCTTAGCCCCAAATATTTTCCTAAGAACTTTATTCTCAAACACCCTTAATCTCTGCTCCTTTCTCAAAGTGACAATCCAAGTTTCACAACCATACAGAAGAACCGGTAATATAACTGTTTTATAAATTCTAACTTTCACATTTTTTGACAGCAGACTGGATGATAAAAGCTTCTCAACCGAATAATAACACGCATTTCCCATATTTATTCTGCGTTTAATTTCCTCCCGAGTGTCATTTATATTTGTTACTGTTGCTCCAAGATATTTGAATTTTTCCACCTCTTCGAAAGATAAATCTCCAATTTTTATGTTTTCATTTCGTGCAATATTCTGGTCACGAGACATAATCATACACTTTGCCTTTTCGGGATTTACTTCCAAACCTATCGCTTTACTTGCTTCAAGTAGAATTTCCCTGTTTTCCCTAATTGCTTGTGGATTTTCTCCTAACATATTCACGTCATCCGCTTAGACAAGAAGCTGTTGTAACCCGTTCAATTTCAAACCCTCTCTGTTATCCTGAACTTTCCTAATGGCATATTCTAGAGCGAAGTTAAAAAGCAAAGGTGATAGTGCCTCTCCTTGCTTTAGCCCGCAGTGAATTAGAAAAGCATCAGATAGAAACTGGCCTATACGGACTCTGCTGTAAGTTTCACTGAGACACAAACATACAAAGTATATAATTATGATCCGAGCCTCATTATAACAAATAACAATGAACGTTTTCATTTTACTAAAAGAAATACTCCAAAGTTAAGAAAAAAAACAATATTTTTACTCTGAAAATATTCGTTCTACGACACAAGACGTTACTGGAGCAAATTTGAAATATGATACAGTGTTTCTTACTATGTGAATCTAATAGTGTATCTCGTATGTGGGACATAATATTAAACTCATGTTTTCAAGAAAATTTTTCATTTTTATTGTAATGACACCTAGGAAGTTCGTATCGTAATTCCGATGTTGAACTTGGACTGTAACGCAACCGAATGCATAGCAGCACGAGACGTCAACATTTAACGAAGAATAATCTAGGGAAAAAATAAACGTGTTACACACTCCTGTTTGCATAATTATTTATTAACAGATGAGTTTACTTTCTTGGAATCATGCATAATATTAACATTACGTAAATAATACAATAATAACAGAATAGCTTACTTTGTTCAGAACCTAAAATATTAATATAAATAAACAATATTCTTCAAACTATTCACGACTCTGCACAGATCCACAAAATGCCACTATGCGTTGTTTATGTGAACCTACTGTGTATCATCTCTAGCGAGACGGAAGCAGAACGAGGCGCGGATGACATCTGTACTCCTCGCTATACTTAGCTGAAATCTACTGTTTTAGTACGAACTGCCTACCTATGCTTATAATATGTAGTATCGACTTAAAAGAAGAGCCGTGGACATCTGAAAAGACATGTTATGGATATAGTCAATGATCCCATGCGTAGACGATATTGAAACAGAAAAGAAGCGTTACAACATATCCATCTCTATCTTCTGAACAGGTAGAGGTCGGATGTGAATACATCCCGAACTTCTTGTTAGTTCCTGAAGATTTGAAGTAGAATTATTATCATACTATGTCAAGTCATTACTTCCGATGATTTTCCTGCACAAGTGGATATTAAATGCCGCAAGTGAAGGCCAGGGCATGATAGGTCACATCAAGATAAGCATAGTAAGACATGCACAAATTGAAAGGAAACTTGTCTCTACTTCTCAATGTTTTCTGCAAGTCAAATGGGACAAATTTAATTCCGCGTGTAACAATATATTCGAATTAATGGCAGAACATAAAAAATTTCTTAGATTTTCTTGAAGTCCAGATCAGTTGTTTCCAATATGACATTCAATCAAGCTGCAATTAACACTGCATAACAATTGAAACTGTGCTATGTACAAGCATTTCTAGGTCCTTACCAGTATGTAAATGATGGAGTTAACAGATTGAGTGATGTAACCGCCTATTGGTGTTATTTAAACGGTTACGTCTTTATCGGAAGTAAAAAAAAAATAATCCAAATTATTTAATTTTTATTTTTCTACGGGGAGTCCTTCTACTTATTTCGATGGAGAAATTGCAGCAATCAACAGGACATTAACACAACTTACTTATCAAATTAATATGTTCAAAAACGCTGTTATATTTAGCGACTCAAGTCACCTCGGTAGCATAGTTGGTATAGCGCTCGAGTTTGCGGGTTCGATCCCGGCCCAGGTCGATGGCATTTAAGTGTGCTTAAATGCGACAGACTCATGTCAGTAGATTTACTGGCATGTAAAAGAACTCCTGCGGGACAAAATTCCGGCATACCGGCGACGCTGATATAACCTCGGCAGTTGCGAGCGTCGTTAAGTAAACCATATTTTTTTAGCGCCATAGCTTCGATCAATAATCCTACAAAGTCCAAAATCGCAGAAATTCAATCATCCATACACATACTGGCAAAAAAAAAAAAAATAAAAACCTGTATCTCCAATGGATCCCTGCCCATTGTGATATTATGGGCAATGAGATTGCAGATTGTTTGGCAAAGAAAGGGACTGAAATATTACAAGTACCCTTGAAGAAGATATTTTATCACAGTGCCAAATTGTTCATACAAACACAATTTCAAATGAAGAAATTTCAAGAAAACAGTAATAATAAATCTCGGTCAGTTTTGCTTACTGAAAAAGAACATATATCTGATCCTCCTTGACATGATGCAGTAGCAAAATTTCGAATGCTAACTGGCTATGACTGTTCAGCAGCACACCTGTTTAAAATTGAAATTTTTGTTGCATCAAAATGCATCCTGTATAACCTACTGTTCTCCAACCAGGAGATTAACCGTGAAAGAAATGTGCTTACTATTGCGTCATCTATTGGAGCGAAGTAGATAGATAATATTACCGTTATAACGTCAGTTTAAAAAAAACATGCGCTCTCCTGCATATGTTATTTTCTTTATGGAGGGATTAAAAGACCAGAAGATTAACCGTGATTCTAATTTTGTAACTAGGGTAGCATAAGTATGTGTGTATCAGTGTTATAGTTTGTGCTTTGAGAGTTAGCCAATGAAGATGCGTGTACCCACGTGTGTGACCTTGTGACATCTTATGACATCAACATTCATTCACAGCATTACCCTTCTGCGTCTCGTTCCTCTGAGACTTTCTCCTGGTTGGAGTACAGTAGAATATTCGTTGATGAATCAAGAACATCAACGAAAATGTCCAGCTTTGGCGTGAAATCTTCTGAATTCGAACTCCCAAATTATACTGGAAAGTTAGAAGCCGAATGGAGAACTTCCTAGTGACTGGGCAATAATTATGGTGTCGATTACAACGACGCAATACCATTGTAATGACGCAGTACTGCTTTGTTACCCCGTGATTCCTGAGCACATGTTGACTACGGCGGTTTATCTTATCTGGCGAGTTCACCCACTCACATGTAAAACACAAAATATAGTATGGAAAGTTGACGCTCTAAACGTACTGCTGACAGAGCACCAAATAAGAGAAACAAGCCCAAGATAGTGCAAGCTTTAATGTCAAATTATTTACATTATTTCTTTAGAATGACCATCGAAGAAGACACTATTGGTCTAAATCTAGTTTACCTATATGTAATTCCGTTGCTTTCGGAAAATTGTAAGAAAACTAGCAGCTATGACGATACGATCCGTCATAAAGTCAAGAAAATTGCAAAAATACTAAGACCTTAATAATACTCTACTTTTACTTTCTTACAAATGGCTTTTAAGGAACCCGGAGATTCATCCGCCATCGGTCCCTATCCTGAGCAAGAATTTTCTACTTTTATGGTGCAAAACTTAAAAACATATCTATAAATTACAATCGTTTGTCTTGAGTGTCATGACCGACTAAATTCATAGCTTTTTTTACTCCAGTCTTTATCGTTAGTGAAAATCGTGCATAATATGCCTCATTATTGTATCAGTGTCGTAAAGCATTACCATACCAACTAAAACGTCATGGCTTCTGTTATGAAGACATAACTTGTGCCATAAGTTGATATTATGAAATGATTTGCCGTACAATAATATTTAATATATTATTGTTGTCATAGCAATCTTTTTCTACCCATAATTATACATTTGATGTTATTTCTTTATTATGTATAATTGTGTTATATTACTGTCTTATAAAAGTAACATATGAAACTTTTATAAAATTATACAGGGTTTGTACTCTTCGAAACCAGGAAATTCGCTTTGCTTGTTCCCTAAACATTGACTCGTGCCATAAAGTATAAACTATGATATAATATAATATTATGACGAGAGGGGATTCCCTGCTCGAAACATAGATACGCAGTGAACCTTAATGTAGTTAGTCGGTGTGGGTTTGGGAATGCACCTAGTTTGAGAGTTAACGCAATAGATCGTGAAAAGTTGCAGTGCTGGACCATAGTGTCCCCTCTTCAAATTCCATTCCATTCCAAAGGATCAGTTAAGGTGAATCTACACGGTTAAACTTTTCTTTAAACTTAAAGCATTCAAGCAATGCATGCAAGATCGATATTTAATATTAATATATATACGTAGTGAAGATGACGTTCAAAACGGCGCACCATGTAGACACGAAATCGTCCCCACCGCAAATGTGACGTTGCTCACAGAGATAAAACACGAGATCTGTACCTCATTTTTTTTCCCCTCTCGCACAGCTCACTTGCCAGGTCTCGCCTCCTCATCTATAGAACAGTTGTTAAGGGGACTGGGTGTCCACTGCTGTGGAGTAACGGTCAGCGCGTCTGGCAGTGAAATGAGCGGGCCCGGGTTCAGATCTTGGTTGGAACAAGTAACCTGGTTGGGGTTTTTCCGAGGTTTTCCCTTAACCAATTGAAGCAGAATTGCTGGGTACTTTCGGCGTTGAACCTCGGACTCATTTCGCAATCATTAATTCACTTATCATCATCATCATCATCATCATCCCTACGATAGTCCGGGTTAAGTTCACGGTGCGGCGTGCTGTATTTGTACAAGAGCGCGGCCGTTCGGCTACCCAATCATTTACAGAATAGGAGTGGTAAGTACAATAAGCCTCAGGCTGCAGTGAAAGCCTTTGGATCCCTCTTCCGTACAAGAGAGAAAAAAAGTGGACTGGATATTCTGAGCGTATGGCTGTTGTATTGTAAGTGAAATAGGTGAAGAAATTGTACTATTACTCTTCAGCTTTGAATATATCGATTCACAATTTTTTACAGCGTACAGAAAATATTTTCAGGTATCTACCTCATATACTTGATTTAATAAAAAAATTTAAACCTGAAAAATAGTATAATTGGTTCTACGTACCAAGTGCCCTAACCACTGAGCTACGCCGAAGTTCAATCCGGAACGAATTTTACTCCTCTAATAATCATTGTCACCATTACAGATATATTCTGTAGGATCAAAAATTAATCTTTACGCTGAAAAATATTAATTAAATTTAAGTGAAAAAAATGAGTATTTTAGGAACATTTTTATCAGAAACTACTGGGTCTAAGAGGCTGAAATTTTGCATACACCTATTTCATATGGTAGTGAAGAAGCATGGCCACATTCACATAGTTATCGAAATTATTATGGTTTATATAGCCAGAAAAGTATAAAAAATATGAAAATTTTTTAATAATTATTTTCAGGAAGCAAAATAATTTTTTTCTGTTGAACGAATACACATAATTTGATGAAAATTGCAGGATATATAATTAACTGCATTGGAAATATGTTTAAAGTTTTAGACATCTGTAGTGCAAAGGATTTGTGACAAAAATGTTCCTAAAATGCCTATGTTTCACCTTTTAAATTAAATTAAAATTTTTAGGCTTAAAATGAACTACAAAGTCAAGTATATGAGGTAGAAACATGATCTTAAAACCAAAATATACCTGCAAATATAGTGTGTATGCTGTAAAAATTTCTTCACTTATACAAAACAGCCATACATTCAGACTACCCAGTCCCCTTAAAAAACAATTGAGCAAGGGCAGTGTGAATACGAAGGGCTGGTAAAACCTACGAAATATGTTTTATCTACGGATTTAACATCACATCACATGACAAAGTAACATTATTTCACTACTTGAGATTAGGTTAATTTGGACTAGCTCACCAAGCGCTCGCTACAAGAGGCCTTTGCCCTCATGGGGTTCCACAAGCTGTTGTTGCTATTCATATTCTATCGTTATTAAACAGTAAACAGAAAATAATTTACTTTATGTATAGTAAATTGAAGTAGATTCATTTTAAGACTACTCAAGGGGTTAGGTACAGCTTACAGCAGTAAAAGTTTAGGAAATACTCAACTTTTTTTCCTCCATTACTGTATCTTGTACAATAATGAAAATTAGTATGTGTAAAAAACTGCCTTTCTGCTATATGAAAATATATTTTTACGGTTTAAAAAATTATCTTTTTCAAAATTTAAAATTGTTGCAGTTTACTGTGCAGTGATGAAGCGTTTCCCTCGTAACTTCTTATCTTTTTCATGTTCTCTCTTTTTTATTTAATTGCTGAAACTCATGTATACAATATCATGCTCTTTCAACTACATTCCTGAATAAATAATATTTTTTTTTTAGTTTGTGTTAGAAGAAAATACTGATATTTGACCATTTTAAAGGAATTTATTTTTATCAGACAATCTGTCAAAGCTAGAGAAGTGATCTTGGATCATACTGTAGATATGACATGCATAAATACACATAAAAAATTTCATCACAGAATGTTGGATAGTTTTTGCGTTATGTGGAAATGCTTCATCACTGGACAGTGAATTGAATTTTGAGAAAAGAAATGTAATTTTTTTAATCGTAATAGTAATATGCGTTACAAGAGCGGTATATTGAAGTTTTCATGCTCGAGGAAAAGTTTGAAAAAGCGAAACGTAGTTGAGCTTTTTTAATTTCCGAGAATTGAAAGAAAACATACCGCTCGTGTATCGTACATTATTTTGTGCGAAGATCGTTTATTACATACCTGAAAGAGGAATTTCTAATTAGTTGCAATGAAATCTCCATCTTGGTTTCTGTTCAATGACGGCAAATGTGCAAAAAAATCTATCTTCAACATTGTTGCTTTAAAATGTTTTCTGTGTTTACTATACTCCAGCAGGCCGTGATATAAGTCTGTCTTCCCCCAGTCTATAAATGCGAACTTAAAACAAACGGTAAGGTTATGTAATGATTTATTTTCATTCTAACATTTTAACAATATTATTTATATAACATATTGCAGTAATAACATCGGCAAGTTTGTTGATTTATTCACGGCTTCCTTAATGTTACTTGCATCACGAATGCAGTAACTTTAGTGGAGTTGTAGAGTTTACTTAATTTCTGCAAATATCTAAAAACATTAATTAACAGTGCAATTTAGGTGAAATTGCAGTGGTAAGTTTCAATTTATAATTATTACCATATTGAACGTCTCTATAAATAATATGTTAAAAGCCTAAAGCAGTAAAATCAATATGTCACTTAAGCGGTAAGAAGAGGGAAATTGTTATGTGTGTTAGGTTGGGAATACTGAATGTGGAATTTTAGACTTTCCGCGGATTGGTTTTGTGCGGAAACCAAGCAAATACGCACGATCTCGCACAAAAATATTTTTTTCATATAGCAGAAGGACAGTGTTTTACACGTACTAATTTTCATTTTTGTACAAGATACAGTAATTGAGAAAAAAAAGTTGAATATTTCCAAAATTTTACTACTGTAAGCTGTACCTAACCCCTTAAGGTGAGCAAGTAAGTGCGCATTGCTACACAATGAAACAACGCTGTTTACTGTGATTTTGTGACGTAATAAGTGAAAATATACAGTATTTATCTCTTCTTCATCATAACAAAAAATCCTTGAATATGCTACCTCGCAGTGATGTGCTTATTAAATTATCAGCTTTCGCTTTAATAACACCGTACTTATTTAGACTAAGCAATTATTTTTACCGATGCATTTCACAAATAACAACAGTTCGCATGTAACTAAATATAGCAGAGCACCGTTGGCGGTGCAAGCTGCTGGAGCACATATGAGTATTTATCGTTTTAATTAATAGTGCTTGTGAGTGAGAGCTGCTTCCAAAGTGGTTTAATTATAGTCTCGAGGTTTACTTTGCACTGAATTAACAGAAATATAGAACACATCTGTGAAAATTCAAACCTTCAAGTACTGAAAGAAAATAAACATTCCGAATGACAGTATGAAAGCAAACTGACAGAGAAGGCGAAGGTGGGACATTTCTGGAGGTGTTAACTGGAAGAGACAGAGAACTTATAAATAAGTTGGCTGATGTCCATTACTTCAGGGATGGCCAACACATTCCTAAACTCATATCATAAAGAATATCCCTTTGATTTTTCATGAAAATTGTCTTGAAAATACAGGGACATCATTTTATTTTTACTAACATTTCTAATATTAACCTTGCTATACCTTTGGATTAACATTTGAGAACCGGAAACACCGTTTGCTATCCCCTTCCTCGACTGGAGTTCGATGATACTGGCGTAAAATACAAACAAATCACTTTACTAGGTATAGGAGGGAAGGAAAGTAGTCCATCCATTTATGTGAAGTAGGAAATGTCGCGATTTTGAATTTGATAATTTTCATTAGGTTTTTCTTTAATCAAAATACAGTAGGCCTACTGTATTAACAATACGTGTATTTCCTCATGAACTGAGCTATCCATTCGGACGTATTCATTATGCAGTGTACATTATACTATCTACAGCAAATTAGCATAACATATAGAGAATGAAGTTAAATTGAAAAATAATCATAATATGGATATTTAAACACAATTTTGAAAATGGTGCCCGTTCATTTCGATACAGGCTTCATTTCTTTTTTGCATATTATCACACTATACTCTATTGTACCTAATTCCAATTACCAGTTTCGTCCTTCGTACTATGTAGTAACTCATGTTAAAATAATTCTGTACCTAGTCTATAAAGGAGTAAATTCAATCTTCACTTCCGTCCGACCCGAAAAGATAAAATTACTCAGACATACTATCTACTGTCCAAATGGTTTTGTCGCAGGGTCGTAGAAAGAAGGGAAATCACGTGACAATTAACGAGGCCTTTTATTTAAGTTATTTTAAACAGTTGTATAATATTACGTAGACGTCCAATTCCTAACAGAAATTAATATTTTTAGGAAAGAGCTAAGACAGCCCAGCCACTAGCCTTTACAGAGTGGCGAGCAGATGCGGGTGGGGGAAACCGGGATGCGACGTAGGCAAACGGACGACAGTACCTGTGCGAGAATATGATTCATTATTGATGACTTTTTCGTCCACTGCAAAACTCGAACATATTTCTGGAACGTACTATACTCACTAACTCAGTAGGCCCTACTGTTTATGTTTACTATGGCCGTAAGACGACTTTGAGTGTATACACTTGGTTCTATGTGGAGAAGAGTTGGAAGTTTACTAGAAGAGGGTGTGGGAGTGAAGTACATTAAAAAACTCAGGTACAATAAAAATTGAAGTAAAAATAAAATGATGTCTCTGTATATCTATCGCTTCATAATATTGATATTGCTTGTATAGATAATTGTTCAGTCTTACTTTGCTTTAGATCTTGCTATTAGATTTATTCAAGAGGTATACAATATACTTTGCACAGTTCCACTCGGTAATGAGTTTTGGAATAATATTCTGGGGTAATTCTACAGATAGTAATAGCATATTCCTGCTACAAAAAAGAGTACTTAGAAAAATAGCAGATGCCAAATCTAGGGAATCGTTTAGGACCATTTAAAAAAAGTTCAAATAATACCCATGGCTTGTCAGTATATTTTTCATTAATAAACTTCTTCCTATGTAATCGTGAAAACTTTGTACTATTCGAAAAGAAGTGCGTTATATGGCAGTAAAAATTTTTAATGGCCTCTCTATGAGATATAAAAAATCAAATACAAAACATAAGAATACGAGTATTTAGGGCCAAATTAAAGAAGTACCTAATTTTTCACGCCTTCTATTCCATAGGTGGCTTTATGACATTCAACAACACTGTATAAATATTTATTAAGTATCGATACTAACCCCTTGTGTTCTACTAGTAGATTATATTGTAAAACCCTTCTTTATATATTTCAACTAGACTGTGACTATGAATTAACTGTGTTAATATTACCACCACCACCACCACCTCCACCAAGTATTACACTTCCAGTAGAGTTTTGAAAATCCTTCCGTTTCGTTTGCGATATTTTAGTTGTCTAGTCAACTGTCCGAAGACAGGTTTGAACCTCATAAGTAACACCAATAAGGCATCACTCGTGAGGGAACTGATATGATCGTCAATATGTGTTGTATACACTTATTTTTGCGTATTTATATTTTATTAATTGCCAGTTTTACTTTAATTTCTTATTGTATTGTCTAACTTCTCTTCATGTCCTGAAGAGTTATAGGCTACTGTCTTTTTTTTCTGAAAATATAAATTTAATAGAAGATTTTTTAACTAAATTAGATTCTATAAAATCTAATCCCTTACTTCTGCCTTTAGTGACTTATTTTGCCAAAGTGCAAAACAATCAAGTGGAAGTCATATTGAAAAGGATTATTAATGTAGGCTACTACGCCGGATGTTTAGAATTGGTGAACGAGTGGTGATGAAATATAAAAAGAGAGCT
This sequence comes from Periplaneta americana, assembly GCA_025594305.2. Classification (NCBI taxonomy): domain Eukaryota; kingdom Metazoa; phylum Arthropoda; class Insecta; order Blattodea; family Blattidae; genus Periplaneta; species Periplaneta americana. The sequence continues at coordinate 69,867,142 of JAJSOF020000005.1, forward strand.
GTTTAATATTCTATGCTTGTATTCATTTGTCTGAATAAAAATATGGATTACCCAACAAATTTAATATATACAGATTTTAATGTATTGCCTATTGAAGAAATTTATAAACAGACTTATAGTTTACTAACTTAAACTACCACAGAAATCAAATAAAGCATAAATCTAATCGACATGAATATCGTACTCGAAGACAAAAGTCTACTTTCCCATTAATTGAGCCTAAATGTCATACAAGTGCAATTATTAAACATGGTGCTACTGGGTGTTCATTTCAAAGTGTGTCATGACGTCACTGTTGTTGGGTCACCGATTTGAAGCGAGTTTCAGTTTATATGTTAGAGAAGTTGCCTATTATTTAAGGCGTTCTTCAATCTGAACTTGAGAACGTGTACGGTATAACTTGAACGTCGTAGCAACAGATGGCGGTCTGTACGGTCTGTGTGCTACCATAACCTCTTTCGAACTGATTTTTGTGCCGGCAAGTCGTACGCAGGGTATTTGTTATCATCGGTTGCGTACGGTAACATTCCACAACACAAATCAAATGCTCCGTGTCCATGTTGACCGTCGAAGTTAATGTCAACAAATACGTAAGTAATCGTCTTAACCCTCTCCCCATATCCCGACAGTACGTATTTCCAAACAGTTCACATTCCTGCCACTACCGGCGTTACCGTACGTATCGGCACGTACTCTTCAGAATGAACGCCGTAAGCCAACTTCTCTGCCTCTTAGATTATACACCTGAGCTGCGGAAGTGTAGGAAGATTGAATTCTCTAGGCTCATCAGCTAGCCACATGACGGCATACAGCGAGCCAAGACACATTTTGAACTGAACACCCAGTAGTTTCAGCCCAAGACTTTATAATAAAATTACAAACCATTTTCCAAATTTGAAATATTTTAAAATTTAAGCTTTTAAAAAAGAAATTTGTAAAATTATATTATACTATTAACAAATGTATTTTTTTACCTTTTATTTCTGTCGACTATATTCATGTTTTTATTGAGTATGACTGGCTTCTGTCGGATTGTCAATTTATATTAAATGTGTATTTCTCTCTCTTTTTCTCTTTCTTCTTTATTCTTGCTCTTGTGTTGTAATTATTGTTTTGAATTAAGTTACTTACTGTATTTAGTAAAATGCCCTTGTAAATTTTATGTTATAGGCCTATTATTGACTAAGACCACAACATACACGAGCCTGGCTCTTACGGTAGTGGCTAGAAACATTTTTGTTTTATAAATGTAATTTGTACTCGTTAGCTAGTTAAATAAATAAAATAAAATATTCTTAGGACGGAATATCGATTACTATTTTGCATTGTATATATATACATTCCACGGTATTCGTACATCGCTTCACAGCTAGAATATGGAGCGTGTAAAAAAATAAATAAATAGTTCTATAAAGTTTTAATTAACATGCCACACTTTAGGGATTCATTACGCTTTCTCGAACACATGGTTGTACATTTTAATATGATACAGTCACTTAGAACAATATGACAGCATTTTAGGTCTATAGTTTTCTTCTCTAAGCCGATTAAAAACGGTTACTGAATGTTTTCAGTAGAGAGCTAGATATTCGTGAAAAGAAAGTAAACCAGATTATTTCCTTTGCACAATAAATGATGGGGAATTATACGTGTACGTGTGCGCGCGTGCGCGAATATGTGCATGTGCGCGGAACGATCGAATCAATAGGTAATGCAATTGCGTCTTTGCTCAGGTTCCCCCACTTATTTATTTTTGCTATCCATTTACGTATGGAGGAGCGCATCTTCGTCCTGCAGCCTGTATTGTTTCGGCAGCCCCACACTACTACGCCGGATGTTTAGAATCGGTGAACGAGTGGTGGTGAAATATAAAAAGAGAGCTGTTTAATAATCTATGCTGTATTTCTCTGAAAACGGCGAAAAGCGCCGCTTGAAAGTCGTTCTAAACTTTATATCCCGGGATTTAAATCACTGACAATGGAATGTGATGTAGAATTAAAAGTTAAATATTTGTAAATAATAAAGTACTATGCCTCGGCTTTAAATAAACCAGAAAAGGAGATAAAGCCTTGTTTTCATCGAGCTCACACCACATGTTTACACTTTACAGAAGTAGACAGTAGGCTACCTATTAGTGTCATGATTGTCAAACTATGTTCGGTTCGAGTTTGTCGAGCGTGACAAGAACCGAAGTCTGCTTTGAAGAAGCGAATCTCTCACAGCTCGCTCGAACTTGCGCCTTGTATGATCTGTGCCCTTGAAGTTCCCAGGCTTCTCCTACCATCCCCTTCCATCCCTTCATGCTTTTAGCTGAGAAAGAATTTAGACCAAATCTTGTGAAGTTTTTTTAGTAGGTTATTTTACGACGCCTTGTCAACATCTTAGGTTATTTAGCGTCTGAATGAGATGAAGGTGATAATGCCGGTGAAATGAGTCCGGGGACAAGCACCGATAGTTACCCGGAAAAAACCTCAACCAGGTAACTTGTCCCGACCGGGAATCGAACCCGGGCCACCTGGTTTCGCTGCTAGACTCGTTAACAGTTTCTCTACAGATGTGGCCTTGTGAAAAGTTATTTAGATATTAGGACAGGTAATTTTTATCACAAAAATATGATTAAACGTCTACAGAATTATACGTATATATAGGTACATTATATTATGTTTTAAAAATGCATGACAGTTGTTACTAGGCTATACCAATTACCGATAGAAAATAGCTAGCCTATAATTACATTCTTCACACAATATTCAAATAAACCATAGTTGCTCCGTAACAATATTTATGTGACTATATGGATGGTGAAAGCATTAGCGACGTGCATTACAGACACTATGTTAGATACAAGTTAGTCAAGTATGACGAAGTTCGACATTCGTCGATGTTCGCTCTGCAGAAGAAGGCCTATCGTATTTGTTTCACTTTGTTATAAAATATTCGCTGTCGTCCACCCCCCACTATTTTATGTTTTAGAATAGATCTTGTGATTAGTTTTTTTTTTATTTTCATGCACAATAAAACGAAGGTTGTAATGCCTTGGTTGCCTCTCTCATTTTCTAACATTGCAGGACACTATTTAAATCACGTATGAATTTGAGCACGTACCTTGCGATTTGATTTTCATAAGGAATAATACGAAGGTTGTAATGTCTTGGTTGCCTCTCTCATTTTGGAACATTGCAGGACACTGTTTTAAATCACGTATGAATTTGAGCACGTACCTTGCGATTAGATGTTCATATGGAAGAAGACGAAGGTTGTAATGTCTTGGTTGCCTCTCTCTTTTTCGAACATTGCAGGACACTATTTTAAATCACGTATGAATTTGTGCACGTACCTTGCGATTAGATGTTCATATGGAAGAAGACGAAGGTTGTAATGTCTTGGTTGCCTCTCTCATTTTGGAACATTGCAGGACACTATTTTAAATCACGTATGAATTTGAGCACGTACCTTGCGATTAGATTTTCATATGGAATAAGACGAAGGTTGTAATGTCTTGGTTGCCTCTCTCTTTTTCGAACATTGCAGGACACTATTTTAAATCACGTATGAATTTGAGCACGTACCTTGCGATTAGATTTTCATATGGAATAAGACGAAGGTTGTAATGTCTTGGTTGCCTCTCTCTTTTTCCAACATTGCAGGACAATATTTTAAATCACGTATGAATTTGAGCACGTACCTTGCGATTAGATTTTCATATGGAATAAGACGAAGATTGTAATGTCTTGGTTGCCTCTCTTATTTTCGAACAATGCAGGACACTATTTTAAATCACGTATGAATTTGAGCACGTACCTTGCGATTAGATTTTCATATGGAATAAGACGAAGGTTGTAATGTCTTGGTTGCCTCTCTCATTTTCGAACATTGCAGGACACTATTTTAAATCACGTATGAATTTGAGCACGTACCTTGCGATTAGATTTTCATATGGAATAAGACGAAGATTGTAATGTCTTGGTTTCCTCTCTCATTTTCGAACATTGCACAATACTAGTCGGTACTACAAGCATGTGCGTTTTTTTAATATTTTTTGTTTGATTTATTTACATGTATATTTTTGTGAATGTTTAGTGATATTAGTAATAAGAAAATTACTTATACTCATTACTGTGCGTAACTTCGCAAGATTTGTGCCTGGCAGTCTTATGCAACTAAAACATAAAGGCGCAGAGAGAGGAGGAAAAGTAAAGTACGCAAAATTTCGTTTTTAAAGATATGATTTTTTGTAAAGTTCTACTTTACAAACTGACTCAGATTATGAAACAGAAGATTACAATTTGCAAGAATTTATTGTAAACATTGTGAAACATGTCCCTGCAGTTAAATCGGCTGGAAAGGAATGTTAATCACTCGTCTTCTGAACTTATTAAAAAAAATACATGGGGTAATTACATCCTTGCATTTTCTGCCTATGATATCCTTGTAGAATACTTCTATTTTAACTGTGAAACCCACCAGTACTTGCTTCGAACCATATGGCTGGCTCCTGGCTGCTGAAATTGGTTAACCCTGAAATGAGTTGTGAGTAATGGCATCTAACTTTATGAGAGTGGTCGCGAAGAGTTATAGACTTCGCACTTCAAAGATAGTTTTAAAAGCCACAAAAATGAGCCAAGGTGCAAGAAAGACTGATGCCCCTGTTGTCAGCGCGGACAAGGTCGGAACGAAAAACAGACCTGGGAAAACAGTGTCTGCTCTGTGCAGACTGAATCGACCGATCTAAACGAGAGCACGACGCCTAAAGTTCAAAGTTCACCGTGAACCGTGGGACGCGGAAGGATGTCCGTACGTCTAATTGAAAACAATGCCTCTCTACTCTATCGAGCAATATGCACGAGTGGCGCTGGCAAAAGTTCATGTGTTTAAAGTATCTAGGTGTCCCTTGCACTCGTTGAAAATGACATTTAGTAAGGATAAAGGTTAAAAAAAAAAACTCACTGCAAAATATTGGTCAATACTGTACAGCTTTGCATTCAAACAGTGTTATTCAACCTTTTTCTCTTCGTACCCCTAGAGACCTTTTCCATTCAAACTTGTATAGGTCTCGCAAGTACGGTTTGCCGACGGAAGGAATGCGAATTAAACACTGCGATAAGGAAGAGCGGCGAGAGGAAAGGTCACGAGATAACTGGAGTGATATTCAAGAGTACAGTCGGAAGAGAAATGACATCGATAGAATCAGTCTTGCGTTGTGATAGTTACATTACGACTTTAGTTTGTTCCATTGCATGTGAATACGTGTCTTGTATCACACGGTATTATTTGAACCGTAAACATATGTTGCGCGTTTAATTAGCTTCGAATTTTTCTCTTGCTACGTTCTTTATTTCCACAGCGATGTCCTCATTTGTTCATCTTCTTGGAAGAGACAGTACTTCCATCGGCTCGAACCTCTCCCCCCTCGGCGTGCCTACATACACACGTCAAAACAGACAGCAACGCCACCATTGGTTTTCGGTAATCGTTTCTTGCTCGAGCTATACCTCCAAAGTTGTTAATTGAGGGGCTGGATGCAAGAAGGGCATTTTAGAGGATGTGCCCTTTTTTAGTAAAACGCTTTATTGTGTTCTCTGAACTGTTACGCATATGATCAAGTTGTAGTTCAATACTGTGATTATAGAGGTCAGGAGTACCAAAAATGTAAAGGCGTGCATAGATAACATTATTACGGTTTGAATTTTCAACATCTATTTTCTCAAAACTTGCATTTGAGAGAAGTGCCTTTCTTACACCCAACCCCTCAATTCAAATTATACATAACTATACAATGTAAGCAGTTTAGGACTAAATTGGTTATGGCAAGAAATTGGGGAAATTAATATAAATTTGATAGGTAAAATTATGAGGAGGAATAACGAGATAGTGAGACAGGAAATGTTTAGCAATTTAAATAGTTTAAAATCATTGATAAATTACAAAGAAATGAAAATCATATGGGGAAAGGAAGAATATACAAAAGTTAGCGACAGGGAAGAAAGTATGGGTGGACACTGGGAATTTGGAAACTAAAAAGTAGAATAGGAGACTTAGGAAAAGACATATGTCCTTTATGTAATAGAAAAGAAGACACACTACACAAGAAAAATTTTTATTCTGGAAACATTACTAAAACTAAATGTAGAAATAGCATGTAGGAAATTGTATAGAACAGTAAACGAAAGAAAATTGAAGAAACTCGGAAAATTTTTGTATATAGTAAAGAAAAAATGGGAAGGGAAAACTAAAATATAAACATGTATATAAGAAATATTAGCCAAATGGAAAGAGTTTTTGTTAATAAATTACTATAATGATTACAAGTAGTATAGAATATATAGTAATAGTTATGAATAGTAAAATGTAGTTAAGGATGGTTTCCTGGAAAACAGACATGTAACAGGATCACCATTAATAAATGATAGACAAATTGTACATGATTTTGTTAACATACATACATACATACATACATACATACATACGGTCCACACCTCTAGAGTTACGGTTAGCGCGTCTGTCCTCGAAACCAGGTGGCCCGGGTTCGATTCCCGTTCGGGGCAAGTTACCTGGTTGAGGTTTTTTCTGGGGTTTTCCCTCAACTCATTATGAACAAATGCTGGGTAACTTTCGGTGTTGGACCCCGGACTCATTTTACCGGCATTATCACCTTCGCCTCATTCAGACGCTAAATAACCTAGATGTTGATAAAGTGTCGTAAAATAACCTACTAAAATAAAAAATACATACATACATACATACATACATATATACATACGAGTATTCCTAAATTCAATTGAACTCAACAATTTATCAATTAAATCACCTAATTTTAAACTATAAATCATGCTATTAAATAAATAATAATTAAAGAAACAACATTACAGATATCATAGAAAAAAAAATCTATCTTATTACGTTATTATTAACTTAAGTGGTTCTATTCTGTTAATGAGATGCCTGAAGTTTTTTGCACGCCAGCTCCTCAATTCTTGGTGCAGAGGTCCTGAATCAATCTGTACATGTACTCATTCAACAGAAAATGTTGAACGTTTAAATGTAACTCATATCCTTATAGATCAGGGACGGAGAACTATTATAAACAGAGCATTCTGCATAAATACCTACATACACTACCTACCAAAAAGTAATTGGGCACTGTTCTTGTTCCTTTAGAGCCTCGTGGTACCACGTCTTGTTGCTATAACAGCAGCCACCCTGTCAGACATTCTCTTTACTAGTTTGTGTAGGATATCCACTGGAATGCGTCGCCATTCCTCTTGCAGCATGGCATTCAGTTGAACAATGGAAGTTGGCCGCATCTCCCGAGACTTCAATCGCCGATCCAATTCTCCCCAAAGGTGCTCAATGGGATTGAGATCAGGACTCTGTGCAGGCCAGTCCAACCGGTGAACATTATTGTCCGCATACCTCTGCATAGTAGCCGCCGGAACATAGGGCCATAGATACTAGATATCACACTCTCCATTCCTAAACACAGAACATCCTTCTACTCTTCATCTTTCACAGTCTCTGCAGCTCATCTCTGGAACTCTCTGCCACAACATTTCAGAGACAGTCGGACATTGTCTAGTTTCAAAAATAAATTAAAATTGCACTTTTTCATTTAGATTCCTTTCAGTTATAAGCCCCTTTCTCTCCATAGTTTTGTAAAAATATAGGCTATATATTTCTTTTTCTTTCCTTTCCTCTTTTTGTTCTCTTTATCAGCCGATGAATTTATTATCAAAGCCTTGTCGTGAATTTTATTTAATTTTCGTATTTCTTTTCTTTTTTATTATTATTTTATTACATTCCATTTTGATATATTCTTCCTTACGTTTTTCCATATTAACCATTTGTACTAAATGATTTTCTTGCACTATATTCCAATGTATTTTATTTTCTTTTTTTATATTATGGTATTATTTTCATGTTGTTCAGTATCCATTTTATTATGCTATTATCATTATCATTATCATTATTATTATTATTATTATTATTATTATTATTATTATTATTATTATTATTATTTTCTTTGTTTTTGTAATATGTTAGTATTGTTCTTTAACTTTTTGTTAAATTTTAACTGCTTGTGTACTTTGTGACCTGGTAGAGTGTAAGAGAAGGCCCTATGGTCTTAACTCTGCCAATATAAATAAAGAATTATTATTATTATTATTATTATTATTATTATTATTATTATTATTATTAAAAATCTATATGATAAATGCTTGGCCTAATCTCGACAAATTCCATCTCGCTATCACGAATGTCAGCGACACTAAATAAACTAGTAGTTGATAGAGTATCGTTAAATAACAGATTATACAATTTTAAAATGTTTAACTTGTAATTTCTTGTCGAGAACAGAAAGAGGAAAGCACATCAACTCTATTCTGTGTTCCTGTCACAGTTCATTAAAGACAGGTATACAATTATTTAACGACATCAAAGAATTTGTTCTGTTATTGAAATAACATCAGACAGGAGCGACGGAGGGCGAAGAGAAAGGATTCAGCATAGAGTGAAATACGAGTGGCACAACAGTTATTTATTCTATCGATTAAACGCTAATGGATGAGATTGGATATGCCTCTCGTTTGTACACTGCGGGTGGTGATGTGTCTGGTATTGATGGCCTTTGTTGAATAACAGGTAAAAAGGAGGCTTGTTAACAGTGAAGCTTTTACAATCAAGTTTCTAATACAACATTTTCAACGAGGCAAAATGGAACTCTCCGTTTGCTCAAAATGTTTGTGAAATGAGTTGTTTCTACAGCGACAACTCTCATTCTCGTGGAATTTGTATAGACTGTAGTGAAATGGCGTTTAACACAATTTCAGATTAGTCGTCGCTGGTTCAGATCCAGCAGAATACGATTAATAATTGGGCAAGAAAATTTGGGCTAAATATCAATCCAGATAAAATCTAAGTCATTCTCTTTTTTTTTTTACCTTGGGGATTAATTGAAGTGAATTTTTATGGCAGGCAGAGTAACTATCTCGTGCCCCCATGTTTTAAATTGCTTCCAGTGCACTTCATTAGAACCAGGTACCCAGCTTCGAAGCCGTTAGCCCTGTGAACTTACAGTATAATTATTTTCCCCTATTATCATAATACAGGTTTATTATCTAAGAAATTAGCAAGTTCTTTGTGATAGTAGAAGAGAAAGAGTGGGGGAAGGGAAGTGGTCCGTGGCCCGTTTCTTTTAGGGCTCATCCCGACATTTGTCTTATTACTCAAGGGAAACCACGGAAAAACCTTGAGCAGGATGAGGTGTCGTGCTGACGAGAAGCCAATTGGCTACGATGGGGTCATGAATATGTTGTGGTGGGAGGTTGTTATTTAATCATCATTTGAAGTAATCAAACATTAAAGTACATATTAATTAGTTACAAAGAATTCAAAGCATCTATGCAGCCAATAACGTGATGACCCTGGAACAGAGAAATAACATTATTAGTGCATTAATTGACATGTATGTCTAAGGAGCCAAATGGTTGTTTAGGGTTCAAGTTGGTATTCGTGTTGTACGTTGTCGTCCCAAGCTAGAGGATGGAGTACACTCTTAGATCTTTTATGTTTATCTAATGCAGGATTGTAATTTCCTAGTGAAGAAATTAGTGGGTTTGTGCTGCTGTATGACTTGGTGTACCTGCAGAAGGCTCGATTTGAAATATATTCTTGAATGGTCGAAATTTCTAGTTCTTCATAAATCAATCTAACAGGAGTTACTCTAGGAAGTCCTGTGATGAATCTTAAAATTTTGTTCTGGAGAACTTGTAATTTTTTACGGACTGTAATAGGTGCATGTCCCCAAGCAGGACAAGCATATAGTATTACTGACCTAATTAATGTTTTATACAAAGTTAGAGCTGTATGTATGTTTAGATGTCTGCTTTTATTTAATATTGGATAAAGCTGCACCATTCTAGAATTGGAAAGTCTGAGTTGGGGTAGCAAAGGCTTTTATCCTCCATTAATATGAACACCCTTCAGCCTGTCTCTCTCAACAACAAAATAATTCCTTTCAGTGCTACTGTAAAAAACCTCGGCATCTATTTCGACTCTAATATGAACTGGAATACGCAAATCAGATATATCTGTAGAAAAGTTTTCTCTATCATGCATTCTTTGAAACGCCTGAAAAATTTCCTTCCTATTAAACTCAAACAAATTCTAGTACAGACCCTTGTAATGCCTCACTTTGACTATTGTGATGTTTTATATAGCGATCTAAGTGCTGAACTTTCTCAAAAACGTCAACGTGTACATAATATCCGCGTCCGATTTATTTTCAATATCCGCCGACATGATCATATATCGGAATATTTTCTACGACTCTCCTGGCTCCGCTTGCAAGATCGACGTTTAGTACATTCTCTTTGCCTGCTATATCGAATTATACCTGATTCCACACCCAACTACCTTGCCTCTCGGTTTCACTCTCCTAGCGTCACATCATAATCGTAATACACGTTCACAGCACAATCTGTTGCTATCAATACCACGTCATCAGACATCTCTGTACTCAAGTTCTTTCTCAATAACCATGGCCCGCTCATGGAATTCGCTGCCGCTGGAAATCAGGGGTAGTCTTAGTCCTCAATTGTTTAAAATTAGGTTGTTTAGAAATGTTTTAAATGCACAGAATTAGTTTTTAGGTATATTTATTATTATTATTATTATTATTATTATCATTATTATTATTATTATTATTATTATTTTTACACAGTCGTTACTTTATTTTTTTCCATTAACACTAATGTCTTGGTAATTGTCATTGTCTCAATGTAACACGTGCTGTGCTGATCATACTAATTCTACTATTCCTTTAGTTGTGAGATTATATTCATATGTGTTAATTTTTTTTTAAGTTAATACTTGTATACTAGAATGTATTTTCCTGTTTGTGATTTTGTATTCAGACTCTTTTTTTTTATTATTGTTATTTTAAAGTTAATACTGATAGTGTATATGTATTCAATCACTCTTTTTTACTTAATTATGTTTATTATTATTTTTAAGTTAATATTGGTATACTTCCTCACAAACCATTCATCCTCCTGCCCATCCTGAATTTCAAAAACAGTGGGACGTTATCTGTTCCCAAAAAATTTTAGATACACTCCTTTCTTCTTTCACATCCGAACAAGACATTGCACGTCTTAGCTCTTCAAGAGAGTGAGTCTGGAGCTTGAAGTTACACGCATTACCTTCTCCTCACATCGGCACCCTAATAGATAGTACATCCTTTAAAATCGCAATAGCTTTACGCCTTGGTTGTAAACTCTGTCAGCCACACCAATGTATTTGCGGGGGAATTGCTGATATTTACGGTCATCATGCACTCAGCTGTGCGAGGAGCAAGGGTCGCATTCCCAGACATACATCACTCAATGATATCATTAAAAGATCTCTGACTTCGTGTGGCATCCCGTCTCTTTTGGAACCACCAGGTATTAGTCGCGCAGATGGTAAACGACCCGATGGTCTTACCTTAATTCCATGGTCTAGAGGAAAATCTTTAATTTGGGACTCCACTTGCGTTGACACTCTAGCTCCATCTCACTTGCCGAATACCTCCAGACACGCAGCATCTGTTGCTGAATTAGCCGTGAAGAAGAAAGTCAATAAATATGCTCATCTTTTAGACAATTATATCTTTGTCCTATTTGCTGTGGAGACCTTCGGTCCTTGGAGTCATGACGCTAAAGTTTTGGTATCTCAGATCGGCCAAATTTTGATCTCCATTACTGGTGATCACCGTTGCACTACTTATTTGCGTCAACGCTTAAGTATTGCTATTCAACGCGGAAATGCAATGAGCGTTTTGGGTACTCTTCAGAGTCCAGCCCTTTGGACGAACATTTTTTCTCCTGTAAATTTTTTTATCTCTATGTAAATGTTTATATTTAGTGTTTATATATGTGTAATTGTAACAGTGAAAATATTGTTAATCCAATAATTTTTATTTATTTATTTTTTTCCATAAGTGTATATTATTTTTGGGAGTGTTTTTGTAAGTAATTTTATGAGGTTGTTATTGATATGCTGATAAATTATTTGTAATTTAGTAGTAAGTTTCTTCATGTAACACATAGAAACTAAATGACATTAGCCGCGATAGTTAATATTTGTATACCGGTATGTATTTTTCTGTATGTGATTTGATCCTGATTTAGTGGAAGAGAAGGCCTGATGGCCTTAACTCTGCCAGAAAAAATTAAACTATTATTATAAAAATAAAACTTATTATTATTATTATTATTATTATTATTATTATTATTATTATATGACTTCCTTCGGGAAAGAAATACAATCGAAAAAAATCTTGTCCTTTCGCGATAAAAAAATCCAACCAAAATTGCCAACTATTTCTTCGAGTACGTTTCCTACATTGCAGCAGATGACCTTCTAGTCCAACAAGACTGCAACGATTCTCGAGTCCGAAAAACGACATAGTTCTGATGATTCTGCAAGCTTCTCAAAGTCTTGGAAACATATTCGGGAAGAATTGTAGGCCTAAATGGATTAGCAATGAAATTATGATCCCAGTCGAATTGAAGTGCTCAGAATTAATTTAATGTTTTTTTTTTATCCATTGGCGGCTATTCGACCTTACGTTATTCACCCAACCGTTCCTTCTACACCTTTCCCACATGTATTTCAGATCTGGTCAATTTAATTTCAGAAAGCATAATTTTTATTTCAGATTCGTCAATTGTATTTCAGAAAGCATCTTTTGTATTACATATTCGTCAGTTTTATTTCAGGACCCATCAGTTGTTATTTCAGAAAGAGTCATTTGTATTTCAGATTGATGATTTGTATTTCAGAAGTTATCAGTTGTGTTTCAGAAAGTGTTAATAATTGTATTTGAGAATAGCACGAGCCAACAATTTGCTATATTTATAATTCTAACATTCATAGGATTTTCAATAATTATTTTGAACTACTGTAAGTACTTTACCTACTTACCGGCTCTTAACGAACCCGGAGGTTCATTGCCCCCCTCACATAAGCCCGCCATTGATCCCTATCCTGAGCAACATTAATCCATTTTCTATCATCATATCCCACCCCCCTCAAATCCATTTTAATATTATCTTCCCATCTAAGGCGTATTTGAAGGATTCGTAACAAGCTGTTTTTTTTTACGGTGATGGGTTGTTAGCCCTTCGCCCAACCCCCAAGCTGGAGGACCACCCCTCATCGGCTGTCCGCGCCTGCTTATTCAATATATTCACAGCTACCCTCCATATCTGGAGGCCGTCTCCTCGATCCGCAACCTGAGGACGCGCCATGCCGTGGTGATAGGGACCCACAATACTGTAAGTACTTTACTTTAAAAATTACAATACACATACTGTAGTTTGTAATTCACTGTTTTTCAATGGTATATACATATTTATTTATTGATATTGACAAAATAAATTGTAAAAAAACAGGGAAGTCAAAGACAAAATGAAGCCTAATAAACTCCGTATTGCAAACTCATGATAAACAATTACATAGTTTCCATGACAACAAAAATATACTATTCAGTTATCTGAATACAATTGACGGGTTCTGAAATACAATAATTAACGAATCTGAAATACAATTCACGAATCTGAAATATAAATGATTCTTTCTGAAATACAATTGACGAATCTGAAATACAAATGATGCTTTCTGAAATACAATAATTGATGAATCTAAATACAAATGATACTTTCTGAAATGCTTCTGGAAAAGGTGTAGAACTGACGCATCTTAACTTCAGATCTTTTTGCGGCCGTAGGTGTTGCCATCGGTGCACCATGAGAGACGATCTACGTAGCACCACATCTTGATAACGATGATTTGATGATTAAGAGAGAAATGATGGAATGTCTATAGGGGAAACTTGCCATTAAGCATCAGCTTTGTCCACCGCAATTTCTTTTGGACCTGCTGAAATTCGAACTCTGATTACCAGAGTGGAAATCCGACTGTGTACTGGATTCCATAATGTCTGACAGGCAAAGTAAACATTGCCGGCAGAGGAAGGAAGAAAGATAATTGATACTCAACCAATGGCATAGGTCACATCCCACGCTTAACTTCAGGTTGGCGGTCTGAAGAGTTCTACCTCCGCCCAACTTCAAGATAAGTCTGGAATGTGACCTCATTACCACAGGTTCTTAAAGTTTTAATTTCTGTTGGTCTTGACGTACCCGCGGTATTGACCGTACACATGAAGGGAATCTTAAAATGTCATAATCTTACTATGATTATTAAACGGATTGCTATTTTTTTAATGATTATCCATACAGAACAACAGCGAAAACGGCCAAAATACACGATGTTTCTGTTACCAGTATTTATTCTTCAACGCAGAATCGTTATGTCAAAATATGAATATACGTTCGGCATAAATATTCCTTTCGATGATATGGAAGCGATGAATTTCATTAGTTTCCTTTCTGAGTAGATTTTATGTATGATTTATCCATTTTATTTTCTTAGTTTGTACAACTGATGCAGTTCTTGCGGATATATTAATGCCCTAATTTTGTCTTCTTTTGTTCTAGGTGAGTACTAACAACTTCAATATTATGGTAAAAGTCTGGAGTTCACTTATATATCATGAGGTAAGCATTTTTCACTCATAAATTGGAAAGGAATATTATTTGTTTAAATAACTTCATTGCAAACAAAGGCTTTGAAAATAGATGAGAGGAGAAACAGTAGAAATTCCTCATAGATCCTTCCGAACCTTTCAAATTACAACGCACTGTGAACAGAATCAATAAATCAGGCATGTTGATATTGATGGCAGAATTTAATGCAAGAATTGGGAACACTAGGATTAGTAAAACATGGAAAACAAATTAGTAATAGAAATCGCCACAGATTTATTGAATTTTTCTGTCTATAACCAGCTTCAGATCACGGAATATTATGTTTTAAGTTAAGGATAGTAACAAATTGACATAGGAGGTCAGAGATCTATTATAGGTTATATATTTTGTAACAAAGAAGTAACAGATATTGTGTTACATACAAGAGTGTTAAAATGACCGGATATCGAATCACGTCATTATCTTCTGATAAATCCTATATGCAGTAAACGAATATATAAAAAAGTTTGTATGCTATAACAACGACGAAATATCGAATAGGTCTATTCAGAGATCCAAGTATAACTTGGATATATCAAAAAATATTGGATACGATTACTATAGAAGGTTCAAAGATACATACATACATACGTGGTGTGTCTAAAAAGTTCGGTGAATGATGTCATATCTGAACGGCAACTTGGCGCACATGCTTGCGCATGCACATGGTTCTTCAGAGACTTGTAGAGAATCGATACACAGCATGCAATGCATGTGACTGGCAGTGTAAACAGACTGTGACCAGTTGAACGTAGTCAGTGTGAGAGGAAGTGTCACAGCCCAATGGAGCAACGTGTAAACATCAAGTTCAGCTACAAATTAGGTAAGACTGCAACGGAGACACATGGAATGTTGGTGCAGGTGTACGGGAGGGAAACCATGAGCAGAAAATGTGTTTACGAATGGTTTAAACGCTTCCGTGAAGGGAAGGAAACAATTGAGAATGAGCCACGTTCAGGTCGGCCATCGACAAGCAGAACCCCAGAAATGATCGAGAAAGTGCGACAAATGCTGGCACAAGATCGGCGACTGACTCTAAGATTGATTGCGGAGGAATTGGACATTAGTAAGGACACGGTGCACACCATAGTCCACGATGATTTGGGTAAGCGGAAGATCTGCTCCCGATTTGTGCCGCACAAGCTCACAGACGAGCAGAAAGCAAAACGGATGGAAACTTCTGGTGATTTCATTTCCATGTGTGATCAGGATCCATTGCTTCTGAAAACCATCGTCACGGGAGGTGAGACCTGGTGCTACCATTTCGATCCGGAATCAAAACGGCAATCTGTCATGGTGTTCTATTAAGACTGCCTGCGATTTACTTGCATTTAAATGAAGTCCGTGCGTTTTCGACCATATGGATATAGAATTCAAGTCATCATTAACTTTAGTTATGGCGTCATTTATGTAGTTAAAATGGCTCACTTGAGGTATAATGTAGATGTTTCAAGTTTTTTTAGGTAGGCTATAATTCTGACAAAAATTGGCAAAGATAAGATGTACTCATTTTCATATTATGGAAACATGTAAGATAATTATCAGGAATACTTATTATAAGCAAATTATGACACAATATTGTAATTTTAAATATAAATTACCCAAGGAAATATATATATATATATATATATATATATATATATATAAATTTCAAGCTTATAAGTAGAGGATTAAAATTAGTTAAGGTGATGCGTAAATTCAACTCTCATATTATGAAAAAGAGGAAATTGTAGCATAATATTGTAATACCACGTGTAAATTGTTCAGTATAATGCATGTAATATTACTATGTAATGGGGCATGCAGTGATGTTCTCAATAAAAAAAATACATACATACAGATCTACATACGCCTAGAGAGTGACAGAAACGAGACATAATGTGTTATATTGTAAACACACAGGTAGCAAGGCATGTAGTATTACCTTTATTGTAATGGGACATGTCGTTCAACTAATATTTAAAAAAAACATACATACATACATACGTACGTAAATGCATACATACATATCGTACAAGATTCTTAAATGAAATCGAATAGCGAAGTGAAATATGTCAAAATAAATGTTATTCAATTATAAAATTGGTTACAGAAATTATGGTTTCAAACAGTAAAACCTCATAAACTTCCATATTCTATCTCTACATTTGGACTCAGTTAAGTTGTAAAGAAAATTAATAATATTGTAGGTAAGGATTTGTTAAATATTGCGTTGTTTAAATATTCACCCTGACATTTTAGATATATTTCTTTAATTTCCATATACTGTAAGATAGCTAATGGACCAGAGAAGACATACAAAGTGGTTGTAATTCGTATAATTATGCAAAAGTAGATATAATTGTGATATATAAGGGCATAAATTTATTGAATATAGGATATAAAATCTTTACCGTAATAGTGAAAAACAAATTATTTACAAATTATAAAACACTGTTTAGAGAAGAACAAAACCGCTTCGGTAAAGAAAAATCTTACGAGCGATATTTTACACTAAGATAATTAATTACTGATAGAAAACACACAAGGAATTACATTTAGAAGCACACATTACTTTCTTTGATCTTAAAAAGGCATTTCATAGAATGAATAGAAGTAGATTATTGGATATAAATTAGACAAAGATCATGTTCCACAATAGTTTATATTATAATATACTTCTATTTTGTAATCTTTATAAAATATAATACTGCAGTAATATGTGACAATAGATTATCACCAGGCATTATGAATAATTAAAATAGGCAGGCAAAAAGGCATCATAAATAGCTAAAATAGGCAGGCAAAAAGGCATTATAAATAGCTAAAATACGCAATAAAAGGCAATTACAAAAACCTTACACTAGATCCACAACTTTGCACTTTCCACAAAGGGATTTCGGCAGCAAGAAAAACTTTACATAAGTCGAATGCAAATTGAGATTTTCGATTCGTTATTGCAATTACTGTTGGAAACAAAGAAATCTTCTTCCCAGTAGCTTTGGAAAGTGCATTTTTGTGTTTGGTTGTACTGATATGTTGCGATATGAAATATTTAGCTAGCTACAACAACGTCGCAATGAAAACTGAAAGAAAAATAACCGTTAAAAATAACGTTAGACCAGCACTCATTGCTGCCTTGTCAAATAAACACAAGCGATAATTAAAACGCTTACTGTTATACAGTTTTGCATGGCAGCACTCATTGTTGCAAAGAGAATATGAACTGACTGAAAGACAAATAATATACGTACACTCGGTGAAGTCACTTTCATTGTAGCGGTTATAGAAATAAATTAAAATATACCTGTAGGCAATTTTAAAAATAAATAAATAAATAAATAAATAAATAAATAATAGATACATAATCAAATAAAGGCAAAAAATCATTTATTTTGTAAATTAGGCATTTATATTTTTAAAAAGGCAGAAAAGGGCAACATAAAGCTGTGACGTTTCTATCACAAAGGTATATAATTCGTACAGATTTACTTTCAAAATGAAGATAGATTTAACACATTTAAAAAGGCATTCACCCTGATAAGAAATTTATACTGGAGCGAGAAAAGGATGTAATCTTTTGCCACTTTTATTCATTGCACCTATATTTGAATATTATAAAATGGAGATAATTATCTCATGGTTATTGTATACAATTTAACTGAAATTTACACTCAGGTTCACTACTTTCAGCGGATGGAGTAGCTTTATAGATATTATAAATGGAAGTAAAAGCTTTTGGCCATTCTGTCATCCCTGAAAGTTTGTAACATCGCCACGGAAACACCCGGTATAACTTAAGTAAGCTCTAGTAAGTCGTATCGTAGAAAGTTTTACCATATTCTTAATAATTGCTTCGTTTGTTTTCATACATTTAAGAATTTTCTTTGTAATTTTTACTTCATAAAAAGATATGTGCCCAAGAAATGCAATTAATCATGCTAATATTTTTAAGCTATACAAGTATTGTTGCAACTTAGATAGTTAATATCAAGATTCGCTTTATGATTCCTTGTACTTCAAATTCAGGTATTGTCGGACCATCGGATCTGTGCCCCCGTAAGATATGCGAACTGAACCCTAATTCCTTTTCAGCCTCGGTAATTCATTTCTCTCCCTGCATTCCTATCTCTTTCTTTTCTATCTCTCTCCCTTTCTCTCCCCCACTACTCACAATTTTTTTAGCCTTCTTGCAGGACAGTTTATTTGCACTTGCAGTACAGTGTTGTCAAGTCAACATGAACACTGTAGCAAGGAGTGGCGAAAGAAATACTGTATTGTTAAGCAAGTACGTAATAGCATTTTGCGATGAAGAGAAACAAACATGTCAACATTCTTTTCTGTAAATAAGGCAACGAAAAAAGCAGGTGTGATCACAGGTGAGGCTTATTTTATTTCAACTAATTACGTATTAAAATTACTTACTTAACTAATACTAATACAACATGTTATGTAATTTATATAGGCAGGTCAGAGCGCCTAATAAAGAAAATCAGGAGAGAGAGGGAGTCTGTGCAGGGAGATGAAAAGCTAGAATCACCAGGGAAGAACAGACCAAGGGAACCTTTAATTTTTTTAGATAATATGAACCGATGTATATTTTAAGAAGAAAGGTACAAGAATTTTATACCGTGCAGAAAGAAGTTTCGACATTGAAGAAATTACTGAAGGTTGCGAGAGAAGCAATAATTTCCAAGGTTGGAGAGAAACACTACGGAAAGTGATTCGAGACATGAGATTTACGTTTAAAAAATGTAGAAATACAAGATGAATTTTGATTGAAAGAAATGATATTGTAACATGGATGACCAGTTATTTATGACACCGTTTGACGAAAGTTTGGCAACATCCCTATTCGGCAAGTTTCGTCGCCTGCTGTTTGACGTGGTGGGAGGAAAGCGGGTGGAATGGAGTGAGTACAGGTGTTAACGTTTTCAAGAACGACAACAGCGCTGAAGGGGCACAGATCCGATGGTCCGACAATAGTTCTTATAATTTAACACGTGTATTTGTAATGATTAAGCATTCTCTTACATTCTTATAAAAATCTTACTACAATATCAAGATGAATATTTATCAGAATATTTGTTATTATTAGTGCAATATATAAGAGTCACAATCAATAACCTATTAGTGACAAATACTCTTGCCACATTGCCTATACTACACTGACACAAATATTCGAAGAACAAAGTCTGGATAAACCCAAACACAATAAACACTGCACATAAATGAGTCGTGACTACCGCATGCACACTTATGTTCTATTCGAGAGTCATAGATTACATGGGAACTCATTATAGATTAGTGAAATTTATTATAAGCGTATTTGAAAACAAACATTTGGAACACAGCGTTCTTCTCAACTGCTTGCTATTTATGGCCGAATTTAAAATTAAGTTATAAGAAGATAAAATGAAAGAAAACTTATCTTTAGATATCTTATCGCCAGCAGATTATAGCTATGGAAAAAAATAAAACACTGTATTTATGGGGGAGATATAAATAGACCCTACTCACCCGACGAATTTCTAATTCTATATGTTATAGAATTATAACCTCAGGACTTGAGTAACAAAATTAATAAGATTAGTTGCGTACAACAATCTTGAAGTCGAACATATCTGCAAGTTTGCTTAATTCAACAGAAGATACAAGATCGTTTATATTATATGCAAAATAGTGAATACGAAAGTATATGATTATGTCTCGTGACGAGAATATTGTACGAAATGGAAATATAAAAATTGTAAATTTATCTTTTGAAGAGGTCGAGAAGTTCAAATATCTGGGAGCAACAGTAACAAACATAAATGATACCCGGGAGGAAATTAAACACAGAATAAATATGGGAAATGCCTGTTATTATTCGGTTGAGAAACTTTTATCATCCAGTCTGCTGTCAAAAAATCTGAAAGTTAGAATTTATAAAACAGTTATATTACCGGTTGTTACAAATGGTTGTGAAACTTTGACTCTCACTTTGAGAGAGGAACAGAGATTAAGGGTGTTTGAGAATAAGGCGCTTAGGAAAATATTTGGGGTTAAGAGGGATGAAGTTACATGAGAATGGAGAAAGTTACACAACACAGAACTGCACGCATTGTATACTTCACCTGACATTATTAGGAACATAAAATCCAGACGTTTGAGTTGGGCAGGACATGTAGCACGTATGGGCGAATCCAGAAATGCATCTAGAGTATTAATTGGGAGGCCGGAGGGAAAAAGACCTTTAGGGAGGCCGAGACGTAGATGGGAAGATAATATTAAAATGAATTTGAGGGTGGTGGGATATGATGATAGAGAATGGATTAATCTCGCTCAGGATAGGGACCAATGGCGGGCTTATGTGAGGCGGCAATGAACCTCCGGGTTCCTTAAAAGCCAGTAAGTAAGTTATAGTGAATACGAAGGTATAAGTAATATGAATTTATCTGAAAAATAATTACTGTACAAAACACTACTTCTGAAAGAGAAAATAACAAAAACTTATTTTCTGATAGAAGCATAAAGATTACAAGTGTTAGTACATTTTACAAAACGAGCTCCAATATGGTTCCAGGAGACGTCGGTGTTTACGCTGTTTGCCATGCTTTTAAAATTAAATATGTGGTGCAAATGTTGAAATCAGTCAGAGGTCAATGGAAATCTATGTCGTAGAATTTTTGACATATAAGAAAATCCCACTCGTTTTGGAGAGATTTCGTGCAAAATTTACCGGATATTTCGTCACTTACTTCAACTAGCCAATGCTATTCGTGGCCAGTCTATCATCGCATAGGTATTGAATCTTTCCATACAGGTATCCCCATGTTAGAAATGCAATATAATTATTTATTTGCTTTTATTTGGACTGGATCGTGAATATGTTTCTGATTTTAAATAATTTAGACTGCCCATTTATTTTTATCAAAATATGTGTGCATCATGCCTGGATAAAGTGGCTTACGGAAAATGAATATGACCTGAACTCACTATAGACGAACGGACTATATGATCAAAGTAACTTTCTCGGTATCAGGATGCTCAAAACTTGTATTTCTGTGAAAGTATGGAAATTTATTTCCAACAGCATCACAATAATTTCCTCTTTATTCGAAGTAAAGAAAAAGTTGAATAATTTCGAGGGTAAAAATTGTTCCAGGGTCGGGCATCGAACCCGGGACCTTTGGTTAAACGTACCAACGTGCTACCAACTGAGCTACCTGGGAACTCTACCAGACACCTATCCAATTTTTCCATTTATATCCACAGACCTCAAAGTGGACTGACAACCGTCAAGCAACCAACAATGAGTGCACACTCTGTGTGACTTAAATTGTGGTTTTCTGTTAACGAAAAGTGACGTGTATTATGCAAATCAAGCTTTCAGGTATAACCAGCGTATAGGTAATTAAAGTATGGACACTTCGCGTCGGTACCTTTGATGTAGCCGGACTGATTTCAATGACCTTGAAGCCAGAGAGAGCGTGAGATTCTGCTTTCTCCCTAGAGTTGGCGCTGACATCACACTAGCTAGCAGTCGACACAGCGGAAATATAACACTTATAATTAACACATCAAGGTACATTATGTACTCAAATAAAATAAATTGGATCCATAAAATAATAAATCCGTCATTAATTGTAATGTCTAGACTCTAGAGTTCCTTTATAATGAGAGTTGAGACGTTGACCCCAACAACAATTAAAATATGTAATGATTTGATAGCGCTGAAAATGGAAAAACAAAACTCTTATGAGAAGTAAAACCATATACCTATATTATAGGCCTATTATATACAAATATTAAACGAATTCAATATTTAATTTTATAATGTATTATATTATTTTATAATATAATTATTATATCTGAAATATATAAAAAAAAAATATCATTACAACTAGTTTGCCACTGAGAAAGAAGGAAAAGCTGTTAACTTGAATTTATTTGAAGCAAAGCGTTACTGGATTATGCAATAAGGTAGGCGATGTTTGGATACTGTGTCTCAACTCTGTACTCAATTATTATCTTAGCATATGCTTGATTAGCGTTTGAAAGTGGAAACAAACGCCGGCGCACAGAGAAACAAAACACAGGAAAATTCGCTCAGTGTCCATTCTTTATAATCCCTATTCGCTGGTATAACTCCCTGTAAAGTTGATTTCAATAATTTTGAGGGAAAAATTGTTCAAATCAACTTTACAGGGAGTTATACCTGAAAGATTGATTTGCGATGTTTGGATACTGTGTCTCAACTCTGTACTCAATTATTATCTTAGCATATGCTCGATTAGCGTTTGAAAGTGGAAACAAACGCCGGCGCACAGAGAAACAAAACACAGGAAAATTCGCTCAGTGTCCATTCTTTATAATCCCTATTCGCTGGTATAACTCCCTGTAAAGTTGATTTCAATAATTTTGAGGGAAAAATTGTTCAAATCAACTTTACAGGGAGTTATACCTGAAAGATTGATTTGCATAAAGAAAAAGTTGTCACGAAGAGAGATTCAGTACAACGGTTATTTTTGTATTTTATTTTATCTTCTGTTTTAGCTCGAGTGGTAGCATCGCTGACCACAACTGTAATGGATTCTGGTTTGATTCTCGGAAGAGACCTAGAGATTTATCTTTGTCCCACAGGAAAAGGAAACGTACCCATTGCCTTGTGTTCTGTCTGGTATTAAGCGATTACCTTGAGCCATATTGACCACATGCCCAAGTGGTTCCAATGTTTAG
Source organism: Periplaneta americana (assembly GCA_025594305.2). Classification (NCBI taxonomy): domain Eukaryota; kingdom Metazoa; phylum Arthropoda; class Insecta; order Blattodea; family Blattidae; genus Periplaneta; species Periplaneta americana. The sequence goes on from JAJSOF020000005.1 coordinate 69,890,475, forward strand.
GGGTGGTGCACAATTCATCTATCTTCCAAGTAGATGTTATTTACTTTTAATGTTGTTGACTTGTATTGCGAATAAGTCGCAGAAAGTAAATACGCTATAAAACCTGATTTGAGCGGTCAGCTCGTTTAGTAGCTATAAATCAATTTGTATTGAGTAAGTGAATAGCTAATCGAGTTCATGGTTGCGCGACCACAGTGATGGTAACAAACTGTCCTTTAGACATCACACTTGTTATCGACTAGGAACAATATCTCAAGTTCACGTTTAACCAAAGTTGGAATATTACAAACGATTAAGTAACAAGAACAATTACATGCAGTTATCTAATCATCTGGCGGAATGTTCACAAAAGAACACGCCGGTGTTCGGAGTCTTGTAAGAGATGGTCGTGATCTCTAGACTCTGTCATAATTCACTGTTCAAAGAGTTGTTTATCATTACCATGTTATATTTATGCTTTAAGAATATAAAAAAAAAAAATGTTTCAACTTCGATCTTTTATCTTTAAAGTGGACGACTAGCATTTATTTTTCTTTCCGAGGGTTATGTTAGGCTTACGTTTTGTTAAGAGATGCTACCAAAACTCATTTTCTTAGTTCTGTAACTGAGGTAACATTTCGTGAAAGGGTTACCAGCCATAAAGTCCAGGATTAGAACGTCCATGCGTCTAAATGGCCATGAAATAATGTCTATGTTGAAAATGTCCATGCTAAATTGTCCAGAGTCAAAATGTGCATAGTTCTATAATGTCCACTTAACTCTGATGTCCAGAGTCAAAATTTCCACTATACCCATACCCTATAATGTCCACTATATCCATTGTTCATGGTAGTTACAGTAACCTATGTAAAATTGTCAAGTGCAATGGATAGACCAGCTGAAATCTTGAATTCACAAAAGAGCGAGCCTTTCTTAAGTTATCTTGAATACTTGTACCACCATCACGACTACACCAGAGGTGGAAGAAAAATTTACTGGAGGTGTAGCGAAAGAAGAATTTGTGATGCTTCTATGATTACCAGGTTTCTACAATGCTTAAAAAATGAAGAAAACCAAGTATGGACGCAAATCACCCAAGTAAGAGGTGGACACACACAAATTAAGGAACCTCTAAATAAAATCTCAAAGACAGATACTCTAAATTATGAAGAACTATGACACTTATGCACAGAATAAAGAAATTCTCACATATCTACGAGGAATTGGATAACATCTGAAATCTGGAGCTGTGCCCCAAGATGAAGAACAGTAGTTCAGTTTTGGCAAATTTAGGCAATAAAGAAATAAATATCCTTTTCACATTTTGTTCTCATGGTCATTTAGTGTTATGAACATTTTGATTTCATGGATTTTTTGTGTGTGGACATTTTGATCTCATGGACATTTTGTCCTCATGAATATTTTGGAATATGGACATTTTGGTATATGGACAATATAAGGTGTCGTGAAAGGGAAGAAATTTGTAATATTTAATACAATTCGATACATCCGGCCAAAAATTGGATCAGATTGAAAGCGTTCTCTTCCGCCCTTTGCTCTAGTAGGAGATATAGGAATTGAATGAATTTATTAACAAAATATAGGACGATTAAACAGTTGCGTACCGAGAATAATATTCCCTACAGACTGGTCAATTTGTGGTGGCTGATGTTCCACTTTTTGTTGCACTTTTGCCGCTTTTTGTGTTTTTGAACGGACTTATTTCAATAGTATTCACTGAACCTACTGCAGATTGTTTACGCAATTCTATTGCGTCGTACAGAAATTTTTCTTACAGTTGCATTACCTTTGACTCCTGATCACGTGTGTCACGCGCTTCCTCCAATTCAACGTCAAAAGTAAAGCAACCGGCCGGCGATCCTTAAAGCCCGAAACCCTACTAATGGCGGTGACTTTTTTACTACAATACTGAAAAAGAGGTACCTATGTCTGGGAATTTCAGTTTCTCCTAATATTTGAATGTGTTTTGGCGTGATTTCGGAGACATTCACTAATAATAATAATAATAATAATAATAATAATAATAATCTTCTTCTTCTTCTTCTTCTTCTTCTTCTGCTTCAAGCTGTAGGCTTTAAGCCCGTTGCGGCTCCTTTATTTCTTGTATCCACCTCTTTGCTGGTCGGCCGATATTTCTTTTTCCAGTGGGTACATAGTCAGCGATTATTTTAGGAATTCTATCTTGGCTTATGCGTTGTACGTGTTCCCACCATTTCTGTTTATACTCATCTACAGTTTCTAACAGGCTGTTAACTTCTAGATTGTTTCTTATTTCCTCATTCCTGATGTGATCCAATCAAGATACTCCTGCTATACTTCGAAGAAATTGCATTTCAGCTGCTTGTAGTCGACTTCTATCTGTCTCTTTTAAGGTCCAAGTTTCGCTCGCATATAAGCCCGTTGGTATTGCCATAACTTTATGTGTATCTTTCCTTGTTTTATTTCGGAGTGTTCTTCTAATGGTCCCACATATATTATTACATTTGGAAATTTTATAATCACTATCTTTTTCATGAGTATATTATTATTATTATTATTATTATTATTATTATTTTATTAATTATTATAATATCATTATTATTATTATTATTATTATTATTATTATTATTATTATTATTATTATTATTATTATTACAATACTGGTCATTTCTTAAATTTCAATGTCATATTATCAGAAATTTAAGGTAATTTTTCTGTGATTCATAGGTCGTTAACTTCCGAGCATTACTAATTAATTACGCTCTAAGTTCACATTCGTTTCGCTGGACACTGTGTCACTAAATATCGTTCTTTCTGTAAGTTGTAGTAATACCGTACCATCATCATTCTTTTACTTTAAGAAACTTCAAAAGGTCTCAAAATTAACGTGATTATTTCAAACCGAAAACTGTTAGCTGTAGCAGATTAAATGACACAAGGCCAACGCAGAATGAGCGACCTTTGTCTTACTAACGGTTATAGATGTAACTACACCTTTATATTAAAGCGCGATAGTTCAAAACAAACCTAGTTAAAATATTCTTAAGCGGATAGCCACTCTTTTTTTTAACGGAGGAGGAGCATGAACAGGCGCGTTTTCGTAGATAACATGACTCCGCTGTATGGTTCCATCAGCCCATTCAGTTTGCACCTCTTAAGGTGTAACTAATATTATTTATTCATTTGAGTAAGATGATATGATGCATAAGTAAAGCTTTAAGAACTGTGTGTTAGTGTTTTAATACAAAATGAAACGCAGTCTTACTTGTTGAGATGTAGTAAATTGTCTTAAATACAAACTGTACTGCATTTCACGATTTTATTTTAATTATATTTCCAGTAAAATGTCAAAATAAACTATTTAAATCAATTAAGCCTAGAAAGGCTTATAACTGTGCCCTCTACTACTCGACCATGTTAACTTCAAATGCGGAAAGTATGCAGACTACTAGAGTTTGGGGTGGAAGGGGCTGTGCTGAGAGTTTCTCTGCCAATGTTAGATATTTCCCCTCGCTTGCTTGTATTGTGTGCGATATAGAAGTAGGTAGAGTATTCTTACTAGTGCTCCTGCACCTTCCTTCAGCGGCTTCGAAGTTAATGTGGTCGGGTAGTAGTTGATGTTACAATGTCATTAATCATTACGATGGACAGAGGAGAAGGCGAGGTAAACCACAGAGATGGACACGATGCTCGTACTCCTGCATATTTCTGTGAACTCCACACCCATGCGCCACTTGTCTTACTCAGAAGAAGTGGGACAATTCTGAAGGGGGAGAGGAAGTGCATCGAGATGCGTATAAAAAACTAGGACGAAGATCGTAAGAAATAGTGATGCAAATAGTTATTTATGATGCAAGTTTGTGAAGGTTTTCTTTCTGGCACGAGTGTAAAATTTGTGAAACGAGGTTTCACCGTGTTTCACAAATAAACGATGTTTTTTCTACGATAGTACAAATTTACATTAAATAAATATTTCAAGTTTGAGAGGTTATTGTAAGTAATGATGAAACCTCTCCTTCTATGGACACGATGTTACCTACGTTTCAACCATACAGTGAACTCTGCACAGCGGTCAGATGTAAACAAGAGCAGGTGTCAGACATACAGAGTATACTTCTGTGGGACATAAACGTTGCGCAATACCTGTTCGGAACATTTGGAGTGAAATATAACCAATGTAAAGTTGTTACTCTTGGTAGTCCTCTATGAAGTGTGCAATTCAATTAAAGCCTACATATTATATTAAAATGACTTAATATAGCACTGTATGTCAAGAATCCACTCGCTCATTTACTATCGCACTGGACACGTAGCACCACAGTTCAGCACTGTTGCTGTAACCAGACCAGTGTTGCCAACACATAAATTATATTCCCGTCAGTTTAACACCCGGAAATCCTCGTAATCCGTCAAGATTAAAAAAAAAAATGTAAATAAGATCCACTCAGTATGTCTACATATAAATAAAATGCAAATCTTAACACAACTTCTTACCAATCGTAATTAAAATAATAATTCTACAACATCTGACTTGATTACGAGGATATCTGAAACAGGGGCTTCCCTACCATGGTGCGGCACGGGCAGGGCTGTTTAAAGAAAAAGTAAAATCCCTACAAAATTAAAAAATTAAAAAAACGACAGCAGGTAAAAAGTCAAAAGGCAATGTAAATCGTAATTTCCGTTATAAAATCCGTCACCCGTCAAAGCCATTCTTTTCCCGTCCGCTATATTGAAATTCCCTTCAGTCTTGACGGAATTTCCGTCCAGTTGGCAACACTGAACCAGACGGTACAGAAAACAATTCTAAACCCCTTCCCTCTGACGTCATGTAGAAAACTCGAATCAAATATATGCTGGTATCGTGTTTACAAAGAAATTGTTTTTATTAATTTTATTGGGTTGTTTTACGACGCTGTATCAACATCTAGGTTATTTAGCGTCTGAATGAAATTAAGGTGATAATGCCGGTGAAATGAGTCCGGAGTCCAGCACCGAAAGTTACCCAGTTGAGGGAAACCCCCGGAAAAAACCTCAACCAGATAACTTGCCCCGACCGAGATTCGAACCCGGGCCACCTGGTTTCGCGGCCAGAGCGCTGACCGTTACTCCACAGGTGTGGACAAAGAATTGTTTCATCTGTAGTAATTACATTTTTTCTCACTAGTGTTTTAAATGCTCTCTTTACTCACTGATAACAGTGGCTAAAATGCAACTTTACATACTATTGCAGAAGAAGTATTTTATATGTAATACGTCTATTATGCTAGTACTAAAAATGTAGAGGATTTTTTTTATCTGGAAATGAAACTGATTAATTTATGACATTACTTAAAATAGAGCGCAATGCTGTTTTTACGAAAAGTGTAACTTTCTGAATACATGATCGCGTCATAATCAATTCTGTTCACGCTGAAGGACTTTATTGTTCAAAAGTGTAGTTGAAAAGGGTACTGACATTTCAATCACATTAATATATAGAATACTAAACATTATTGTCAACTGTTACATCTGAGCTAAGCTGATTACTTGTATAACTCTCCTACAGTCGACAAAAATAATCAACTTTCATTTTTACACATTATGTATCTCTGTCTCTTTCACCTCATTGTTTACTGCAGTCGTGTTCGTGAATATAATGTGGGATTCCAGTGTTATGTTCTATGTAAAGCAGCTTATATTTACAAAATGATGTTTCAGGTAGTTTTGTTTCAAGCACTGAATAGAAATGGAGAATGCATTGTATTTTTCTCTACTGTTTACACGTAATACTTTGATTTCACAGCTTGTGAAAGGCAAAATAATGAATGAAATCGTGTGAGAAACAGTTTTAACAAATATGTATACAAAAATAATAATTTTAAGTTGAAATTATTAAAAAAACACAACTAATTTAGAGCAACAGTGAGGTATGTCGTCTTCTATGCTTTGCTATGTGTGGCTAAATAATGTATGATAGTGGATTTTCACGTTAAATCTTTACGGCTGCATTGCTACATTATTTCATCACCAACACCGTTGTCGTCATCATCATCATCATCATCATAATCATCATCAATAACAACATCGTCGTCTGCTGCAAGAAATGAGCACAGTGTCGCTAAATAATTGAAACTTACATACAGACAGACATACATACATACACAGACAGCATGATGGGTACAAAAAATAAATCATATACTATATATCCGCCAAAAACTCAAAATCGATGTCTTCTAGCATCGCAAAAATTTCTCTTTGCACTTCCTATAGAAGGCAGCAAATTTATAACCTGGCTACTGAACCTGAATGTAAGATTGTGCCTTTTTTGCCTGCCTATTTTAACTGTTATAAATGCCTAAACATCCACTGTAAGAATAATAATAATAATAATAATAATAATAGTAATAGTAATAAAGTGTTGGACCCTAAAATCTAACCTAGTCCTTATAGTAGAGAGTAGAAGATAAAATCTCCACTTGTTTCCCGAGAATTAAACACACATTGGCTGGATTTGTAGCTAGAATTGCTCGGCGTGAACCACATAGGAATTCGTATTGCTTAAATAACTAATGGAATGTTAGGTGTGTGGACTGTAACTGTAACATTATCTCCAAACAAAAGAAAGGAATGCAGAATATGATATTATCTGCAAATTCTGTATTGCACGTATATTACACTTTTGCTCGTAAGTGGCATTCTACGTTCTACCTCATATCTGTGCTCGGTGCAGTCTGACGTCATAGCTTGTAAAGCTCTGCGCATTTGTCCTACGTCATCCACATGGAGTGAGGGAGGAGGATTACACTGTACGTCACTGCTCAATTTTGCGACGTTGCTTGCAGAATGAATGCGACAGGCGGCTGGCTTCGTTTACCTCTGCAGGGAGTTCACATTTAAAATTCCTGTAGAGTGTAGAGTGGAGTTCAATAGCGGAAACCAGATAATTCTCTGATATTATATTTTGTATTTTTGTTGATTACGATATCAATAAACAACTTTCTGAGTTTATTTCGTTTAACATGGATTTATCACGTATTGATCTTTATCTTTGCAAGTGTCTATGGTGACATATGGAAACAAATTATGACAATATCTAACAAAATGTAATTTGTGTGTAGTTTATAGAAGATACTTCTCTCCTGCGGTAATACATGGACTACACCAATAGTATTCAACCTTTTTTCTCCTCGTACCCCTGGAGACACTTTTCCACTCAGGATCGTACCCCAAATTCCTTAATCAAATTATACGTAACTATATCTAAACTTAATTAAACTCAACAATTTATACAGAGTTTTTATTTCAAAACTTTAGATATTGAGGGGGAAGTCTGAAACCAGGCTTAATTGTATTTTATATTTCACCCCCTGCCCCATAGCCTCCATCACTTTGAAATTTCAAATGGCACCCCTATATTTTATACTTAAATATGAATGAACATTGAAAAATAAAGTTAGAAAGGAAACATTACTTAAATTATACAAAACAATGGTTTTACCTGTATTAATGCAGTTATGCGTTGTGCAACTTTCTTCATTATCCTGTAATTTCATCCCTCTTAGTCCCAAATGTTTTTCTAAGAACTTAATCTCTGTTCTTTTCTCAAAATGAGAGTCCAAGTCTCACAACCATAAAGAACAACCGGTAATATAACTGTTTTATAAATTCTAACTTTAATATTTTTTGACAGCAGACTAGATAACAAAAGCTTCTCAACCGAATAATAACACGCATTTTCCATATTTGTTCTGCGTTTAATTTCCTCCCCAGTGTTATTCATATTTGAGCCGTTCAGAGCAGAAGTGGTGTAAGTCAAAATTGGGTAATGAGGTTTAATGTAAAAATTCTGTAAAATACAGCGCAAAGTAGCAATTAATATGTCCTTTGTGCTATCCAGGGACTACCAATAGTTTAAAGAAATTGAATATTAATTGCTACTTTGCGCTGTATTTTACAGAATGTTTACTTTAACCCTCATTACCCATTTTTTACTTACACCACTTCTGCTCTGAACGGCTCATTTGTTACTGTTGCTCCAAGATATTTTAATTTTTCCACTTCTTCGAAGGATAAATTTCGAATATTTATATTTCCATTTCGTACAATATTCTGGTCACGAGAAAGAAAGGTATAAGAATAAAAATGAGACAAAAGAAACAAGAAAGAAAAAGAACGAATTTATTTGAAGTAATTTAACTACAAAGTAGGTCTCGGGTATAAAGTGTTCTGGAATTTCTTCTTTAGTGAATCGTATGAAATCCGAGTTTCACACGCTTGCGCTGTAATAAATATTGTTTTAAAACGAAGCTCTTTGAAGTTCCTTTTTGCCAGAGTCCTTTTTGTGAAGGCAATTTGCCATTTTCCTTTTACTATGGAGTTCAGCCCGACAGTTAATACATTTTCGAGTAGTAGAGAATATACGCCGACAGCGACCGTCAAGGAAACCTTTAAATCGTTAATAAAGTATACAATGTTTCAGTTCGACTTCACAACGAGGCATGTGAGGCTTCATCAAACCTAAAGCCAAAGCGTTCATAATTCATTAATGGAAATGAGGAAAATTCTCCTCAGGTCTCGTGACTTTGTCGAATGGTCGCCATGCACATCATTTGGTCTGATGTTCGCAGATTCAAACCGACCGATGGTAATAAATCCTTAGGATAGTCTGCCAGTGTGAATGGGGGGGGGGAATGGGAGGAAAAACATTAAACAGATACATGGCAACACGTTCTTAGCAAGAGAGATTGGGGCTGAAAAAGTGTCTATGTGAGCTCCAAGCCAGTTGGCCACTTGTCTCACTTCGATTTTCTCCATTCCATTGAAATGCGAAAATCGGAGTGAGGAAAGTAGCCAAAAGGTTCGGCGCTCACATACACAATCCTATGGAGGGGAATTAATTTATGGGTTTTTGCTCATTTATAATTTTGTGTCTGAATGAGAGACGTCCGGGAAAATTGTCAAAATTTGCTCTTCCAGATTATTTGCTTCGCGGAGAGGTGACTCTGGAGGCATTGAGAGATTGTACAGGGACATCATTTTATTTTTAGGCTACTTCCATTTTTATTGTACCTGAGTTTTTGAATGTACTTCACTCCCACCCCTTCTACTAATGAAGTTCAACCGTCCTCCACACAGATCCAAGACCGCATATAAAGTCATAGTAGTCTTACGGTCATAGTAAACAGTACGTTCCGAAAATATGATCGCGTTTTCCAGTGACGAAAGAGCTTTCAATATTGAATCATTTTCGCACAGGTACTGTCGTTCATTTGCCTACGTCGTATCCCGGTTTCCCCCACCAGATTTTATTCGCCAGCTAGTGGCTGGGCTGTCTTAGCTCTTTTCTGAGAACATTAATTTCTGTTAGGAATTGGACGTATACGTAATATTATACCCATACAATTGTTTAAAATAACTTAAATAATAGGGCCTCGTTAAGTAATTAACTGTCGTGTGATTTCCTCCCTTTCTACCACCCTACGACATAACCACTTGTACGGACAGTAGATAGCATGTCTGAGTAATTTTATCTTTTCGGATCGGGCAGAAGTGAAGATTAAATTTACAGTACGTAAGGTACTCTTTTTATAGAGTAGATACAGAATTATTTCAACATGAGTTACTAGTACGAAGGACGAAGCTGGTAATTGGGATTAGGTACAATAGTCTATAGTGCGATAATATGCACATTAGAACTGAAGCCTGTAAAATGCGTTTAAATACCCATATTATGATTATTTTTCAATTTAACTTAATTCTCTATATTGTACGCTAATGTGCTGTAGACAGTATAATATACACTGCATGATGAATACGTCCACATGGACAGCTCAGTTCGTGAGTAAAAACAGTCATTGTTAATACTGTACTGTATTTTGATTAAACAAAAACCTAATGAAAATGATCAAACTCAAAATCGCGATATTTCCTAGTTTACGTAAATGGATGAACTACTTTTCTTCCCTCCTATATCTAGTAAAGTGATTTGTTTGTGTATTACGCCAGTATCATCGAACTCCAGTCGTGGAAGTTGGTAGCAAACGGCGTTGATCCAGAGGTATAGGCAAGTTAATATTAAAAATGTTAGTAAAAATAAAATGATGCCCCTGTAGTAGGGATATAGAAATTAGGTTTCTATCATTGTTGGGAAGTGGAGACCTAAGTACACAGGGATTGCCTCGCTCGCTGAATTAATAGCTCTTGCTATCACAAGTTTCATCAACGTTAAATAACATAATATTTGATACAGTGTCATTGACTAACCGACTAAAATATGAATTTATTATTATACAGGGCGTCCATAAAATAAGTAACTATTTTCATTAAAACGATATAGTTTATGATATTTGTATTCATAAGACGATTGTACACTACAAACTCACTCATACACACTCATTGGTTCGCAGGTTCGATTCTACATTTACAAGCAAACATTCTGATGGGGGGCAGATAAAAAAGTTATTTTTTTCTTTCACCATGTCAATGTCAAAACAATTGCTTATACAAAGTTTGGCCATTCGAACGCAATTACGAGTTTCACTGGAGCAGACTTATAACTTCCGGCGTTTCTTCTGATCCTGCAGTCATGTTTCTACCCCGCCTCCTCCCCTTTTATGTCGTAGCTATTAGGTTACGTCCATTTTCGAATTTCTCCTTCAAAATTTTCTAGAGCTCTTTCAGAGGAGCAGCGAAACTCGGAGCGAGAAAAGTGGTCAATAGCCTTGGAGCTCACATATTCAGTTTTTCTCAGCCCCTAACTCCCTTGAAAGGACACGAAAAGCGTTTTCGTGTCCTTTTTAAAGTTTCTTTTCCCATTTCTCTTCTCATTAATTAATTAATTAATTAATTAATTAATCTATTCATTCATTCATTCATTCAATATCAGCACCAGAAAAATAAACTTCGATATTTGTGTATTCGTATCTAAATCATTGCAAAATAATTACAGCAATAATAATAAATAGGATGGGAGGAGAAAATTTGTTGTCGTGTCGTATGACGTCAGTACAGTTGTTTTGTACGACCCAATTCTACATCATGCGCACTATAAATCACGAATCAACTATGCGTACTTATTTGCTCATTGCAGAGTTTTCATTTTCGATGCTAAGCGATTTGTCACGTTGCGGACTCGGTGGAAGAGAGGAGAGCAGTGGATGACCGCATTATTGCACGTGGTGGATTTGCATCTTGAGCAAAACTTAGAACCTGAAGTGACGCACATTCATGATCAAATGTAGAGCATCAGTTTCCGGATTACGCAAATCAAATGTCGAACCATGCAGTCTCACTACAGTTTACTGTGTTTTAAAACATGCTTCTAGTAATGAAAAATATATTATAGTCTACATGTCAATGATCTCTGTACACTGTAGCATGTCCTCTATTCACTATTTATACACTCTATTTTATCTCCTTGGGTATTCTTATTTTCAAAGAGTTACCATTAAGCTTATCTGTACGAAGCATTTCGAAAGGGTTGGGCATTTAAGGGATCGTTTAGTGCAGGACGCCCAAACTTTCTACCATGAGGGGCCAATAATTACTCTAGTGCTGTGATGTCAAAGCAAGCGCATTTTTCTGACCTTGACGTCGTGCGCGGGCAGCAAGCGCTAAGTATGGAAAGAGGAAAGGTTGTATATATGAATAAGCACCTGTTGGATTAAGAAAACAGTGGTGCACAAAATTCAAACGGAACGTGAAATTTTATGTCGTTATTTTTATATGGCTTCTTTCTGTTTAATATTATCTATATTGTCTGTAAAACAAAAGTACTAACACTGATTTATTAATATTGCACTTGTGTTTTAAATCTTAATAACATAATAAAGAGTTAAGAAGGAATATTCACTTAAATTCCATAGTAGTATAATATTATACTGAATTAAGTGGATGAAACACATCATTCATAGTGATATTCCAAAGAAAGGGATTGAGTATGACATGATAGGTTGGAATTTATATTGATGGTATCTTTAGCCTTACAAAAGTAATCAATAAACTAATCAAAACAATATTACAGTACAAAGCGAAGTTATCTAGGTACTGTATCTGTTTTAAGTGTAACTAATATTACATAACAAAATTCTTATCGCATTATGCTTTTAAGGTGATATTTGTGAGCAACTTCCTATCATCAGAATATTAAATTATTTTCCCGAAATCTGCTGAAGCTATAGAGCTGACATTTTTACAACACATGGGCACGTATCTTTTGCTTATGATGTAACAGTAGTTGCTTTGTTAATTAATTTCCTTACAAACAATTTCCATGCGAATATTTTCAAAAATTTCAATACACTATCTTCAGTAATACGTATATACGGTATATTAGATTTACGAAAACATTCTGCAAGGCTACTAAATAAATAGACCTATACCTGAAAATTTCACTTTTTTATGCGAAAAGTTGAGAAAATATTTCTTTTGAATAAAAAAATCAAACTTGTGAAAAATGAGCATTAAAATTAAAACTTACATTCTTATAATGCACTTATACTTCTCAGGGAAATATAAAAATTAACATGGATACAGTTTTAATAAGTTCTCTTCCCTTTATCTATTGAATCAGTGCTGGCCATCCCTGAATATAGCTCGACCAAGCGGCATATACTACCTCTTTCGTCTGTCTCTTTCCTTTCCGCTGTAAAGCGCTCAGGCTCTCCTGGGCTCTAAAGGGCGTGCTTGCTCCTGTGGGCATCAATTGACATGCCTGCTCTAGTGATTGACTTCGGGCCACATTACAGTGTACTTAATATTAAAAAAAAAAAAACATGGTGTAAGATTTTGTTAATATTACGACAAAACAGAGTATAATTGAATTAATTAATTTTATAAAATATAGATTACTTAATTTTGAAAAAAATACTTAAATAAAAAGACATGCATTCACCTAAAGAGAAATGTGGAGCTTGTGTTTTGAAGATAATAATTGTCCATCTCCGGTCTCTGCTCTGTGGTGCTCACTTAGTTTCCATGCTCTTTCACAAAATAATTACCGAGCCGAGATTCCTTATACTTTCTACATTCACTATCGACTTTGCGTCATTTGGAAAACATTTTGTGCAAGGGGTTAAGTACAACTTACAGCAGTAAAATTTTTGGAAATATTCAACATTTTTTTCCTCCATTACTGTATCTTGTACAATAATGAAAATTGGTATGTGTAAAACACTGTCCTTCTGCTATATGAAAAAAAAATATATATATTTTTACGATTAAAAAAATTATTATTTTTTTTTCAGAATTCAAAATGGTGGCAGTTTACTGTGCAGTGATGAGCGTTTCCCTCATAACTCATAAACTTGTTAATTTTTTCATGTTCTCTCGCTTATATTTTATTGCTGAAACTCATGTTTACAATATCATGCTCTTTCAACTACATTCCTTAACAAATAATATTTTTTTAAATTTTGTATTAGAAGAAAATACTGATATTTGATCATTTTAAATGAATTTATCAGACAATCTATCAAAGGTAGAAAAGTGATCTTGCATCATATTGTAGATATGACATGCATAAATACACACACAAAATTTCATCACAGAATGTTGGATAGTTCTTTAGTTATGTGGGAAACGCTTCATCACTGCACAGTGAACTGAATTTTGAAAAGAAGTGTAAATAATTTTTTTTAATCGTAAAAATATTTTTTCATAAAGCAGAAGGAAAATAAATAAATAGGACAGTGTTTTACACATATAATAATTTTCATTGTTGTACAAGATACAGTAATGGAGGAAAAAATGCTGAATATTTCCTAAATTTTACTGCTGTAAGCTGTACCTAACCCCTTAAGTAAACCTGACACCACACTACCGCACGAACAGTGGAGCACTGACACTGACGAATAATGACAAAGAAAGTTGTAGAGTTAGTGGATAACGGAATGTAAAAGATGAATGACGTTCCCTGTGGTGACTGACCGGCCTGCCTTGGGATGAGGGTGGCCTTGCAACATCTGCTAATCCCCAAACTTCAGTTACAGGGTCGCATTCGATAAGTTTCTGGTATATAGCCTACTCAATGAAATGAATGAGGTAGTCTTCATTTTCCAGGAAGTAACGGTTACAGCCTTCAGACTTTCGAGTCATGCTCAAAACATATTATGCTGCTGAAAATTGAACTTTATAAAGTTGTTTAAAATTAACGAATTAATATTCAGATCATTGCGGGCCACTGAAACGATCATGGCGGGCCGTAATTAGGGTGGCTCTGCTTTAAAGCAATTTTGAATAAAATCCCAGATCTATTGGAGCCAACCTATAGTGTTACGGGTCCATTTTTACTGGCTCGCCGAAGCCACTTTGATCGCCCAGTAATAACTCGGTGCAACATGACATTTGTCCATCTCAAAACAATGTGATTTTTATGCTTTCTTATGTACTGTATGCGAAAATGATTTTTTTTTCCATAACACGTAAGGTTTTTTAATATACATCAGAACCCCTCTTTTCAGTAACCGCTTCTCCAGAAAGCATGTGGCGTGCATGTTCGATTCTAAACTTACAAGCAAACATTCTAATGGGGCAGATAGAAGAAGTTATTTTTTTTCTTTCACCATGTTAACAATGTTGAAATAGGGATTTAGCGACTTCTTTAGCACCCTATAGCGACAAAAATAAAATTTTCTCTATTGATGATGTGGTATCTAGTGACTTTGAACTACTGTTTGATGACTTTCCGAACACTACAGTTGGCAACACTGATCAACATTCGAACAGAGGATAATAACCATGCCCATTCCTAGTCTCCGTTTGTTTCCCAGAATGTTCCCTTCCCTTCCTTTCTAGTCATATGGTAATAGCACCAGCCTGCTTCTAGATGAAACCTTAAGCTGATAATAATAATTTATAATAATACTCAACAAACTTGGCCGCCCTGTCTGTGGTTCTGTATTATTTCAATACGTTATTACAAGTATTTGAAGCTGTCCACTTGTGCCGCCTTATTTCGAATTCGCACGTTTGTCATCTTCATTTTTTCTTCCGATGACCATAGTCTTCGTCTTGTTCGCATTTATCTTCATTCCGTACTGCTCATTTACACTAGCTCCAATGCCACATCCCTTAGTATCATCTCCTCTTTTGCTAATAACGCCATATCAAGCCTAGTATATACAGTCACGAAGCTTGAGTTGTGAGGGTGCTAGGAACAATTGACTGTGCCAGTAATATTTCGCATTGTCTGTAATGAGGCGATATTAGCGATCCTAGTGGTTAGCAACTATCTACGGATACATATTTACTACATATTTTGCTTCGTGACTGTATATACTAGACTATGACCATGTAAGCAAAATATTCTTCTTCCTCTTATTATTACCTCTTCCATGCTCCATTAGATCCTCCAAGTAGATTTTAAACAGGGTAGGTGATAAAGGGCATCTTTGTCGTACTTCTCTCTCTATTCCACTTCCCTCTGACATTTCACCTCCTATCCTGACTTTGAATCATTGTTTCATGTAAAGATTACTGAATAGGTAGTCTCCTTTCTTTCCAATCCACATCAATTTTCTTCACTCTAATCCACTCTGTAAAATGTATTTTCCAGGTCCACGAATACTGCATTCCCTTCTTTATTTTCCTATTCCTTAGTCAGAAAATATTTCGCAAATTAATATATCCGTCATTAAAATCTAGATTTTAAAGAGGTTTGTTTCCCAACACTTTTGTAATAAGAGACTTTCGACGATACTTTCTTGTTTGGATTTTAGCACTCTTCTTATTTTATGGCTGCTCCTTTGTCATTGTCTTATCCACTCAGATGATGTGGCGTAGAAAGATGGGAAAAAATTCACGAGCATTTAAGCCACTCAAATGAGGCCACTGTGGTATCTCAAAATTTTGATGTGAACGAGAAATGACTGATACATTTTTTCAGGAGGACTCCCATTTATTCATCCATTCTGAATAGTCAATGTACGTAGGGAGTATTACGGCCTTAAAGACTTCAGCTCCAATGAGTCCATGTATAACGTTAAAAGTGCAGGGAATTTAAACAGTTCTTACACTTTTGAGCAACAAATCCTTATAGCCGGGAATTTAAACAATTCTTACACTTTTGAGCAAAAAATGCTTATAACAGGGAATTTAAACAATTCTTACACTTTTGAGCAACAAATGCTTATAGCAGGGAATTTAAACAATTCTTACACTTTTGAGTATCAAATGCTTATAACAGGGAATTTAAACAATTCTTACACTTTTGAGTATCAAATGCTTATAGCAGGGAATTTAAACAATTCTTAACACTTTTGAGTATCAAATGCTTATAGCAGGGAATTTAAACAATTCTTACACTTTTGAGCAACAAATGCTTATAACAGGGAATTTAAACAATTCCTACACTTTTGAGTATCAAATGCTTATAGCAGGGAATTTAAACAATTCTTACACTTTTGAGTAACAAATGCTTATAGCAGGGAATTTAAACAATTCTTACACTTTTGAATAACGAATGTTTATAGCAGGGAATTTAAACAATTCTTACACTTTTGAGTATCAAATGCTTATAGCAGGGAATTTAAACAATTCTTACACTTTTGAGTATCAAATGTTTATTTACATAACTTTTGATGTATTTTATGTCCAGGACTTATGCTACAAAGGACTTCATATCTGGAATGAAACTCGTAGAGTGTGTGCTAAACAGACTCCTCTTCTAGTCCGCGAACCTAGATATGAGTCCATCATTTAAACCTATCATGTACAGGCTTTTCATGAGAATACAGCCCTCTATCAGTATGCCGATTAAATTAATTGCGAAATTGATCCTTATTGATGTCCTTAAAGTATAATTAGATATTTAATGTTCATTAACTTATCAGCTATCATAATTTCATTTTCATTAAAGTTTAGAAATAGTGTATTACCAGATTTTTAATGACATACTGACTCATTTACAATCCGAACCATGATCCTCTCGACATGACAACATCGATAAATATAGATTGTAACTGAACAGGCTGCAATCAGTGAATTAATGAACATATAAAACATGTTCCACACAACGTGTTTTGTACCTTTTATTAGTAATCGCTCATGGCCCCAGTGTCACATTTTGTTTTCGGGTTTCCACATTGAAAGCTACTGATTAAAGGATGAAAGTGAACAAAGAGAATTGAATTACTGTTCAATTTCGCAGTCACCACATTAGTTGTGGTGAATGGACAAGCTCGTTGTGATTCGATCGTTCACCCTCTCTTTTTGGGCTTGCTCCAAACTCAAAGCAAAGGGATAACTAAAAGTCTGTAGGAAAAAAAACTTGTTCTTGATGTTCGACGAATTTATCAAATGATCTGTTGTAAAGTAGCCTATATAAACTGACAATGGTGTAATACATCATTTTATTTTTACTAACATTTTTAATATTAACCTGGCTATACCTTTGGATCAACGCCGTTTGCTATCCCCTTCCACGACTGGAGTTCGATGATACTGGCGTAATATACAAACAAATCACTTTACTAGGTATAGGAGGGAAGAAAAGTAGTTCATCCATTTACGTAAACTAGGAAATATCGCGCTTTTGAGTTTGATCATTTTCATTAGGTTTTTGTTTAATCAAAATATAGTATAGTATTAACAGTGAGTGTTTTTACTCCCGAACTGAGCTGTCCATGTGGAGGTATTCATTATGTAGTATATATTATACTGTCTACAGTACATTAGCGTACAATATAGAGAATGAAGTTAAAATGAAAAGTAAATAAATATGGATATTTAAACACATTTTTGAGAATGGTGGCCGTTCATTTCGATACAGGCTTCAGTTCTTTTGTGCATATTATCGTACTATAGACTATTGTACCTAATCCCAATTGCCAGTTTCGTCCTTCGTAACTAGTAACTCATGTTGAAATAACTCTGTACCTACTCTATAAAGAGTACCTTACGTACTGTAAATTCAATCTTCACTTCTGACCGATCCGAAAAGATCAAATTATTCAGACATACTATCTACTGTCCAGCCAACTTGTTATGTCGTAGGGTCGTAAAAAGGGAGGAAATCACGTGACAGTTAATTACTTAACGAGGCCCTTTTATTTAAGTTATTTTAAATAGTTGTATAATATTACGTAGACGTCCAATTCCTAACAGAAATTAATGTTCTCACAAAAGAGCTAAGACGACAGCCCAACCACTAGCTGGCGAATAAAAGCTGGTGGGGAAACCGGAATACGACGTAGGCAAATGGACGACAGTACCTGTGCGAAAATGATTCAATATTGAAAGCACTTTCGTCACTGGAAAATGCGAACATATTTTTGGAACGTACTGTTTACTATGACCGTAAGGCGGTCTTGGATCTGTGTGGAGGACGGTTGAACTTCATTAGTAGAAGGGGTGGGAGTGAAGTATATTAAAAAACTCAGGTGCAATAAAAATTGAAGTAAAAATAAAATGATGTCCCTGTATATTACGATACAAGGTTGAAAGTACTTTTTACAAAATTGAGGAAAAGTTTGAAAAAAGAGCAGAGCGAGTTTTTAAATTTCCGAGAATTTGTAATGCACTTCACAAACGTGTATTGTACACTTTTTTTTCCACGATAGTATATTTTGAAAATAATATATATTTTTTAAAATCTTAATAGGCTATACAGTAGGCTACGTACATTATGTAATGCACTTCACAAACATATAATGTACAGTATTTTTTGCATGATAGTTTATTTTGAAAATAATATATATATTTTTTAAATCTTAATATACACGTACGTATATTACACTATGGACAGCTGACTGATGTTAGCAGTTTGGCCAACGTACAAACTTCACCATCAACTTCAATGTGAAGGAGTAAAAATGATTCAGATACTTGTAATATTTCGTTGAAATAATTTTTATTTCTTTTTGTTAAATGAAGTAGGTCATTTACAGCATGAACCGTAAGTAATGTCATTAATTTCAAGGGGTTATTCCTTGAGATATTTCAAACAAAAGGGTATAATACAATTTTTCTCTTTTTTGCTTCCTTGTCGAGATAAAATTGTTTTGTATGAAACATTTCATAGCATATTTTGGAAAAGCCATTGATTTAATTCCCAATATCCTCAGTTAATTTAAGAGAGGAGTGTATTATGACAATGTATGACAGAAAGAATTTTAGTTTTGTCCTTTAAATGTGCAGAAATTTGATCCGCCAGCGCCAATGAAAAAATCATGTACGGACCCAGAAACAAAATTTGGGTCACCTAATTTTACTAAATTCCGGATACAACGCATTGCGCTCCTAAATGTATGCTACTTGTATGCAGTGTTGCGAAGCCTGTTGCCTACATAGAGGAGAACTGCTACCAAGACTCGGCCCATTTCTTAATTTCGTGTCTGTACAATGTATGCATCCACACATAGTACCAAAATCCATGATTCATTTCTGTTCACATGAAAAGAGATTTTTTAGCCGCTCAAAGAAGAGGTAAAGTGAAAGTTCAGTATTAAGATCATAACAGGCCACTGGGCTTTATTTTTGAATGGAAGAAAATGGTGGTGGTGATGGTGGTGGTGGTGGTGGTGGTCGTGACAGTAGTAATCCGTAGATAAGTAACCGGAACTTATTGAATTAAATTTACATAAAACTAAATTAATAACATAATTATGTAACTTTTGCAATTTTGGGTCTCGTTTAGTATCTAGATTACTAGTTCTCATAAATTATTTAATAAACTGGATAAACTGACTGAAACCTCAAAATGACAGAATACCCAACATTTCATGAAAAAATCTTTATTTCTATGAATAACTTTTAAATTACACGTAAAGTGAAATTGGTAGGCATTGGATACATACATACATACATACATACATACATACATACATACATACATACATACATACATACATACATACATACATACATACTTACATACATACATACTGTACTCCAACCAGGAGAAAGTCTCAGGGAATGAGACGCAGAAGGGTAATGCTGTGAATGCATGTTGATGTCATAAGTTGTCACAAGGTCACCCACGTGGGTACATGGATCTTCATTGGCTAACTCTCAAAGCACAAACGATAACACTGATACACGCATATTTATACTACCCTAGTTACAAAATTAGATCACGGTTAATCTTCTGGTCTTGTAATCCCTCCATACAGGAAATAACATATGCAGGAGAGCGCATGTTTTTAAACTGATATTATAACGGTAATATTATCTATCTATTCGCTCCAATAGATGACGCAATAGTATGCACATTCCTTTCACGGTTAATCTCCTGGTTGGAGACCAATACATACATACATACATACATACATACATACATACATACATACATACATACATACATACATACATACATACATACATACATACATACATACATACATACATACATACATACATTTAAATTATTCGGAAAATCAAACATTAGATAAATATCTGCAGGAAAACATATAAAGGCCCCTTTGCAAGAATATTGCTAACCAGAAACAACTAGCCTGTAAATAAAAAGAGAACTAATGAATTATTGTCCGCATCTTGGCAAGCGTTAAGTTAGAAATCTGAAACAGAGCAGACGCAGAGGACATTGACCTGACAAAACAATATTTCTATCTAGAACATTCCTACGTCGCAATGTTCGGAGAGGGAACAAACTTATCGTGAGCTAATATAGTGACAGTTTAATACATCTGGATCTCAAAATACTTTTTTTATTATCTCTGACTTCAGTTCTGGGAATTTAGATCGTCTTCTTTAATGATACAGTATTTCGGCCAAACAAATTAATTTTAAACTCTTCTAGAATATTTCCAATCTACGCAGACTGTAAAATGTTTGGGTTACAAAAGCCAAACACACTATATATTAAGCTTATTCTCAAGGCAATGGTTTCTTATAAAAGAAACCACAAAGGTTTTAATACGCAGCATACTAGCATTCTATAAATTTTGCGCCTCTGATTTCAGTTACCCTGTCATTCTTATTTCATCCTTATTCCCTTGTTGGCCACTTTGAACAGTCTGTGTAATTTACGAACTTCCTTCGCTCACGACAAAGTACAATAGCCTCACATGAAACATATTGTAATATCAACTCACGAGGTCAATGTATTGTTTACATAAATAATTATTCAAGATTTGTGATACAAAATATCATTAAGTAGGTACGATAAAAATCGTAGCATTTAACCCTTTGCAGCATAAGTTAGTTGTTATTCAGAAGAACCACAGTTTTCTTTCTTCCTAAATTTTATGGCACAGATATTCCACCAAGGAACCACCTTTGAGTATATATAGAGGTGCCATCTGTGTTTTGAAATTTTTTGCAGAGTTAAATTGTTGAAAAAATTGATTGAAGCTTTGGTATGATCCATGATATGAAAAACATAAAAAAATAATTTGTGCTGCAAAGGATTGAGGGATAATTCCACGTGAACGTCTCTCAGTCAATGAACAAGCTTAATCTATTGATACTCAACTGACCAATGAGAATCATACTAACCAGCCATGGACACAACAGGGAAGTAAAAGGGAACGCAGAAACTCCGTCCACGCCCTTTTCGCTTACACCGTCTTATAAACAGCAAGGCACTGTGCATCAGTGATGGATTTCAGGCGACCAGCGAGAGCCGGAAGTTCGTAGAAGTTATGATGCCTGCCTTATACAATCCGTCACTGAGCATTGCTTATCTTCCTGTCTACTCATATCGGCCCGGGGAAGGTGGAGTGGGGAGTTAAGGGGTAGTCTGCAGTGAATCGATTGAGTTATTAGTGCCCAGACCTGGTCAAACGCTTGATGCTGAAAATTAATGTTTGATAGTACTTTATCCTACGTTCATTTTTTAATTCCTAGAAGATTTCTTTTCCTATTATCTCTTCTGCTTTCGACTCGAATAGTATTGCTCTCGAAGTTATTAACGTTTAGTACTAAGTGATAAACATATAGCCTATGGCAGGATTTGAGTGTGAAAATATAGGTAGAATGAAAGAAGTTATAGAGCATTTTAATGTCAACAAACACTAAAAGAAATAAGTGAAGGTAAAAGCTTTATTGTACAGGGTGGACACAAAGTCCCGTTCCCCTTTAAATACCTCAAATATAGGCCTACACACTATATGTATATTTTCTGTCATAATGCAGGATACATGCACTTTACATTAACTGTGTGTCCTAAGCATCCAAAGGGTCAATATGCCCCTTATCATTCTCCTCACACAAAAATACTTCGCCAGGTTCGATATGACATTCGCCTCAGCATTCCCAATGCAATCTTTTGGAAAGCGCGTCGCACGGCGTCCTTCAATTCATTAATGGTGTCGTACCGTTCCTGAGAAACCCCGCAGAACAACGTCACAGTTTGTGAGGTCAGGGCTACGAGGTGGCCAATCGAGAGGAGCTGGTAAGATGGGTCATCCACTGACAATTCAGAGTTGTAGAAAACTGTAACAATGCGCTGTGGGGTTCCATCAGGAGTATTGTTGCACAAGAACGTTCTGTGTTGCCTACTAAAGGACGGAATTCGTTCTCATTTTTCACCACATTGGATGTGTCCAGTGTCGCCAACCAATAACAAGATAATGGTACTATGTCCCAACAATGTTGTTGTTGTTGCTGGGTTGTCGGCGCTATTATCTGTTTTTGTTGCATTTATTCACATTATTAAATCCAGCGTTCTTATTGGGACATCTTTTATATTATAAGTACCGGTACAAGATTAGTATTTTAAAAAAGTCGATTGTACCTAGACTGACCAAACGTCCCCGATTTCCGGGGACAGTCCCCAGTTTTGAGTTGCTGTCCCCGGGGAGCAAATGTCCCCGTTTTGTCGCCGGAAATTAATTTTGTCCCCAGAAGTTTTGATTTTGTTTCAATAACATTTTACATGTAAATATTTAAGTGTCGTGATGGAACTGCTGCGATTATGCACATTTCTGAACGGTTCTCAGTATGAGACAGAAGAACCAACGAGCACAGTATGAGATATTATGTACTCTTTGAGTATCTTTGTTTTCATTCACGTTGCGTGGAAGCGTTAGAATTGCTGCAGCGCCCATTTTTAAGTAATTCAAAAAATGAGGAATTTTGTGACAAACCAACAAGTGAAAAATGGTATGATGTTTTTCAACATAAAAAATTCCATTCCATTTGAAAATCTTCTCAAAATAGTGTCATTAATCATGTGTCTTCCAAGCAGTAATTCGTCAGTTGACAATGACTCAATCTGGACTGATGAAAAGCCAAGAATGAAAGTTGAAATAATTAAGTTTTGTTACAAATGAAAACAAACTTTCATTTCTCATTTGAAGAATTTAGTGTGAAGCTGCGTGGGAATAAAGAGATCCTTAAAAAGATACATTCTTCAGACAAGTACTTGTAAAATGTGTGTTAGAGTTCAGTGTGTACAATATTACGTGAAAGACTTCCACGCATGCATCAGTACTGAAATTGAATTCTTAGTGGCTGTTATTGTTATTGTTTATGTTTTTAATTGTTAAGATTTACAAATTTATTTAATTCAAATCTGCTGTTAAGATGCAACATTTCAACAGAGAGTGGTTATCTTAAAATTGTCGATGTCACCTGCTGGATCATAAAAAAAATCTGGTCAGCCTAATTGTACCTTTGTATACTATGGTGATTAAAACTATTATTTTTCTTTCTATTTGTAGAAATAGCTACATTTCACGTTCATCATTATAAATAAATTGATTTCTACGCGGGTATTGAGACGGAAAAAAATTCGCCCATTAGCTCAGAAGTAAAGGCTGCTTTTTATGTTTGGTGAAAATGAAGCCTCTAATTTCATTAAAAATTTCAAAATGTATGTTTTAGCATGACATCGTTTTCTCTATAATCTATATAAAGAGGAAGCAAATGGATCATTAAATAAAGAAGAGCCTGCGTCGCTTGACATTATCGCTAGTATCATGTAATAACATTACAATCATAATTAATTAATTTTAAATTTTACATTAATTACTACACATAATTATCCTCTGACAGCACTATAAATATTTAATGACAAGCCTGAGTTTTTCTTTCTATAATGCAATTTTCTGCTTGTCCGATTCTGCGTTAACATTACATTTCAAACACACACACCTACACATTGCGCTGTTAAATGTTAGGCTATGGTGATATAAAATTGTATTGCGTGTAATTGTAACTTAAAAATTTATTTGCTATTGCTAATATGAATTAACATTGAATTTATAAATAATTGTCTAGATTATTATTAAAGAAAATACTACAATAAACCGATGTGCATTGCAACGAAATATTTGAAATACATTTGACTGCATCAGTATGATTGTTTCCACATACGAGTACTACATACATACATACATACATACATACATACATACATACATACATACATACATACATACACAAATATATACCGTACCTCGTTTTACTGTGATTATTACACTCTTACTACGTCATACTACTTTTGACCAATAAAACGGTACGAAAGGACGTATTTCAACCAATCATGGCTGCTTATCGCACAATTTTATCGCGTCCCTAGCATTTGTTTAATTTTATCGCGTCCCTAGCATTTGTTTGTTTGCCAACATTTGAAACTGCGCTGGTCTGGACGTCAAAAAAATATATAAAATTACAAACCACTCCAGTCGATGCACAGCAGTTTCAAATATGACTCGCATTGGCATTCAAGAACAAGAATTAATAAAAATCACTGATCATACCTATGCATCTTCTGAAATCCGATTTACAAATAAATGAAGAGCAACATTCGGAAATCCTGAATAAGTTGAATACATCATGTAGGCCTAAATCAACGAGTTCCACTTCTATTACGCACACGTCCAATATAACATCAATTGAACCACCAACCACATTCAAATTTGAAAATTGTACATTCAATAATTATTCCTTTTAAAATATTCATTCGGAAATCCTGAATAAGTTGAATACACCATGTAGGCCTAAATCAACGAGTTCACTTCTATTACGCACACGTCCAATATAACATCAATTGAACCACCAACCACATTCAAATTTGAAAATTGTACATTCAATAATTATTCCTTTTAAAATTATTCATGTTTATTTTTTATATCATCGTCGTTAATTAAAACTTTTCTAACACTTGTGTATATTAGTTAGGTTATGTTATAGCTTCTGCTATATGATATTATGGATAGTCACGTATCAGAGATTGTTTAATATTAAGATTTATTGAAAATCATCTGTCAAGTGACGTTGATTACTGGGATTCGGATAATTGAAGTGGAATGTTGCATTTTAATAAAAATGAAACTGAATCAACAAAGCCTTCTTGACTAGTAACATTGCCATCGTGTATAATAGATGGAGAACTTATCGACGAGAAGGCATTGCTCACTACTGCCATCTGGCATGCATCTAGCGTAATATTTGTAATGCTGAGATGGTGCAATAATACGTTTGAAGACAGTTGTATTTTCGTAAGTCAATTAATATTTTATTGTATTGAAGTACTTCGTTACTTCTAATCTTTATATACTTTCTTCTAACCGTGTAATAGTCAATTAAATCCCACTCGAGTTTTGATTTTTTGATTTTCCACTCAGATTGAGATAAATCAAAACGTCTAGTGAGATTACTGTTGACAACGCTTTTTAGTTCTTTTAGCACTCTGATTATTATATTATTTATGTCTTTGTTTTATTAAACATTTTAGATAAGGGCGCAAATAGCCTTAGTAGCTGACGCGCCCTTCTTAAACCCTACTAATACCTACTTCACAAATATATTCTAATTACTTGTTAGACTACTTCAGCAGTGTTACGCAGTGTGAGTTGGACAAATTTACGGCGGAAAGCACTAGGTACCTCGAATCTGGACATGGCCGAGAAGTAAGCAGCGAGTTTTATTTGCAAGTTTCTCATTCAGAGAAAAGATTCTTTTGCATGATTAAGTTTAAGACCCTGCCTCCCAGTTTCTTGTTTTTCTTCCGAACTTATGCTATGAATTTTTATCACCTTTCAAACTTCTTTGTTGTTGACGTTAGAATTTGAATCTGCGAAATTCATCTTTATCAACAAATATTGATAATTACAATCAGGATGTAACTATACATAATTTGTACGTAATTTGTCTACAATGATAATGAAATAAAATAAAATTTAACAAAACACATCTTATTTCAACATCACATAATTGATGGTACAGAGGAAAAAAAATAACATTATTTACAAGAACAATGAACTCAATACTTTGTAGACAGTCCCTGGCTTTAATAACTTCTCTCAGCCGTTTTGGCATGGACTGTACTAATTTATTTGTGATGGAACTAGAAATATTTGACCATTCCTGAATTAATGCAGCCTTAAGCTGACTTTTACTTGTCACATGGTGTTTTTTTTATTTATTTATTTTTTTTTTCCCACCACAAATTCTCAATCGGATTGAGATCTGGAGATTGAGGTGGCATATTCAAGCGTTTTGGAGTATTATATAGCAGCCACAACTTAAAATTGAGGGCCATATGTTTTGGGTCGTTGTCATGCTGGAATTGATAGTACGACCCCATGCCTATTTTCTCCGCACTTTGTTGAAGATTTTGCCTGAAAATGTTAAGGTAGCCGTACTGGTTCATTGTGGTCTCTATGAAAGCTAGGTTCCCTTCATCATTAACAAACATACAGCCCCAAACCATTGAAGAACCATCATCATGTTTTACAGTTGGACAGAGATTTTTCTTTTTAAGCTCTGTATTAATTCTGCGCCACACTAAATTTCGTCCATCCGAACCAAAAATGTTGAATTTACTTTCATCACTAAAAATGACTGATTTCCAGAACTCTTCACTACAATTAACATACCTTTTTGCAAAGTCCAATCTCTTACGTCGGTTTAATTCCGTGATCCATGGCTTTTCCTCGGTACTTTGCCGTGATAACCCGCTCTTCTTGAAGTGCGACGAATCGTTTCAGTGGATACAGGTTGGCTAAGTGTTGCAGTGACGTCAGAGGCCAGTTTCGGAGCACTAAGCCGTGGGTTACGTCGAAGAGTGGAAACTATCTGCCGTTCATTTCGTTCGTTAAGTATTTTTTTTTTACCTCGGCCTCTCTCATTTTGTATTCTTACTTTATATATGTATCTATATATTTACTATCCCTTGAATTGTAGA
This sequence comes from Periplaneta americana, assembly GCA_025594305.2. NCBI lineage: Eukaryota > Metazoa > Arthropoda > Insecta > Blattodea > Blattidae > Periplaneta > Periplaneta americana. The sequence goes on from JAJSOF020000005.1 coordinate 69,917,527, forward strand.
ATGTGTTCTTTCAAAAATTGAACCTATTTCTCTACGTGATTTCCCTTTTAAAGCCAAACTAATAATTGATTTGCGCTCCTCCAAGGAAGTTTCTTTCCTCTTGCCCATTTCAACTAGCGCACGGAAATAAACAGTCCACTCTGTATAGTACACCTACTGACGGTCAAGACGCAACTGCTGAACCTCTTCCCCGGATAGTAATAGAGGTGAGTTCGAGGCATGTTAACAGGTGTACGTTCAATTTTGTGATGTAGTTTATCGTGTATTTAAGCATAATAAAATTATTATGCAGTGCTTACAGTATCTTCAAACAGAAGTGGAAGGAAAAAATCGTAACTGTAATGTGTAAACACATACTCTCCTTAGAATAATTAACGTTATTTAAGTAAAATCGTCTCTGAGTGATTAATCTCATAACATTGCATGCTTAAGTGATAGTGTACGATAAATTATTAGGGCCACTATATATACAGGGTGTTTAAAAAATACGGGGCATAATTTCAGGTATGTATTTCCCACATGTAGACAATCAAAATACGTAGTTCATTACAACATGTGTCCGGAAATGCTTCATTTCTGAGTTCACCGGAACGTTTTTCTTTCCGCAGGTCGTTGTCATTACAGAAGATGTTCAAAATGTCCACCTCCTGCTTGAATACAGACTTCACATCGATGTCTCATTGACCTGCGAACACGATCCCAAACTCCAGGAGCATTGCTTATGTCCTCAGAACATGCCACAATTCGATTCCGAAGGGATTCCAAATCAGGCACCGGAGACGAATAAACCAATGATTTTAAATGGCCCCACAAGTATAAATCGAGAGGGTTCAGATCAGGTGAGCGTGGAGGCCAAGCAATTGGGCCACCTCTACCTATCCATCGATCAGAAAACCTTCGATCCAAGTACCGGCGAGCCGTACGACTGAAGTGTGCAGGAGCGCCATCATGCAAGAAGTGAATGTGTTGACGATTGATCAGTGGAGTGTCTTCTAAAACATGAGGTACGGTATGGTGTTTTCCAGGAAGTTTGTGTACGCCTGCCCCGTAAGCCTGTTTACAAGTACATGGGGTCCAACTAATCGATCACCAATGATACCGGCTCACATGTTGAGGGAGAACCGCACCTGGTGATGAGATGGAACAGTTGCACGTGGGTTTTCATACGCCCATACATGCTGATTGTGGAAATTTGTTATGCCATCTCGTGTGAACTGTGCTTCATCTGTAAATAATATTAAGGCAGGAAAGTTCGGATTTACACCACACTGCTGCAAGAACCACTGACAGAAGCTAACTCGTGCAGGGTAATCTGCTGGTGACAGGGCCTGTACACGTTGCAAATGATAAGGATACAATTAATACTCTTTCAACAGTCTCCAGACAGTCGTATGAGGAACATTGACTTGCAACGCTACCCTTCGTGTGCTGATAGAAGGAGTCATGTTCACAGCCTCCAGAATCTCCTCCTGTACTTCTGGAGTTGTAGATCTTGGTCGTCCCCTTCCCAAACCAGGAAAGTTAAATTTTCCATACTCGCACAGACGGTAATGGAGAGGTACAAATGTTTTCCGATCTGGACATTGTCGCTGTGGGTACCTCTCCTGGTACAAACGACGAGCCAGCGCAGCATTGCCGTCCGCATTACCCTACATGAAGTGTATCTCTGCCAGCTCTTGATTTGAATACATGTCGCACAGTCTAACGCCTACACAACACTGAATGTAACCTTCGCCTCGGAATGAACTGTCAGAGTGCCCTGTTAATGTCTCCTTTGACGGCAACGACCTGCGGAAAGAAAAACGTTCCGGTGAATTTCAATGTTGTGAAGGCCATAACTCGGAAATAAAGCATTTCCGGACACATGCTGTAATGAACTATTTTGATTGTGTGCATGTGGGAAATACATACCTGAAATTATGCCCCGTATTTTTAAACACCCTGTGTGTATATATATGTATATGTATACCTTAAAATTAAATGGATATGTACCAGATTCCATAGAGATAAATACTTACTGTTGTGATGGTGGTGGTGGTGGTGGTGTTGTTCCCGATACGATGTAAACAACTGCATATTAGTGACTAGTGACATAGACCGTTGTTCCAATCAAGAAATTCATGGTTGTAACTCGTGTAGATGCGAATATAGATATTGAGAAAAAATATTTGTGACAGCTGTGTACGACTATATAGATATTCCATTAAAAATTCGATTTTGAAAAATTGTAACATACACCGTTATTCGGTCCAACGCTTCAATTATTAGATTTTGACTGTTTTTGAAGTGGTGGTTGAATTGTCCACTCCATCTTAACCTAGGCATGAAGAAATGTAGACCCATCTAATCGATTGAAGTGGTCAGATGTAATGAACCCAAGAAATGCGTAATCGAGCACCTCAGAAATGGAAACCAGGTCTGCGAGATTAATATTATTCACAGCTGGAAACATTAAGGTGACCAGATTCACATCGATAGAAAAGAGGACACAAAGCTTCAAAAACGAGGACATTGTTCGAAAAAAGAGGACAAAAAATATGTACTTAGATTTAGGCTTAGGCCTATATTGTACTATAAATTACGTCAATAAGTTATCTATTTTCTTACAGAATATTTACAGTACAGATTTAGGCTTATATCATACTTAAAAGTATGTTACTATTACAAAAATAATTATGATAAAACTTAATATAATGTTTTTTACAGTTAGCTACATATGAAAGTCAAGGGAACTATAATTATTAAAAAGGATAGAAAATATCTACCCTATTTATATTTAGACTTTGGCTTATATTATACTTGAAATTATGTCAATATCTATTTTATTACAATATACATATGATAAACTTAATAATATAAAATGATTTTACAGTTAACTACTCGTACATATGAAAGCCAAGGGAACTATAATTATTATCAAAATACCTTTTACTGTGTATTGTTTATATTGTGTATACCACTGCCACCGGGTGCTTGCCCACTTGCAGTGTAAATAAATAAATACAATACACACATTTAAAAAAACCGCACAAAATGTGAATTTAATATTATTTTGTATATAAAGAGAGTTATGATCGTTGGCAAAGAGTTTATTCTGTCGATGCTGCTGCCACCTAGAGGAAAATTACTTGAAAAAGACGTCAAATGAGATAATTTAAAAATATCAGACATACAAGTTAAGAAGAGGAGGACGTTTCTAGATTTTTAAAAAATCCGCCTGGACCCCGGACAGAGACCTAAAAAGGATGACATGTCCAGACAAAAGAGGACGTCTGGTCACCCTAACCATTATAATTGCAGCAGGATTGGTTATGTTGGTAATGCGACAATGATCTAGAATATTTAAAGTGTAAAATTGTCAGTCGAGTTGGTATTTCGACCTGTATGGAAATTTTTTATTTTCAGATAAAGAAATGCGATTATTGCATCGCATGAATCTGACGATGAGCTCTCATTCCCGCTGCTGTTCAGAGGGGAAACCATGATTGACACATCGGAGCCCTCCCTTAGGTTACTCCGAAGTGACATAAGTGACAGTTGCTAATATATTTGACACCATTAGTGCATTAACTAACAATTTCACTGTATTAGGTGCAATATTATCATGCCAAGGTCCGGACACTTTTAAACCGATTCCTGTCACCAAAGTTCATAACTTAATTACCGTACTGATGCGATCGAGATATTTAAGTTACGTCGTATCATCCAATTTTGTAGAAAAATCAACCTTTTCTACACAATCAACAGAAAAGGCAAGCAAAATAATGCATACGGTATCTGTTGGGTCCGTTACCAAGGGCCGTAACTCTGAAACGTTAAGATGACATGATGTAAAACCCCGAAAACCTATGTAGTACCTAGCTGAACATCGTGAAATCTTGGATCATAACCATCATACTTGTCAACATGGCGTAAGATCTGCGTATATAGCGACGCATTAAGTAATGGTCACTCTGTATCAGCATTTGACCTATTTTTACACTGACATACACGCGGATTCATCGGGCAGCCATGCTCTGCAGAGCTTGTGGTCCTCATACTGCATATGATCTATCTCAGGCCTGGACGCTATTAACTCAATTGAGTCATACTGATTTCTCCTTAACTCTTCACTCCACCTTCCCGGCTGAGACGACTAGATCGGAGTTAAGCACTGCATCATGGCATTTATGAACTTTCGCTCTCGTTGGTCGCCTGAAATCCATCATTGATACACAGTGCCCACTGTGCATTTTGTTTGTATGACAGTGAAGCGGAAAGAACATGGGAGGGGGTTTCAGAATTGCGTTCCACTTCTCCGTTGTGCCCAAGGCTAATCTATCTAGACCAGGCCTGCACAAGGTTTGCGCTCTCCGAGTCTGCTCACAGCTCATGAGCGGAATGCAGATATTGGCTGTACTCTGTATAAGGGTGGACTGGAAGAAGGGATGATCTCGTACAAAATGTACACAAAAGTACTAGTACGAGTGTTCATGAAATGAATTCCCGTTCAGTGTTTACAAAACTACCTTGGACTATTATTAATTAATCAAGAAATATTTATTTTATAGAAATAATAGAAATTCTATAGCTATTTAAATATACAATATCATTTTGTTATAATTTTATTTATCAGTATATCAAAACGGGGTTTTATGCTGTTGGCAGCTGAAAGGAACTATACTGATCGTAATGAAACATCAGTTATAGATGTTCGATATCTGCCTTTATTAAAGTTGATAATAATTGCTCACATATATAAATGTTGAGCCAAACATAGCAATCATTTTCACAGCCAGCTTGTGTAGTTGTGGATATTATTACTGAGGTATAGTCTTGTAAAACTCAAGCAGACTAGTAGTATTATTCAAACGGTCTTTAGCCCTTAGGCCACATTGAAGATCAATAAGTTCAAGGTGTAAATCGTATGACACAGTTTCAACTGGTGTTGAAGGAATTTATTATGATAATTTTAAACTTCTTTCCAATTAAGACAAGATCTTGGAACCTAGAATTAAATTCATTTTGAATTTCAATTTGCACATAATCGTTTTACGTTGCTTCATCACGAGCAGTTTCTATCGTTGGAAAGTGAGCCATACTACCTTCCCGAAACTGATTTACGAAAAGTGTAAGTTTACGACTGAAGTCCTGTAATTTAATCGACATATCAACAATGAGCTGGCCTTTTCCCTGAAGAGAGATATTTAAATTGTTGAAGATTAATAAATTCTAACGTACCCTACCTCACGTAATAATGCAACTTTCAACTCCTGAACCTTTTTACTGCGATCTTCACCAACAAAACCATCGTATCTCTATGTGTGGACTAGTAACGACACATTATATTATGTTTTCCTCTTTCTTTCAAACTTTTGTGGGAGATAAGTATTGACTCCAGATGCTGTGAAAAAATAAGCATTTTCCCATGCAATATTGAAAGAATTTCCCTGATGATCACTTTTTCGTTTTTTAGATTCCTCCATTATGTAGTCGTAGATAGGCAAAGTGAAATAGCTACTGATAATACATATTACACCAGATAGCTGCGTGGACTATCCTCTACCTATAGCAGGCCTACGTCATTCCGACATACTTTTCCGGCGAGCTGTTAGATCTAGACCGAGACCTTTCATCAGTATTTAAACTTCATGCGGGGTGAATTTAAATGACTGAACAATTGAAGACCTATCATTCTAAATGTGCTAAGTGCCAGTTTTTCAAATTTCATTTTATTCAATCTAAGGGAGAAACATCCATGTGAGAATATCATACTAAATTGTCTTTGTCGTAATTCAACTAAGTGACTCATTCGTGCGCCAAAAGGAGGAGTTGAGGTATCTCAACATGCATTGCGCAATGTGTTTTTCATCACTATTTCAGAAAGTTGTTTTTGACACTTAGCACATTTAGAATGTTAGGTCCTCCATTGTTACAGTTATAAACAGGGTTTAAGTCACATTTGTCGCATTTTGCTACTCGACTTCTAAAAATGCAACAAACTTTCAATGTAAATGTGTAAAAGTGCGACAGCCACATTGGACTTCAGAAACGAAGATGGTACTGGAGAAAATGAAGTCAGAGATGTGTTTGAACTAATCTGAATTTAAATGAAATGCTAATGGCACGGACAATGTTCAAAAAGGTATTGAGAAATAGATGTTCAGGAATGGATTTCGAAGTGTTGGTGCAATTCATGTTATTTAAGTGAACAATTTCTTCTAATTGATTTATATAATTCCATCGGATACTGTAAATTATGAGCGAGAATTTACTTGCGTGAATCTTGTAAAAACTGGAATTACAAACCACCTTTCAGTAAAAAGTGTTACCATTCTGCTAATAACAAATCTTAAAGGGCATACTCGTAAAGAATTTCAATGTTTATAGTGCCCATAAAATAACGTATTTTAATGTGATGTAAATTCATCAGTAATTTATTTTAAACATACTTCCGTATAATGACTTACTTACGTAAGTACAGGGACATCATTTTATTTTTACTTCAATTTTTATTGTACCTGAGTTTTTTAAAGTACTTCACTCCCACTCCTTCTACTAATGAAATTCCAACTGTCCTCCACACAGAACTAAGGCCGCATATAGTAAACAGTACTGAGTTAGTACGTTCCAGAAATATGTTCGCGTTTTCCAGTGGCGAAAGAGCTTTCAATATTGAATCATTTTCGCACAGGTACTGTCGTCCGTTTGCCTACGTCGCATCCCGGTTTCCCCCACCTGCTTCTGCTCGCCCCTCTGTAAAGGCTATTGGCTGAGCTGTCTTAGCTCTTTTCTCAAAACATTAATTTCTGTTAGGAATTTCACGTCTACGTAATATTATACAGTTGTTTAAAATAACTTCAATAAAAGGGCCTCGTTAAGTAATTAAGTGTCACGTGATTTCCCCCCTTTCTACGATCCTGCGACATAACCAGTTGGACGGACGGTAGATAGCATGTCTGAGTAATTTTATCAGTGCGGGTCGGGCAGAAGTGAAGATTTAATTTACAGTACGTAGAGTAGGTACAGAATTATTTCAACATGAGTTACTAGTACGATGGACGAAACTGGTAATTGGAATTAGATGCAATAGTCTATAGTGCGAAACTGTGCACAAAAGAACTGAAACCTGTATCGAAATGAACGGCCACCATTTTCAAAAATATGTTTAACTATCCTTATTATGATTATTTTTCAAGTTAACTTCATTCTCTATATTGTACGCTAATGTGCTGTAGGCAGTATAATATACACTGCATAATGAATACGTTTGCATGGATAACTCAGTTTGTGAGTAAAAACACTTAGGCCTATTATTAATACTGTACTGTATTTTGATTAGTCAAAAACCAAATGAAAATTATCAAACTCAAAATCGCGATATTTCCTAGTTTACGTAAATGGATGAACTACTTTTCTTCCCTCCTATATCTAGTAAAGTGATTTGTTTCTTTGTATTTTACGACAGTATCATCGAACTCCAGTCGTGGAAGGGGTAGCAAACGGTGTGTCCGGTTCTCAACCATTAATACAAAGGTATAGTCAGGTTAATATTAAAAATGTTAGTAAAAATAAAATGATGTTCCTGTATGTCTAGAGTGTAGTAAGATGGATTGAAAGTAATAATTACAGAGGCAACCTTTTTGTTTCTGCATACTTTATTAATTTTATCTTTCTCTAGAACTATTTATGATATTGCAGAAGCTTTTCGCAATTTGCACAAATATAATTTTCCATTTGTGCATTTTTGCGACAATTATTTATTTTCTAGCTTAAACCCTGATATATTGGAAATATTAATATTCCGTCTGACCTTTACAAATTTCTGCGCCAACTGCGTAATATTTTGTTATTTCGCTTGCGATTTCTTTATCCTAGTTTGTTTGGAGAGACTCCTGATGGCGTTCGTGACCTGATTCAGAATCTTACTGTCGTCGTCTCGAGGAGGCGGCACGCCAACATCAGAGCCACCTACCACTTTCGATTTTATTTGTGGCATTATAGTGCACTCTTTCGCCCTACTACAACACAGGAGGTCGAAGTCTCTTACTGATTGGAAACAAGTATTATTTTATAAAGGCAAACATTGATGGAAGTAAGTGAAGTGGCACAGATTACGAAAGAAAGAACGAACATTCGCTTGAGTGAAAGTGGATGGGAGAAAATGAGAGAAAGAGCTTTGACGTCACTCCTCCGTTTGAGAGGGGATAGTATTTGACGGACGCCTCTGTAAATATTAGAGAATGAACGATATTGAAGAAAGGGAATTTTATATTATATTCCCCGCTAATAGACAAAGACAACGAAAAACTAAGAAGAGTGATGCGTTGTTTGAGATAAGGGGATATAAAAGCGTGTGGATAAAATGGTACAGTAGTTGTATTCCGTGACATCTTTGTCTGGAAAATAAGTGGGAGACATGTGGAGCAATGACAGGAAAAAGCATCATACAAGTTCAGTTCTTCTACAAAGAGACTAAGAGAAATGAATAAAGTGATTATATTCGTCTTTTGGTAGGCAAATGAGTCTGCTATTGAACCACAAGGCAAACCTTTTCCCTAAGCATTTACAGTTTTTACAAAAACACAAAAGAATTTGGTAAAGGTTGCACTAAAGCAGGTTCTTTTTTTTTTCTAAGTCCGATTGAAACCGAAGTTACGCTCACGCTCTGGTTAAGGTCATGTTCCTACATGCTGAAGTGATATTTTCTGCGCGTAAAATGCAATTTTACTATCACTAGGGATGAAATTTCGGACACCGAACCTATGAAGTTAACTACGTCGCGTGTTAGCCTATACAAGTTATGTTATTTACATCAGGTAATAGGGATTATATAGAATGGACACTCAGTGAATTTTCCTATTTTGTTTCTCTGTGCACCGGCATTTAGTTCCACTTTCAAGCGCTAGAGGTTAGTGTAATCGAGCACATGCTAAGATAATTGAATATAAGAATTGAGACACAGGATCCAAACATCGCCTACCTTATTGCATAATCCAGTAACGCTTTGCTTCCACAGATATACAGGGTGTTTCCGAGGTGGTGTTACAAACTTTCAGGGATGATGGCGAAGGGCACATGTATCAATTTGAGATCAGGAACCATGGTCCGGAAATGACTGAGTCGAAAGTTATAAGCAGAAATAGTTATGTGGAAATGGAATCGTAATTTGGCACCACGTGCCCTCCTTCCCTTAACCTTTGGAACTGTCGTGGAAAGATGGTATGGCCGGATGTCTCCTACGTGGGTACTTAGAAAATCTTTTTTTTTTGCGTTAACGTATTAAGGGAATCTTCGTGGAAAAGTTGCTGCACAAAACCGGTCCTTCTCTCGCTTAGTAAAATTGTAATAAATTCTCAAAACGAAGTATCACAATATTACCAACCTTTACCCTACTTATTTTTACAGTGTTTAACTGTTCTCTCAATTTTGTGTGTGGAGAGGTCAGTTTATTCGTTATTGTGTTGTCTATTTTATTTTTTTAATTCTAACCTTATGAACATACAGTACCTATTATGTAAGGTGAGTTTTTCTGTGTATTAAAAAAAATTATTATTGAAGCCGTAGTAAGAAGTGTTTTAGCACAATTCCTACTCTTCTTCCAGAGCTTTGATACTCTGTTCGTGTTCATCCTAAGGCCATATTTAGACTAGGCGGATAAACATGGGATTCATGTAAGATGCCGTTAGCATGATGCCAGATCTCCGTCCAACACAGTATAGTCTTCTGAGTCCTGAGACATTTCTTGTTTTATTTTTAAAGTTCAATAAAATTCTATACTTAAAAAAAAAAAGTCACCAAAATGACGAAATATGCTGAAAAAAATCTGCACGTTACGGTTAGGGCACAAATGCAGTTATGTTATGTTATACTTCGGGCCTCTACACATACATCTTATATAATATTTTTTACCCTTAAAATATAACATTTACACTGTGTACTTACCTCAAAAGCGTGACCTACGATGCCATGGCATAGAGCTGCTGGTGTCATTTTCATTTACAAATACAATAGTTGAAACACGCATTGCAATGATTGAATCCATCTTCTTGTGCTTCCTTTAAGTCCCAAGAGATGTCAGGAGCTTGAAAAGAACAAATAACGATTCCACCTAGTGGCAAATTTGAAACTAAATGCATGTATGAAGTATAGTATACTATATTCCAGGACTCAAGAGGTTATGAGAAAACATTGATAGGGGATAAATATCCGTGATGTAAGCTGAAGTCTTCTAACTCACCTTCTAAACTCACCTTCAATGGTACGTTAAAACTGCGCACTTAAACCGTTCAATGTATCATGGTTGGCTCAGCTCAGAGATGCACTTAATTGCTGGCTTTCGATTTTAAATGCTGCAATGTTCATAGCCGTAAAAGTAGAATGGAATGAACACGTTACTGCGCATTCTTTAACTTGAGTGGTTGTTCATTAACCTCCTTTTCATATGAGAGGAGATTGGACAGCAATATAAAGCCATAAAAGTTTTCACAAAGCAAAAACATTGGAGGTTCAGTACACGAGTTTTCAAACCTCATAACTGTTGCCTTTGTCACTGAATAAATGGGTCACCATCTCTCGTCTGGTCTGTGCTGACTGTAGAAACTAGGAATTTGGAACCTAACTCTGCATTGCAAGTAATAATACAATATGCCCCAAAACAAACGGTACCGGTACTGAAATGTTTATTGAACTGAAAATTTATACAATTTATATACACACAATGGGTAAAAAAAACTGCAGAAAATTAGAAATACTCTATTTTCGGAAATACATAACATTAATTTATAATGACCACACCTGTGGTGTAACGGTCAGCGGGTCTGGCCGCGAAACCAGGTGGCCCGGGTTCGAATCCCGGTCGAGGCAAGTTACCTGGTTGAGGTTTTTCCGGGGTTTTCCCTCAACCTAATATGAGCAAATGCTGAGTAACTATCGGTCCTGGATCCCGGACTCATTTCACCGGCATTATCACCTTCATCTCATTCAGAGCTAAATAACCTAAGATGTTGATAAAGCGTCGTAAAATAACCTACTAAAATAAAAATACACTGTTGGAAAGAGTAGACTTTAAAGATGAGCAGGCATTTTTAATATGTTTTTGAGGCTCAATTAAAATCTTATGGAGGTTAGAAGTTACAATTTCAACTTTCACATTGAAGAGCACAGGAGAGAAACTAGATAATTCCAAAATTATCTGTTTTCTATTTTAGATGTCATGTAAAAGCTCAGGTAGTGTAGATTTGTGTAGTTTAACTATATAGAATAACAACCTCATGAGTAAAAAGGAATTTGAAGATTTATAACCCAGAGACAACACAATATAATGGGTCTTGAAAACTTGTAACTGAAAAACAGTAAAAGGTGACTTATTACGTTTCTCCCTTGTACTCTTCATTATAGACTAGATATATATGAGGGGCTCACAACCAGAGTGAACCAAGTCCACCAGTCGTCAGTTTGTGTATTAATACAATTTCGGATGAAGAAAACTTGGATTTATTCATTGCCATAACAAACAAAGTCCATAACTCATTTGTTACTCCACAGAGGGCAGCATTTCCTATTGAAGGTGAAGGTTGTTAAGCATGAGCCAGGAACTTTAAGACTCAATATCTCAAAATTATTCCAGAAGGACTTGGTCCACTCTGGTTGTGAACCCCTCATATTACCTAGCTAACTGTTTCTTACATTTTTTTTGGGTGCCAAACCTCCCTTGCGTAAGTTAATTCATTTAGCTTGCATCCCTGATGACATATATTATAACAGATTGACAATACCCATGTTAAAAACGTTAACATGTGCAAGAGAATAATCACTAGGATCGCCACTGTCGATTGGTAACGATTGCTAGATAGAAGTACAGTTGCTTCATGCAATTCAAATGAGAATTTTAACGAAACTTCTTCTGCAGTCGCTAGATGGCAGCACAGTGAAATTGATAAAAGTTATTACCTTCAAAGCCCATAAGGCTGATCAATCTGTTAATATGTGATCAGGGCTTGCACTTGCACGACCTACGTACTTTTATTTCATTTGAAAACTGCTATCTATCGGCTCATGCAATAACAGAAGCCCCGTAATCAATTTATCGAACTCGTGTTACAAAAGTGTTACACATTTTCCCAGTTTGTAAGTTGATGTTTCATGCCAAAAACAAAAGCAATACTTAAAAAAAAAAAAAAACTTAAAAGAATCTGAGGATCGTTAACGTAAGAAAATGTTGCAACAAACTTAATTGATAATATTATTGCCACAATCACAGCTATTGGGTTGGTGCATAATTCCGTAGCGATTTTTCATAAGATACACATTAGATACACATAAGAGAGAAGTTAATCATCAACAATATAATATTCTCCTTCACTATTTACAACAATCTGTAAACGCTGGAGTAGTTTTTCGATTCCATGCCTATAGAAATCGCGTAGTTTTGAGTTAAAGAAGTCGTCAAGCCAAGTTCGGAGTGCATTTTCATCCGGAAAGGAAGTTCCTTGAAGGTTGTTCGATAGAGAGCAGAAAAGGTGAAAATCTGAGGGCACAAGATCAGGTGAATAAGGTGGATGCGGAATGACTTACCAACCAAACTCCTGGATAATGTTTTGTGTCAGGTTAGCAGTGTGCGGACGGGCGTTATCGTGGAGTAGCATTACTTCATGCAGTCTTGTTGGTCGTTTTTCTTGCATTGCGTGTGCAAGACGTCTCAGTTGGTGGCAGTAAATGTCGCACGATGGTGGGAATAGTCGCATTTCATCACATTTATCAGTTCTCGGGTACATTGAAGTGGATCATTGTATATTAATGTATTTAAACGGTCTTCATGAAACTCCGAAGGTCTTCCTGAACGTGGAGTGCCACTAATGTCAAAACGACCCTCCTTAAAAGGAGAAAACCATTTTCTTGCCGTTCTCTCTCCGATAGCATTGTCCCCATACACGGCGCAAATGTTTCTGGCCACCTCCGCTGCTTTCGCCCCTCTATTGTACTCAAAAAGAAGAATATGTCGGAATTGTTCCATTTTATCCACTTGACATTCCATTTTCTAGCGTCCACGGTTCCACTCACTATCTGAAAAAATGAAAACTTCAATATGTAAACTCAAGCACAACAATTGAACTTGAAATAAAAAATGAAAATCGATAAATACACTCATAGCAACTGGAGTACCAACAAGCGAAACTAAAACGCTACGAACTTACGTACCAACCCAACATCATCACCATCATGTACGTCATGAATTGAATTGTATTGTATTGTATTGTATTTATTAACATTCCGTGGTATTCATACATTGCGTCCACGCCTGTGGAGTAACGGTCAGCGCGTCTGGCCGCGAAACCAGGTGGCCCGGGTTCGAATCCCGGTCGGGGCAAGTTACCTGGTTGAGGTTTTTTCCGGGGTTTTCCCTCAACCCAATACGAGCAAATGCTGGGTAACTTTCGGTGCTGGACCCCGGACTCATTTCACCGGCATTATCACCTTCATTTCATTGACGCCAAATAACCTAGATGTTGATACGGTGTCGTAAAATAACGCAATAAAATAAAAAATAAAAAAATCATACATTGCTTCACAGCTAGAATATGGAAAAAGTAAAAAAACTTAATACTATTATAAAGTCTTAATTTATATTCACAGTCTAGATGAAATATATACAGACGAGGTTTCTGCAATATAGCCTAGTCCTACTGGCCTGTTCTGGTTAGAAGCGTATTTTATTCATTGTTAATAATACGCCATTTATTCGGCCTGGTTTTCTCGAAATATTTACATTTCTAAAGTCTACTGTAATTTTTCGTCATTAATTCATTATTAAAGCACGGTCACAAAGTCTCAACTTTGCCGGACCACTGTAATAGAACCTTATGTGCCCCTGATGTAGTGGAGAGGAAGATTTTACGGTCTTAACTTCATCAGGTAAAATAAATAAATAAAGGTTTTTTGTAATTATTTATTTGTCTTTATATTTAATTGTTTATTTATTTAATTATTTATTCATTTAATTGTTTACTTATGTAATTAAATTATTTATTTATTTTTTATTTTTATTTTTTATTTATTTATTTATTTATTTTATTGATTTAATTACTTTCTTATGTATTTTTTATTTATTTAGTTATTTTTATTTATTTGTTTATTTTTTATTTATTTATTTTTTATTTATGTATTTATTTATTAATTTTTATTTTTAATTTATTTTTATTTATCTATTTTATTTATTTATTTTACTTATTTATTCATTTTATTTATTTATTTTCTTTATTTATTTTGTTTGTTTATTTGTTTATTTGTTAATTACTTGTATCTGACCAGCTACTCGATTTAAACATTTTAACAGAGAAAGAAATACCAAAACCTGTAATTCAAGTTCCACTGTACGGCCTCCGTATTTTATATTGAGGATCACGTAAGAGTAGTTCCTAAAAGGCTAATTTCGCCGTCTCTTCAGTGTTGCCAACTAATACCAGATATTACCAAAGAGAGTAAAATCACAATGCTACGTACTGTAATAATAATAATAATATTAATAATAATAATAATAATAATAATAATAATGTTAAAAAAACAACGTCTTGCTTATTTACCACATCTCATCTTTATGTTGCAAAGTGTTTCCTAAGTGATTCAATAATTTATTTATGAAATATATTTTCCTCCTGGACTTCTCGCATAGTATGTTGGTAATTAGGATTAGTATGGTCTAATAATACAATTTATTTTGTCAGGCAACATGAAATTTATCGATTTGACTAAAGAATTTACGATTCATGAGACCTAACCTAAAAATACTTAAATTTTCATCAGTTTGCTTTACTGCAAACCGAATTCATTACTGCCAACATAACAGTTAGAAAATAACTGCCAGTTGTAGTATTTGCCAGTACTCAAAATTCGAAACGAAGTTGGTAAAAGAAAATAAACCTGAGAGCTAGAAAATCACTATAATCCACTAGCATATTTAGTAATAATGGAAAAATGGTTCGGTTTCACCCTTAGGGTATTAAGTAAGCTGATCCGGACTATACATTGTGGTAGTAATTAAACGAGACTCTGTGACTAATAGACTGTAGCGTATTTGGCAACACTTTAAGATCAAGTATTTGTGGTTTGCTTCACCAAATTACGTTAAATTAACCGTAACTTGTGTTTATAATTGTCGCTAAAATCAGAACACTTTTGAGTGAGGTTGAATTGGATACGGAGGGAGATAGTAGCTTCGCTTTGGCACCTTCTCTCAAAGGAGAGCATGCAAGGAGCGAAATGAGCTGCTAAATGAGGTTAATGGCGCTGTCACCCGCAGCCAATAAGCGTAGAGTGCAGAAATAGTCGACAACCAATCCGCGAGGTCGTGTCGTTATTGCACAACTTTATATCGTCAGTAGTAACTAGGTAATTGGGCTAAATCTACATACACTTTGATGCATCCTGATAGTGCAACATCATGTGCGCCGCAGTGCTATGGAGCATCTGTACCAGGAAGCTGCACTTAACGATCTCTGCGGCTAATTTCCGATTTCAGGGAACTCTAATGTGGATAATCAGTTTGCTAATATCACAAAACTGTCATAAAACTAATTCGCTTCAAAATATAATTATGCATCCAACTGTAAGTGCAGGCTTCTTACTTAATTAATGACTTTTAGGGAAGCTAGAGAGTCATTGCCGCCCTGACATAATTCCGCCATCGGTCCCTATCCTGAGCAAGATTAATCCAGTCCCTACCATCATATCCTATCTCCCTCAAATCTATTTTAATATTTTTCTCCCATCTACGCCTTGGTCCCCCCAAAGATCTTTTCCCCTCAGGTCTTCCAACTAACACTCTATATGCATTTCTAGATTCACCCATACGTGCTACATGTTCTGCCCATCTCAAACGTCTGGATTTAATGTTCCTAATTATGTTAGGCGAAGAATACAGGATGTGCATAAAAGAATATAGCGATTTTAGAGGTGTTTAAGGGGACACTCAACTTTAAAATTGGAGAAAAAGTGTCATAGAAATGAAAAATTAAATTTCTACACTAATTTAAGTGACAGAATTAAATCAATACGCAAAATTCTTCCCATATTCATTGAGAAGTCACAGTCAAATGCACAAAGCCAAAAAAATAAAAAATGATAATTAAAAGTGATATTTCAATTAATGATTGATTAAAAATTGAAATATTTTTTTATTTTGAAAAGTATTGGATCTAATGAGCTGAGATTTTGCATGTTACTTTCCATGTATATATTAAACTTTTCTCCATATTTGAAAAAGATTGGTCAAATAGGAAAAAAGTTCCAAAATATAGTTGACTGTCCCCTTAATGATACTTTAAATAATAATGACAATAACAAAACTGATGTCAAATGAAAGAGTAACATCTCCAGTTTACATTATAAGTTCATAAGTGTTGAATGTGAGTCCCTTTTGTTACAAGACACACATCTAACCTGTAGGCTGATCCCTCCCATACTTTAATCAGCATGTCTGAAATGATGGCAGCAACAGCTTCTCGAATCCTGTTTCTCAAGTCGGGCAGGTTAGCAGGCAATTGAGCACGTAGACTTAGTCCTTTACAAAACCCCAAAGGAAAAATCCGCATGGGGTGAGATCCGGTGATCTTGGAGGCCACTGGAGATAAGCCCTGTCATCCCTGGCATTGCAAGTTCACGACTAGCTTTCTAATCGACTTTTTAGGACTTCGTCAGAAAGAGTCCCGAATGCGCTGAGTATTCTCAGACACTCTTGGTCGTCCCACAGTAGTTGTGTTGAAAGTACGTTGTGAGTTGGTCGAAATGTATGGAGAAATTCGGGTTTTACTTTTTTTTATTTTATTTAGTCTTTATTTTTTTATTTAGATCCAATTTTTGTTTTAGAATTTATTTAATGAGTTTTATTTTTTACCTCTACACAGACAACCGGTCGTTGCCAACTGGTTATGCCATCGACGGATGTCGTTGGGTGGAGGATCACTATTAAACTGCCTACGAAACGCACGTTGAACTGTTATAATCGATTTACAACCCTCAAACTTCAAAACATAAAATTTTTTCTGTTAAGAAGTCGCCATCTTTGTTATTACCGCTGCCAAGGAAACAAAACAGAAGATAGCTATCTGCGCATGCATACAACTAAAACTGTCTTCCTTCCTCTTTCATTTGAGGCTACAAACAACTTTCTACGGCTCATCTGAGTGATAATATAACGACTATAAACTGCTATATTCTGTTAAGTACATGGAGTACAATACGTACAGTTCTGCGTTGTATAACTTTCTCCATTCTCTTGTAACTTCATCAGTCTTCTAAGCCCTTATTCTCGAACACCCTTAACCTCTGTTCCTCTCTCAAAGTGAGAGTCCAAGTTTCACAACCATTTTACCTAAAATAACTGTTTAATAAATTCTACCTTTCAGCTTTTTCGAGAGCACACTGGATGACAAAAGCTTCTCAACCGAATAATAACAGGTATTTCCCATATTTATTCTGCGTTTAATTTCGTCTCGAGTATCATTTATATTTCTTACTGTTGCTCCGAGGTACTTCAATTTTTCCAACTTTTCAAAGGATAATTCTACAATTTTTATATTTCCATTTTGTACTATGTTCTGGTCACGAGACATAATCATATAGTAGGGTAAGCAAGGGTGAATAGGGTCAAAATTGATATTTACTCTAATAACTCACATAACTTAACATCAAAGCTAAAGTGTGATACTTCGTCAGAAAGATTGAAGTTTTAGCTACACGTTTAAATGTCTATAGTAGATTTAACTCTGCAACAATTTAGCTTATTTAGAAATTAAACAAAGTACTGCATGACCCTTTTCACCCTAAGCAGCCAGGGTGAATAGGGTCATCAAGAAGGGCGAATGGAAACATTCTTACTTTTCATTTTTATTCGTAAACTTGTACAATGAAATACTTACGAAGATTCAGATCCAGACAAATTATACAGAGTGAGTCAAAAGTGTGTTTGGAAAACGCGTGAGCGTGCTCCTGGATCAAAAATAAGAACAATTCCTTTCATGAAAATTTGACGGAAAATGCTTATTTATTGGAGAAATGGTCATACTTTCTTTTTGTCCTTTATTTGTTATGTCACAAGAACATGTCGAGAAACTTGTCATTTAACGTTTACAAAAGGCCCTAAGTGTGTCCCGCTCCATTGTTTCACATGCCTGAGCACGACGTACACACGACTGGCGAGTTCGCTCAAACACCATGTTGTCATCACGGATCAATTGGCATGCATTTTCAACACGTTGCAATCGCTCCTCTGCATTATTCTCTGATGTTGAATAGACGACAGCCTTCAAGTGATTCCAAAAGGAAAAATCTAATGGGGTAAAGTCGGGTGATCTGGGTGGCCAAGGCACTGGACCACCGCGTCCAATCAAAACAAAAAACAATGTACTACTCTATTGTTACTGTGTTGTTTGTAAACAAACACTGGCACAAAATCAAAACAAAAACAACACAGTATGATCAGATGCTTATGAAAACGAAAATCACTATTTCCGTCAAATTTTCATATAAGGAATTTTTTTATCCAAAGAGCACGCTCATATGTTTTCAAAACATACTAATGGCTCACCTTGAATATTTAATACCAATTATTCATCACAAGCAACAAACGTCCTGTTTTAATTATTCAATGAACATCTTCCACAAATAAATCTCTTCTTACTCTCAGCTCTAACACAATTTTCATGGTACCACTCATTCCCCTTTCCCATGCATTGTACTCAATTTCCGAGCTTTAAAGAAACAGGATCACTCTATTTAACATTACAAAAACCACGTGCAGAGTTACATTCACCTGATGATTTATCTCCTCCCGATGATGATGATGATGATGATGATGATGATGATGATGATGATGATGGGCATCTTTAGAAACATCGAACATTCAGTTCAAACCCATAAGCTGAAAGTTTAGGCCTAAGTATTCTATTTGCAAACTGCTTTTATTGGTCAACTGAGAACACAGTTTGTCCTCCCCTATTCTTCACCTGTTGGTTGACCTCACTTTCCAGACGTCTTTGTCGGCAGTAATGTGGTACATTGAAGAGCTTCGTACTTCACGATAAGCTTTTATTGCCCTCTACATATACTCCTCCAATCATGAAGACTGCATCTTCCTTCTGCATTTCCCCATTTAGGACAAATATAAACCATATTTCAGTGAAATCAGTTAAAAATATTCTGACCCTTTTCGGCCTTAAAATAGTGACCCGAATCACCCAAAGAGCAGTAATATTTTGCATCGTAAGGTTTGCCATACTGATTGGTCTTAGAAGCTCAACATATGGGTAACCTATCAAGTCCACTTTTTAATTACTAAATCATATAAGTATCACAATAATAAATGGTAAAACGCAGATTATATAAACACTACAATTTAAGAAACTAAACAAAATATTGCTATTTATCGTTACAATAGCAACTTTCTACCTCAAACACCGCACCGAAAACAATACAGTTATAGTGCTTTCCCGCCTTTCTGCATTGAAGAAGTTCCTAACTTCAACTCTAGCTAGCGCACAATCCAGTATTCTTTGCTCTTTGGCTTACAGAGCGGTGTTTTCAAAACTGACCCGATTCATCTGGTGACCCGTTTCGCCCTTGTCTATCCTACTTTAAGTGTAGGCTTCAGAGTAAAATTTTAAATTTGCACTGCTTGATAACTGAGACTTTCTGTCCTGTTTGAAGCTGTTCGTGACTTCTGCAATATCACCTAGATGAATAATTTCAAGGAAAAATTGTTCCGGTGCCAGGTATTGCTCCCGGGACCCTTCGCTTAGCGCACGAATGCTCTACCGACGGAGCTACACCAGGAACTATACACGACACCGTCATAATTTTTCCTTTATATCCACACAGCTCAAATGAGCTGACAAGACGCCAGAACCCAACTTTGAGTGCACACAAATCCTTTGTAACTTAAATTGTGGCTTCCTGTTAACGTACCTCCAGTAACGAATATAACTTACTATAAAAATCTGGCTTTTAGGTAGAAGCTCCCTGTAAAGCAGGTTTGAATATTTAAAGTCACTCAAAGTTGGGTTCTGGTATCTTGTCAGCTCATTTGAGTTACGCGGATATAAAGGATAAATTGTGACGGTGTCGTATATAGTTCCTGGGGAGCTAAGTCGGAAGAGCGTTCGTGCGATAAGCGAAGGGTCTGGGATCGATACCTGGGCCCGGAACAATTTTTCCTTGAAATTATAATTATGAAGATTGTTTGGATAGAAGAGGCTGAACACTAGAAAGCCAGAGACGGCGTGAGTTGTAAAAAACTTCGTATAAAAAAGAAGAAAAAATGGATGTTTAACGACATGGTAAATGGTAGAATGCCGATAAAGAAATTGGGAATACCTTGAAAACCTGCACCGAGAACATTTTTGTCTAGCACAAATTTGGTTGTACTCGCCGAGACTTGAACCCGGGCTTTTCGACGTGAAAAGATGACGTTCTATTACTACATTATCTGTCTTACTAATAAACCGTGTATAGTTTTATACGATACTTATACAGAGTTGAGACAGAAAACGTTACCAATAAACCGTGAATAACTATGGACGTATAAACAGGCTGTAACTATACAATGGGAATGCTTTGCAGTAGTTATATACACGAAACCCCTAAAGCGTTGTATATAGCGAAAAAATCTAACAGCTGTTCGTATCGACTGTCATTTTATGATGATGGTTGCCTTGTAACCACAGAAGAACAAACCGAAGATCGTAGAATTATTAGAATAATATTGCTGTAGCTTGTACTCTTTGACCAAAATGTAGTGTAGTAATCGATTAGAGCCAGTTGTACTATCGATATTTAACACGCCACACTAGAGCGCTCTACCGGATGCAATAGAGAACCTCAGATATTCTATTATCTTTCGTAAAAGTAATGACAAAACTATGACGTAGCTGTGTAACAGTTATACTGTTATACACGACGTATGTACTGATTATTAGTAAGGAATTTACAGAAGACTTATAAACGAGCTACTCATTGTATAAGTATAAGACAGTTAAACGTCTGTATATAGAGTTTTTATTAGTAAGACCGTATGTGGATAACGGTATGCCAGAAGAACATTAATGATACTATGCGTAAATCTAAATTAAAACTATATTACAATCAGCCCATAAACGAATACAACGATCTTACAAATAAAATATGAAAATTATATATGAAAAAGTCATTCTCCGTGAGATACACACAAGCTTGGGTCTTAATTAAAGGAAGGAAGGAAGGACGGGAAAGCAGACACACACCTGTTGTGTCAGAAGGGTTGGGTAAGATGTTAGTGATTCTTTGATGAGGGCAACACTTGACCCGGACGCCGATAAATCGCAGAGCGTCCCGTCCAGTTTGCCCCAGTTCCAGAACGCAGGATGAGTGCGCAGGCGGGCGTGACCACACCCTGCCTACTGCCCTCTGGTGTCCATTAATATTGCACACCCGACAAAACAGTACATGTCGTCGACGTAGTTTTACGTCCAAGTGTGCTTCAGACCTCAGCACCATAGTTCTCAATTATGAAATGCCCAATCTATAAATTATGAAATGCTCAGTCTATAATTTCAAAACAACGAGAGGCAGCTATCTCAAAATATGAAAATGTTCTTAAATTCTCATAATGTTCAAATACGTAGGATGCGACTGCGATAATTTTCTTAATATGGTAAAAATAAGTGAGATCGAAAAATTCTAGTAGCCTTAACCTGAGTTCATTGTCTCTGTAATAACAATGAAGTTTCATACAGTACGAATTGAAGACATTATTACAAAAGCAACCCTTGTCAAAACTGCTATTTTTTGGGAGAAAAATAAAAATAAATAGAATAGGGAGACTGTTGTACCTTTAAACACTTTCCACATTTAATTTTTTTTTAATTTTGGGAAATGAAATTTTTAAATGAAAAAATGCTTTAAATAATCATTGAATATTCCTTTACACCAGGCATGTCAAAACCCTGCACATTGTGCACTGGTCTCTGTGCAACGTGCAGTTCCTATTCCCCTACCTCAGCGTTGTCAGACACAGCCTAAACGGAACAGAGTGCTCCACTATAACTCGTTGCGTGCTCCGGTGCTTCCACAGACATAAGCAAGTTCACGCTCCGACTGGACGTCTCTAGCTCCACAACCGGTTTCGGAGCTTACAACTCTGACACTACTGCCCCACCTGGAGGAAGCGAATCGGCTTGGACGGGAACGCGACAGGGCTGTACATTACCTGCAGTAGCAGATCAGCTTTTGTTTCAGTAACACAGATCAGTACGGGTGCTCATTGAGCTGTGACTGTGAATGCGTTATGGAAAATAAAGTGAGGAGTCCACAGATATAACGAAGAAGAGAAATCATGAATTATATAACATAACTGTCATGATGTTTTCCTCAGCTAATAGTAATTATTTTAAAATGAAAGACTTTCATTATATCATGTGGACCTAATACTGATGTGAGAATTTAAATCATATTAGTAAAGTTCTCAAAATATGATATTCGCAAGCTCTTATTTCTTAATTAGTATTCTCACGGCAAGACAAACATGACAATGATGTTGTTTTGGAGTCTATACTAATACAGCCATCAATGGTTAGACGACTTAAAACTTTTATTTGATAAGCTGATAAGTGATGAGAATATAGTGAGTAATACATGTGAGGATTTTGAGGTTGTAAGGGAAGGAAGAAAGCAACTATTTGTAAGGCGGAAAAATTTTCTGGAAAAATAATACATAATGGCGAATTTTCCATCTCACGTTACTATATTATCTAATATACTTACGTTAATAAATCTTTAAATCTGACATAAAGAAAATGTCCCCGCTTCACAGTGCTCTCAACGTTTTCCAAATAAACTATATATAAATTTAAATTCAAGCTTAATTTATCCAATTTATTAATAATAATGTGAATTTATATTAATACACAACAAGGAAATGATTCCAGTGTAAAAGCCTTACAATGTCCTACTGCATGTAATTATTGGGAGTAAAATATTTTCTTTCTTAGCATTTGTGCACCAATGGACCCAATAATGCTTAAGGAACAATGAAAGAGTATTACTTTGAAATAATCAGTACGTACCTACTAAGTAAAATGAAATATTGTGTTCGTTTTTGTTGTTTCGAAATTACTGCATATTGATATTTTCTTCAAATAATGTATGCAAATCGTGTAAATAAATGATTCTTTACAAACGATTGCATTGTGAATTGTAATTGAGTAAGTCTATTGTTTCTTGTGTTACAATTATTGTCAAATATAAACACTGACAATAATTGTGTTTTTTCCTTCTGCTAAGTATGTTTATAATGTCCAAATCTCAATTTAATTGAACACTAGAAGCGCAGAATAGATTCTTGTACATCCTTCCCGCTAAGAACTGGTAAGAGCAACACGTGAATGAAGCAAACTGCACAGACCGGCGTTCCGCGCACATACACTGCACTTTCAGTGTCTGATTTCTGACATGCCAGCTTTACACCTTCCTGTATGTATTTTCCTGTTCTACAGATCTATTAAGGATGGAAAAAATAAAAATGAAGGGATATGTAATGTGTTCAAAGGTACAACTGGTTCATGTACCTTGGAACATACCCTCTTGTAAGTTGGAACAGATGGAATATATGTGGGAATATATCTATAAAAACTGACAGTCATATTTAAAATGTATTTGCCATCATAAACCAGAGCAGGCTTCTCTGTTTGAGATTTTATTTCCTGGAGAAGCAATAACTGCTTCAACAGCTTTCTTCAAGGTATCTGGATCAATTGGGGGGCCTCTTAACTCCAGACTTACTTCGTGACATGATCTTAAAATAAGAGAAAAACAAAAACCGATAGTATCGTGTACTTTGGAACATGTTCCATGGTACGAGATGTTTTGTGCTCAAAGGTACAAGAGGGTGCACTTTTAAACAAATATGGCTCCCAAAACTAGAGATTCGAATAAATCATGGAAATTAAAATATGTTATTATTCACCAGATGATAGCGAACACACCGTACTTGAAACATATTAACAAATACAATCTGGTTTTGTGTTAGAAAACATATATCAATGAACGAAATGTTTACTTTTAATACTAAAAAACTTCTTTTGTCCACGGAACTCACACTTTGCAGTAAATCAAACTGAAACTACGACCAGAGCTACTTAGGGCTTTCTCTACAATCTACTTCAGTTTCAGTCCTCTAGGTAGCAGCAAAAATTAAAAAAAAAAATGTTCAAAGGTACACCATGCTAAAGGTACAACAGTCTCCCTAACATATGTCAGCTGTTTCCGTACAACTGGTGTTTATCCTTGTGACTATTGGAGTTTATAAACATTTGAAGGAGTGTAACAAAAGTTTCTGGTACAGTGAAAATTTTAGTTTTTTCAAATATTTGATGGTAAATATCACATTTTCAGCCAAATTAATAATAAAGGATTGCATCACATCACAATTAAATAGTACCAACTCCTACATCATAAAATTTGGTCATGGTTCCTGAGAAAATGGAAATTAACAATAGAATAATTTTAACATACTGTTACAGAAACTTTTGTTACACTCTGTAGTAGAAAATGTGACCTTAAATCAATTTCATTAAAAATGACTAGGGCTGTTTTTGTAATAATATCTTCTTGTTACCAGTATTGCCAATTTGATGATTTTATCACCAGATCTGGCGTTTTTAGAAGCCGTTTGGTGCAAAAATGTCATTTAACGATATATCGAAATTCTGGTGTTTGTTAAATGTAGTGTAGTGATAAATCTGAGATTCTGGACGCACAGAATTGATATTTGATTTATTCTCGTTTTTCATTTAATTAACCTTAAATCTTAATTGATTGATTAGCTGTCCAAAATAATGTACAGGGACATCATTTTATTTTTACTAACATTTTTAATATTAACCTGGCTATACCTTTGGATTAATGATTGAGACCCGGAAACACAGATTGCTACCTCCTTCCACGACTGAGTTCGATGGTACTGGCGTAAAATACAAACAAATCACTTCACTAGGTATAAGAGGGAAGAAAAGTAGTTCATCCATTTACGTAAACTAGGAAATATCGCGATTTTGAGTTTGATAATTTTCATTAGGTTTTGTTTAATCAAAATACAGTACAGTGTTAACAATAAGCGTTTTTACTCACGAACTGAGATATCCATGCGAACGTATTAATTATGCAGCGTATATTATACTGTCTACAGCACATTAGCGTACAATATAGAGAATGAAGTTAAATTGAAAAATAATCATAATATGGATATTTAAACACATTTTTGAAAATGGTGGCGGATCATTTCGATACAGGCTTCAGTTCTAATGTGTAATTCCAAATACCAGTTTCGTCCTTCGTATCAGTAACTCATGTTGAAATAATTTTGTACCTACTCTGTAAAAGAGTACTTTACGTACTGTAAATTCAATCTTCACTTCTGCTCGATCCGAAAAGATATAAATATTATGTTTTATTTAACGACACTCGCAACTGCAGAGGTTATATCAGCATCGCCGGATGTGCCGGAATTTTGTCCCGCAGGAGTTCTTTTACATGCCAGTAAATCTACTGACATGAGCCTGTCTCATTTAAGCACACTTAAATACCATCGACCTGGCCCGGGATCGAACCCGCAACCTTGGGCATAGAAGGCCAGCGCTATACAAACTTGCCAACCAGGGCGACTTCCGAAAAGATAAAATTACTCAGACACGCTATCTACTGTCCGTCCAAGTGGTTATGTCGCAGGATCGTAGAAAGGAGGGAAATCACGTGATAGTTAATTACTTAACGAGGCCCTTTTATTTAAATTATTTTAAACAGTTGTATAATATTACGTAGACGTCCAATTAATTCCTAACAGAAATTAATGTTTTCAGAAAAGAGCTACGAAAGCCCAGCCACTAGTCTTTACAGTGGAGCGAGCAGAAGCAGGTGGGGAAATCCGGGATGCGACGTAGGCAAACGGACGACAGTACCTGTGCGAACATATGATTCAATGTTGGAAGTTTTCGTCACTGGAAAACGCGAACATATTTCTGAAACGTACTATACTCACTAACTCAGTACTGCGGCCTTGGTTGTGTGTGGAGGACAGTTTGAACTTCGTTAGTAGAAGGGGTGGGAGTGAAATACATTCAAAAACCCAGGTACAATAAAAGTTGAAGTAAAAATAAAATGATGTCCCTGTATGACATCTCCACGTGGGGGTTCCCCTCACCCTCATCACAGTGATTGCATCACTCCATCAGCTCACAGAATAGGAGTTACGGGGTCATGAGCACGAGGAAACAGGAAGTAGGGACGAACAGGTACAGGAGCCAGTGCATCTTCGTTCTGTTTCATTAGCAGTTCGCTTTGTTTATTAGTTCCAGGAACTTTTCCATACGCAACGGCCTTTTTAAATTTTTACGGTTCTTTATCAGAGAAGTGCAGTGTGGAGTTGTGTTACTGTTAGTGAAAATCCCTTTTTTGATCTTGTTACACGTACTTCATTATTTCTAACTCTTCCATACTTAAATGCCGATGTTGAACGTATGTTCAGTGCAGTGAAAATTGAAGCACTTCATACTATTATGTGTATCAAATTCGGCTTGAAAAGAGTCAACAGAGCTGCCATAACTATAATTTACCAGTCGATGTATTAAGCAAATTGATACCCTACAGCAGCGGTGGCGAAAATGTAATCGTGCGCCGAGCCACTGTGTAACCTGCAACGTGCATAGCACCTGTGGAGGGAGGCGGACACCCGAAGGGGAAGTGAAGCAACTGTTTGACTTATTAACGGATTTTCATTTTCCTTACGTCAAGCACTTAAATATAATTTTATACAGTAGAAGGCTACAAACTAATGTTTAGTACGTGTAACGAAGACAGAAATGAACAATATCACAACCTAAAATGAACTATCTTCAGAATGTGTCTGCGACAAAGTTTCAAAATCAGGAATTATGTCACTTACTGCCAGTCGTAGTTGATCACGAAGGTATTTGTCTGTCAGTCGTGATCTAAATTTGGTTTTTACTATTTTAATTGTTGAAAATAATTTTTCACAAACGTAAATTGTAGCGAACATGGCTTCAACAGAGCAAGCGAAAGAACGAAGCTTCGGATATTTATTTTTGCCAAAGATTTGAAAGTTCAACATTTGTCAAGTCCTTACATCTAGTTTTCATTTGGCATCACATAGTAAATTAGTGAGTTCAAATTGAAGAGCTAACCGCATTATTCGTACATCTGCTGAAAAAGGGTCGACGTACAGAGATGATGATGATGATGATGATGATGATGATGATGATGATGATGATAGCAGCAATAACACTTAACATTTTAATGTTTCATCAGTACCATGTAGTATAATGCCGTTTTATGTTATACAACCGTTTTCCTCGTAATACTTGTGAACAAATCATACATTTAATATTCTCATCATTCTGACAGCAAAAACATGCGTCCTCCCATACTACTTGGAACTTTCGTACACTTTTTCGAGAGAGACATATGCCACTCGCAGGTCAGAGACAAATACAAATGGAACGGAGTTTGACCCCAGTGAGTGAGAGGGTGGGGTTGGCGGAGGTTAGAAGCAAGCGAAATGCACAGCTATCACTGCGAGCCACAATGTCTCGCGAGTCACGTTCTCGCCACGGCTGCCCTACAGTCATATAGCCTACGCCCCGCAGCGAGAACTTCTCGAGAGGAAGATTTCGTCTTTGAAGAGGAGGGAGAAGGGGAAATGTAAGCCCTAAGATGAGATTATAATTTCTGAATAATGGAACTTATCTTTTATTTGTACCTATTTTAATACAAATGCTCCAATGTGAGTAAAATTAATAAATTATAAATATTTCCGTAATGTTTTACCTAGTCCCATTGTGTGTAGATTTTTCCATAAGTTGTTCGGTGTGGTATCAGGTTCGATGGCACTATGGCCGTACTGGATTTTGACACTACGTATTATTTGCGTCGTTTGTTTCTCAAGCTTTTGTAATGCTGTCAGTTATTATCGGTTTTATGACGCTTGTAAGTGCGAAAAGCCGCGTTCCTTCCCGCCATTAATTCTCTTATTGTGTCGGTCATCCACGAGGCAGGAAGTCTGCGTATTCGTCTAGTCTTTACAGGTGCATGTCTGTCCCGTAGTATCATATTATTGAAAGCTTGCACTTTCTCGTTAACAGTATGTACGTTCCAAATAGAATTCCAAGGAATTTCTACAGCGCCAGCCTGGGCGCTATTAGCTCAATTGAGTCGTATAGATTTCCCCTTAACTCTTCACGCCACCTTCCCCAGCTGAGACGACTAGACCGGCAGTTAAGCACTATTCAGTGACGGATTGCATCGTAGCTTTTACGAACTTTCGGGCTATTCCAAATGAAATCAATCAGTAAAAAACCTCGCATTTTTTGTACACTCTAATTTTTTTCCTATTTATATAAGGTGCTGAGGAGAGTGCATTTTCAAAAATATACTATCGAAAGTCAAACGATTTTCGTATTATTGAGCGACAAATTTGGCGTATTTTATAAAAACAAGCCTCTTTCAGCGCTCAGAACTCTGGAACCATTTACTGCAGAACATTGAACGAGAGCTCATTTTGAAGCTGACATTTGGTAGGTTATGTTAAGAAGTAATCCTTATTTTTATTGTATACAGAGAGAGAGATAATCTGATTTTACTTACTTTTAGGCTTTTTGCCAATTTGTAAAAATGTAAAAAAATATTGAGAAAAAAACCTTGCATTATTAAGAGGGATTCGGCATTGATTGGTTAGTGGTACGGCAATAAGTTTCGAGGGTATTAAATGGATTATTTTCACACGTCTAGACTTGAACTGTGCAGTACCGCACACACTGGCCGAGAGCTGAAGATAAGCGAGCATTGGGCGTCATTTTACTCCTGTGTTTATGAAAACCTGTGATAAAGCTAGCACAGCCATGACTCCTAGACAACACATCACGTGTTTGTCTCTCCTGGCCTTGCTTGCCTCGGCTAGCTCCCGCCTCACAGACAGCTGGTTAGTTCACGCGCGTACTATTTATTTTCTTTATTTGATATTTTCAATACTTTCTTATCAACGTGCCATCAGTAAAAAAAGTGTTTATTTGTACTGTCAATGCGGAATCTAACTATATATTTTTAAAATATTTTTTCCTTGGCAAAGGCGTCTTAATGAGGAAAAATCTAAATTTCTCCATTTCCATAAAAAGTAGGAAAATCTGTTTATATATCAATATAAACTTTAATTTCTCAGCATCAAAATAAACCATGATTTTGATCATTGGGTGAAAGGGTTTCGGAGCTACAACAGTTTAAAGTTGCAAATTTTATGAAAATACGATAAATTTAAATATTTTTAATTTAAACACTATGAAGTTCTGATGCCTCAAACTTTGCACAAAGCATTGTATCACAGTTCTCTACGTACAAAAAAAGTTTTATCGTATTTAGAAATTGTAAGGTCAATTTTCTCTATATTTCGGTCGATTTGAGATGGAATAGCTCTTTCGCTCTCGCTGGTCGCCTGAAATCCATCACTGATGCACAGTGCCCACTGTGCGTTTGTTTATAACGCAATGAAGCGGAAAGGACATGGGGGGCGGGGTTTCAGAGATTCGTTCCATTTCTCCGTAGTGCCCAAGGCTGGTCAATGTTCTTGTCCATGCAATGGAATGGAATTTACAGAAGGGAGGCACTATGGCCCAGCACTGCGACCTTTTACGATATATTGCGCTAACCCTCAAACTAGGCGCATTCCCAAACCTACACCGACTGACTACACTAAGGCTCGCTGCGTATCCAAGTTTCAAGCAGGCAACCTCCTCGTCCCTATGCCAGCTCCCTACGTGCGTCGCGAGCCGGCGATACGGGAATGCTATGGAATGATGACGAAATGGAGAAATGGTGACCTAATGATGTAGATGCCTAATATGGTGAAAAGCAGGAGAACTCCGAGAAAAACCCAAACTGCAACCTTGTTCGCCACAAGTGACACTGTGGATTTGAAAAAAAAAACCGGGATTCGAACCCGGACCGCCTGCATGACAGGTCGGAGGTTTGACCACTCAGCCACCGCAGAGGTCATGTCAATGTAAGATATTATTTTGGACACAGGCGAGTATTCTACGTAAATTAAGTCATGTGCTGAGATACCAGGTGCTGGTAGTTGTCCGTGTCTTAGGATTCTCTGCAATTAGGTCAAGTAGATTAGTAGCGTCTCAGTAGAAGCAGTATGATGTGTTGGGTAGGTATCAAACATCCATAAACGACATACGTAGCATCATGCTCAGGTCATTTTTGCAGAACGAAAAGTTACATTTGTTCGGATCAAATTTCTGCACATTTAAAGGACAAAACTAAAATTCATTCACTCATTTATTATCATAATACACTGCTCTCATAGATAATAAAGCAGTAGAACAAGAGACAAATTTTAAGTACCTGGGATGTGATGTAAGTTACAAAAAGAGTATTGATATAAAAATAAAATTACAATCATTCCAGACAGTATGTGGAACAATTAATAGAACTTTGAAGAATAAAAGCAGAAAGGAAACAAAAATGAAATTCTACAATGCAATGGCAGTCCCTACTCTTTTATATGGAAGTGAAAGTTGGGTTACAACAAAACCTGAAGTTAGTAAAATACAAGCGGCAGAGATGAGATTCTTGCGGAAAGTAAAAGGATTCACGAGATTAGATAAAATTACTGTAGAAATGAAGATATTAGGCAGGAACTAGGAGTATACCCACTTATTGATAAAATAGACAATTACAGACAAGATTGGAAATTACATGTAGAGAGAATGGACGACTACAGACTTCCTAAGAAAGCAATAAATTATAAACCAAAAGGACGAAGAGATCGGGGACGACCGATGAAAAGATGGAGCGACCTTTGAAGCCGGAATGGGCAATTGTCCGTACCATGAAGTGAAGAAGAAGAATACACTGCTATCTTAAATTGACTGAGCATATTGGGAATTAAATAGGTGGCTGTCCCAAAACAAGCTATGAAAAGTTTCACATAAAACAATTTTTATCGCGAAAAGGAAGCAAAAACGAGCAAAATTGTATTAAACTTTTTAATTAGAAATGCCTCGAAGAATAACCCCCTGAAATTAATGACATTACTTATGGTTCATTCTGTATATCTGTAGACCAACACTTCAGTCATGTATTGTGGTCCTCCCTATTATTATTATTATTATTATTATTATTATTATTATTTGTATTCCTCCTTAAAGTAACAAAATTGAAACCAACCCAAACTGAATAGGCCTACTTTAAGATGCATTCCACTACATCAGTGATGTCAAAGCAAGCGCATTTTTCTGACCTTGACGTCGTGCGCGGGCAGCAAGCGCTAAGTATGGAAAGAGGAAGGGTTGTGTATATGAATAAGCAACCTGTTGGATTAAGAAAACAGTGGTGCACAAACTTCAAACGGAACGTGAAATTTTATGTCGTTATTTTTATGTGGCTTCTTTCTGTTTAATATTATCTATATTGTCTGTAAAACAAAAGTACTAACACTGATTTATTAATATTGCACTTGTGTTTTAAATCTTAATAACATAATAGAGAGTTAAGAAGGAATATTCACTTAAATTCCATAGTAGTATAATATTATACTGTATTAAGTGGATGAAACACATCATTCATAAAGTGATATTCCAAAGAAAGAGATTGAGTATGACATGATAAGTTGGAATTTCTATTGATAGTATCTGTAGTCTTACAAAAGTAATCAATAAAGTAATCAAAACAATATTACAGTACAAAGCGAAGTTACCTAGGTACTGTATCTGTTTTAAGTGTAACTAATGTTACATCACAAAACTCTTATCGCATTATGCTTTTAAGGTGATATTGGTGAGCAACTTCCTATCATCAGAATATTAAATTATTTTCTCGAAATCTGCTGAAGCTATAGAGCTGACATTTTTACAACACATGGGCACGTATCTTTTGCTTATGTTGTAACAGTAATTGCTTTGTTAACTCATTTCCTTACAAACAATTTCCATGCGAATATTTTAAAAAATTTCAATACACTATCTTCAGTAATACGTATATACGGTATATTAGATTTACGAAAACATTGTGTAAGGCTACTAAATAAATAGGCCTATGTCTGAAAATTTAACTTTTTCTGTACGAAAAGTTGAGAAAATATTTCTTTTGAATAAAAAAATCAAACTTGTGAAAAATGAGCATTACAATTAAAACTTACATTCTTATAATGCACTTATACTTCTCAGGGAAATATAAAAATTAACATGGATACAGTTTTAATAAGTTCTCTTCCCTTTATCCATTGAATCAGTGTTGGCCATCCCTGAATATAGCTCGACCAAGAGGCATAAACCACCTCTTTCGTCTGTCTCTTTCCTTTCCGCTGTAAAGCGCTCAGGCTCTCCTGGGCTCTAAAGCGCGCGCTTGCTCCTGTGGGCATCAATTGACATGCCTGCGCTACACAGATGGGACGACTTACACATTCGCCTTACTGTAATTAACAAGTAGCATTAGCTCTGAATCAGATAGAGATAATTCAAGGACGTAGCTGAAAGTAGTGACCGTATGTTAAAGAGCGGCTTTGTATTTCTAATGAATTAGTAATAATTTTGACTCAGTTTTTCTCTGAAGTATTATTTACATTCGCACAACTCTTAATTAACAGAACATCTGTGCATTTCACTCATCTCTGTAGCGAGTTTTCAAGGAAGTGAGGACTAAACATTGGAATTCTCAAACTATATACCCCTTTGCATGCGACTTACTTCATGGTGAGCGCAGATTTTCAGCCGCCCAGAACATGAGCCATTCACATACAGTATAAGTAACGTTGCCTAGTTGTATCGTTAAGACTCAGTCGCTGTTAGTGGTTGAAATTAAACTATTACATGCTCCCAGACAAATATTGTATCCACGAAGAAGATGAGACGTAAAGTCGCGTGAAATACATTATATGGAGGACAGCGATTGTTATCGAAAAACAACATTTTGAAGCGAAATGCCATTGTAGTTTCAAATTTATCCTGGAGATAAATTGCAGAGAATAATTTTATTTTATGGTGTTCAGAATTACATTTTTGGGTATTACTTAAATAACAAAAATTAAAGATATGAATTGGGTTACATCAGCTTCTTGTCTATGCGGATGACGTGAATATGTTAGGAGAAAATCCACAAACGATTAGGAAAACACGGAAACTTTACTTGAAGCAAGTAAAGCGATAGGTTTGGAAGTAAATCCCGAAAACAAAGTATATGATTATGTCTTGTGACCAGAATATTGTACGAAATGGAAACATAAAAATTGGAGATTTATCCTTCGAAGATGTTGAAAAATTCAAATATCTTGGAGCAACAGTAACAAATATGAATGACACTCGGGAGGAAATTAAACGCAGAATAAATATGGGAAATGCCTGTTATTATTCGGTTGATGTGTTCTGCATATGTGGACAAATGCTAACCACATCTACAGAGACATCAACACAGACATGGAAATTCTACACATCCAACCAAACAGCCAGAAACTAAACACACTAGAACAATATGAAATATACAGACACACAAAAACACATCCAAATGATATTCACAACACACAACTCAATTTCAGGACACACACACTCTTTGACTCCACATTACACTGCACAAACACACCCCCCACAGGAAACAAAATAAAAGGCGCCAAGACCAGCAACAACCAATTCTGGAAAAGGCCCATAGCAGGCCGAAACATGTTAACCAGGTACGGTAGAATTTAACACGAGAAAGACATATAATACATATTCCGAAGTGATATATTGTTGAAAGTTGTGTTATCAAGATGTATATATTTAAAACTTTCCACTCTCTCCAGGTTTTGTCCTTCACATTCATTGTTAAATTCTATTCCCTGCCTATCTTCCTTAGAGATCCACATTACTTTACTCTTGTTGACATTAATCCTCATCCCTTGATTGTCATTATATTGAAGTTAAAATGAGAACTGAGAGCTAAGATTGAATTTCAACAGCTATCGTGTGTGACTTTGCTGGCTTGGTCTGGAGTGTATGAGGAAAAAGCAATAACATATTTTCATATGTTAACGCTATTTCCCTTTGCATGCCGTTTTCACATTAAAACGTGTTATTAAATATTGCATTATTCACATATAAACGTCTCTTTCCTGGAATTTAAAATGCTTTCATATTTTGGAATACATTATTATCTCGTGTAACATTCGTGGAAGCGTCAGACGGTTGGTTGAATTCATTCAGCAATCTAATGTAATTACTAATTAGTTTGAATTCTAGCTTTCGGTTTTATTTAAAAGCCAGTGATGCTGCTGAACAAATCAAATTAATATATCAACCGACGATTTGTTAATTTCTGGTGGGATGGCGTTCAGATGATCTATGCAAATTCCCCGTTTATGATTACCGACGCTTAAAAGTGTATGATCGAATGATGCAAAATTTCTACAGTTTCTTTAAGGGTAGAGGATGGTATTTTTTAAAACTTTTTTCCTATTTGGTGTAAAAATTAATTTTTTGTATGTAGAGAGCTCATAGCTGTAGGAACTCAACCAAATATAAACATTTTGAAAAAAAACTTATTTGGGGGCCCAAATTTGAAAAAAAATATACCCAGTGCAGGATTGTACTAAAACCGATATATCTAAACCATTTTTAAAGATAGATTCGAACTTTTTTTTGCAGTGTATTTGCGAAAGCATGTTCTACAAACTGTCTGTAACAGAATTTTGATATTAGTCCCTACGTTTGTAAAATAAACAATTAAAATTTAATAGCAATTTTCTGATTTCCTTTCTTGCAAACAAACGGACGTATTTTTAAAATGAAATCAATTAACAAAATTCTGTTACAGAGAAACGTTTCCTAATAGTCTAAAGAATGTGTGTTCTAAATTTCATGCATGTATCTTTAATAGTTCAGAAATTATATCCATTTTTGTCTGGCAATGTAGCAAAAAAAATTGAAGTTACTGGAAACCGATAAAAGTGGGCGTGTGATTTAAAAATCCATAGCGCAGGAAGTTTAAAAATGACGTCTCAACATCCGATAAGGGCACAAATACCCACAAAATGTTATGCAATGCATTCACACATATCAAAGAGTATTTTAAAGAAAAAAAAATTATTTAATTTACCGGAAACAACAATAAAAGTGGGCGAGTGATTTAAAAATCTATAACGCAGGAAGCTTAAAAATGGCGACTCAACATCCGATAAGGGCACAAATACCCACAAAATGTTATGCTATGCATTCCACACATATCACAGTGTATTTTAAAGAATTTTTTTTTTTGATTCACTCATTTTCACCAAAAAGAAAACCATCCTCTCCCCTTAAAGATATGTACGCCACGAAGAATGGTATCACAGATAATTGTTTCATCTCGCGTCGTAGCTGCGTGGTCTAAGACGTCATGCCTTGGACTAGCGATACGGAATGAATGCTTATTCGAGTCTTCATGAAGAAATTTTGTCATAAAATCTCGAGAACGATCAGTGCCCGGGATCAGTGCCCACCCAGCATTGTGTTGCATTTGGGGAGCTACAATTAGTATCGAAATCCTGTTTCGAATGTTAACTCGGGGGAATCCTATGTTGACCACGCGTTACCCCATATTGGTTGGGCGTTCGTTCATCTCTGCTGAGGTATGCAGATGTGAAACCAGCAGTCGACCGATTCGCCTTGCCCTTCATGTGTTGTCGCCTTACGGTTAAAAACAGCAATAAAATGCAGTCTTAAATTTTCATAATACCAGATCAGACCGATTATTTAGTCCTGACAGCTCAGCGACGCGAAAGAGGGGAAGTAATAGGAGTAGTGGGGACAGCTCCGGAGTAGAGATCAGGGCGAGCGGTCGGTAAAGGAATGCAGTACAGCTTGATTGTACTAGAAACATACCGCTCTATCGCACGCGTGACATCCGATCGCTTCGAAGGCAAGCGAGTAACTAACCCATACACCCCTTGGCGTAACTAAATGGACTTGCCTGACCCAGGCGCACATCTCCGGCGACTGTCAGGACTAAATAATCGTGCTGTACATTGCTATAACTGAATCAATAAAAAAGGATGTCGGACTATATTTGAAAAGTTTGCTGTCTTGGTAGCTCAGTTGGCTGAGCTCTGACTTACGACGACCGTGGGCCCTCTCGACGATGCGAAGTTGTTTTTTTTAGTGAACAAAGCCAAGGTTTTGAAGGTTTTCTCCGATTTTTATGTCGTTATTCCATCACTTTCCAAAATGATCCTTTCATTATCACATCCGTTTCGTAAAATATGGCCCGCCGCATTACGTGATACTCCTGAATAGTCCATTCTTTTCCTGTAATATTTTTTCTCTCTTAAAACTAAAGAATAATGGTATTTTAAAAACAACTTCAAACTAGTGTAACTCTGAAAATATTGAGATTAGGACACATGTTTATATGACTTTTTTGCTCAGAATGTCTTCG
The DNA here is from genome assembly GCA_025594305.2 of Periplaneta americana. Taxonomy (NCBI): domain Eukaryota; kingdom Metazoa; phylum Arthropoda; class Insecta; order Blattodea; family Blattidae; genus Periplaneta; species Periplaneta americana. The sequence goes on from JAJSOF020000005.1 coordinate 69,953,986, forward strand.
GAAATAAGCTCCGTAAGTGACTGTAAATCCTCGTGAATCACCCTGTATAAATAAATGTTACATTAATTAAATTTATTGAACCTGTCACTTTAATAATAATAATAATAATAATAATAATAATAATAATAATAATAATAATGGTTTATTTAACCTGGCAGAGTTAAGGTCATAAGGCCTTCTCTAACACTCAACCAGGAGTAAAACTGCGTTACAAAAACACTACAAATTTACAAAGTATAGTATAATTTTACACACAAAACTGAATAAGATAATAGTAATAATAATAATAATAATAATAATAATAATAATAATAATAATGTAAACAACAAGTAAGTAGAAATCAGACATATAACGTATATAGTCGACGTGGTTGGCGAGTTGGTATAGCGCTGGCCTTCTATGCCCAAGGTTGCGGGTTCGATCCCGGGCCAGGTCGATGGCATTTAAGTGTGCTTAAATGCGACAGGCTCATGTCAGTAGATTTACTGGGATGTAAAAGAACTCCTGCGGGACAAAATTCCGGCACATTCGGCGACGCTGATATAACCTCTGCAGTTGCGAGCGTCGTTAAATAAAACATAACATTTACAACGTATAGAAAGAAAGAAAGAAAGAAAGAAAGAAAGAAAGAAAGGCAAAAGCATAATAAAATGTGAACAGCAGGTCAAAATAAATGAAACATACAAAGTACAATTAATAATAATAATAATAATAATAATAATAATAATAATAATAATAATAATAAATAATAATGGTTTATTTAACGTAAGTTAAGGCCATACGGCCTTCTCAAACACTCAACCAGGAGTAAAACTGCGTTACAAAAAACAAATTTACGAAGTACAAGATTTTACACACAAAACTGAATAAGGTAATAATAATAATAATAATAATGATAATAATAATAATAATAATAATAGTAATATAATAAACAACAAGTAAAGAAATCAGATAAGAAAGAAAGAAAGAAAGAAAGAAAGAAAGACAAAAGCATAATAAAATGTGAACAGGAGGTCAAAATAAATGAGACATACAAAGTATAAAAAATAAGACAATAATAATATAATAATAGTAACAATAATAATAATAATAATAATAATAATAATAATAATAATAATAATAATAAAATAGTGAGGTACAAAGCATACAATGAATACAATATTTTTAGATACACACAGTAAGGAAAATTATGATTATATATAGCTCAAGTTATTACATTATAGATATACCATTATCAGGAAATGTGGAAACAAAAAGATAAAATAAGTTAAATATCACTAGAACATAAAAAAATGTGAATACCTGGAAACATGCAATACAACATTTGTCATAATAGTAAGTTAGTTAGGCAACTCGTCGTAAGATAATTTTCTAACTTGGAATGTAATGTGAAAATATATCGACCATTGAAAATTTTGTGATGTGGTTATGTTTATATAATATGTATCTTTCTTAGCTACCATGGCGTTTAGTTTCTTGGATTGGCTATGAGAGTGTTCTATGACGTTTTAATAAGTAGTCTGAAGATGAGATTCAGTTACAAAACAATAAAGCGATAAAAAGGCTCTAACGTAACGTTGAAACGACGTGAGACCTACTTTCTTGCCCTTGTGACACTTATTTCTCTCTGAACGAGCTACAGCTAGCCCTTTATCATCTTCCAGTACCACACAATGCCTGCAATGCAGCTATGCTAAAAGGCAACAGCCGAGAATTTTTTATCTGCACGATTTCTGTATGAGTTTATGGAGTTCATCTTATGCGTTAAAATTTATGTCGTAGCTAGAAATAAACTTATTTTATATGTTATCGTTGTCATAAACCAGAGTTTGAATCTATGTGCAAAAGGAACAGTAAAATATTCAGATAGACATATTACTGAAAATGGACAAAAAGTTAGCCTACTGAAATATGCATTTCAATCTACATATAAATCCCACAAGGGTAGTTACCCTTCAGTAAGGGTTTACAAAATAATAAACAAATAAAAATAAACATTTGTGTTATGATTATTATTTTCAAATGGAAGCTAACCTTCGGAAAGTACGTTTATTAAATAACTATTAGTAATCAGATAGAATATAAAGAAATTTAGGTGTACAGGTGATTTTACTTCAAATCTGAACAAAATATTTCATTACGTCTGCAGCAATAATTTTAAAAAATTTTAAAGGAATTCCAAAAGACTTAAACATTCAACTGAGAATTGTTCTCCTTGCTTTGAACAATAATCCAAATTATGCAAATCTGGCTTTCAGGTAGTAGCTCCCTGTAAAGCAGGTTTGAATAATTTCAAGGAAAAATTGTTCCGCGGCCGAATGCTCTCCCGACTGAGCTACCCCAGGAACTACACACGACACCGTCACAATTTTTCCCTTATATCCACACAACTCAAATGGGCTGACAAGACGCCAGAAATTATTCAAACCTGCTTTACAGGAGTTACTACCTGAAAGCCAGATTTGCATAATATATTCGTTACTGGAAGTACGTTAACAGAAAGTCACAATTTAAGTCACACAGTATTTGTGTGCACTCAAAATTGGGTGCCTCCTGATAAATAAGATTCCCTACTGAGAAATAACTAATTAAACATCATCAAGAAAATATAATAAAACTATAATATCGCTATAAATTAAATACACGGTAAAATAAATTAAGAACAAGCAAGAACAACAATATATGATTTATTGCATTCGTGTAATACACAAACATTATTTCAAATGATCGAATGAACGTAGGAATATTTTCAGTTAATTTTCAACAAAATGATTTATACTTACGAAAGACAAAATTTGATATAATAAAAATTGTTATTTTTGCAAGTAGAACTTGGGATGATACCTACTTTAATGCAAATAATGACATCACATTAATTAAAAACTGGTTTGATTCCAACATACTTGTCTTAAATCATTCTAAAACTACGGTTGTACAATTTTCGTTAACATCTGTTGGTATGAAATCTCCTGATTCGCTCTTGTGTTTAAAAATTCATACATCCAATTGTTCTTCTAATAGTTGTAACTGTCTTATTCTAAACGAATCTCCTCAAGTTAAATATCTCGGAATAATAATCGATCAACATTTACGTTGGGATAAACATGTTCTTTTTCTGTGCAATAGATTAAGAAAAATTATTCACTATTTTGTCATCCTACGAAATTACTTGACTGTCCATACTTTACGACTGATTTACCTCGCATTAGTACAAGCTATATTACAGTACGGCATTATAGGATGGGGTAGTGCTTACGGTACCTCCCTCATGCCAATAACTCTGCTACAGAAAAGAATAATAAAAATATGCCTTAATAAACCTCTTGATTATCCTTCAGAGCTGCTGTATTTAAAATTTAAAGTATTTGACTTCCATCAAATTTATAACAACATATTACTGAATTTCGTACATAAAAGCCGAAACATGTTTAATTTATATTCACATAAATATAAAACCAAAAGATCAGACAACATATGCTTGACAATTCCTAAATGTACTACAACTGTAGCTTATAATCACAGTAGCAACTTCGGTCCAAGGCTTTATAACATGACAATAGCTAAATTCCCAAACGTACAATTTGCTAAAGCTTCTTATTTCAAAAATCAATTAAAAATTGCTGTTTGCAGAGAAAATTTGAAGTTCAATTATTGTGATATCTGTTTTTTCTTCTTTTTTTTCTGTTTTTTACTTTTTGCTCTGTTATTTAATAAAATGTCTTAACATTATGTGGAATGCCCCCTGAGCACGAGTATGTAATTTACTCTTTCTGGGGGTGCTAGAGTGCATTTATATAAAAAAAAATCAATATGTATCTTTGTTCTGGTAATAAAGTATTATTATTATTATTATTATTATTATTATTATTATTTTTTTTATTATTATTATTATTATTATTTTTTTAATGTTTAAATGACTGGAAATAATATTCCGTCCTGAAAATTTAATAAGAGCATTATATTTAAGTATTTATTTCACTTTATTAGGTCTATATCGCGTAATGCTGAAAGTAATACAGTTTCTTCTGACAGTGGAGCTTGTACTCGTATATTTTCTAAATCACTGCGTAACTTTGCAGTGCAGTTCATCTCTTCAAAGTGTTTCTAAACTTGAAAGGAGACAACATAGACTTAAGATTTCACTGCAGATATTATATATTCGGCGAAAATCTTAAGTGGATGTTGCGTTAGCATATGTTTCACTCGTAGCTAAAAGCAGCAATTCGTGCTTATAGCGAGAAATTAATGGAAATGCACTGAAAAGCACAATAAGGATACACTGAGGTTAATAAAATACAGTAGTTGCGTATTTCTCGCTCTTTCACTTTATTACATAACCAATGTTGTACTTTGATACTTACTCGTTTTCTCGATTTTCCAGTTTTCAAAATTTTGTGACATTCAAAATGCTGTAATGATTGCGGTTTTTCTCCAATCTCAGTGAAATTTTCCACAAAAATAAAAAAAAAGCATGTGAAGTAAACTAATACATGTGTTTTCCTCTGCTGTTGAAAGTATTCTATTCATATCACCATGTGTTGAGGATGTGATCAGTTTTAAAGAATTGAAAAATTAAAACTAAAAGGGTAACTTTTTTTCTCAAAAAGTAATTGGAAAAATATGGAAAGCATGTGTCATATTTTACATACATCTATAAGAAATAAATTAAATATAAACTTAATGAAAAATTATATAAACTTCTAAAATTGAGACAATTATAATTCACTAGTGGCTTATACAGCAAATGCTGCTGCAAACTAAGTTCGTTAGACGTTCAAATAAAAATTTTTGAGATTTATTTTCAATGAAGAATACTTGTCTTTTTGATAGTTATTTGCTTCCATAATAATGAAACATACTCCCTCTGAATGCATTTTTTTGGCCAAATACTTTTTCTTGAACCTATCCAACTTCAGGTTTTGAGTTTCAACGCGAAAACGCAAGTATCAATGTCAGGACGATAGCAGTAGCTATTTCAGGTCATTGTGGATTGTAGGCGAAAGTTAAAAAAATGTCAGGTTTGCTAAGCTTTCGAACAATAGCATTTTCGTATAGCTGCTGCATGTAGAACTTGAAATGTAGAGCGTAAAATCATTTTATCCTACTAAGAGATCTTGCTGAAATGATCTGGAGACTACAACATTTTCTAGGCCTCTTATTTTATCAGTAAGTAATACTTTTTTATCTTTCCTTAGGAACTGTAATTTTTGCGCTCTCTCGAGCCAATACTGAAGACAATGACATTTGATTTTTAATAACAATATTATTATCTTACTTAAGTTTTGTAGTTATATATAGCAGTCACTCAGCAAATTATAGAAATGAAGATCTAAATTAAGATATTCTCTACATTTACTTACATAACCTAAAAACGTTTCACTTTCACGTCATCAATATAGCATCAATATTATGTACAATTAATGAAGAATAAACACATCATGATACTAACTATAATAATATTTAATTTCTAATGGTAATAATGGCATCAAACCACCTCAAGTTTCGTAGATTTCAAATCCAATACACAGCTGTACTCAGAAAATTGTACACTGCAGAATCAGTTTTTAATAACAAATTGAATTGAGCTCTAAATATGTCGGCAATGTAATAGCCTATTGTTTATTGTAGTGTGTGTTTTGTTCTGAAATTCAATCAAGTCGGCCGTGATTCAGTAAAATTAGTTCTCAAAACTGACAACAGATGGATTTTGGAAAATAGGAAAATTATGTAGGAAAATTGACATTTCACTGAAAACTACTACTTTTCCGAAAAACTTTGGATGCCAGGCATGAAAATGAGGGGTCACTCATTAAAATCCGTTCAGTCGTTTCCCCGTAATTTCCATTACCAGTTCAAATTATATATATAGATTATTAAAAAACAACAAAGATTAATTCTGTGGTGTATGGTCAGAAGATGATAACTCCAAAAAATGGTCCCTATTTTTTTTAGCTAAAAGCGCAGTCCTATATAAAAACAGTACTCCTTTTCGTTTGGTATTGCCGTGATATCTCTAGCTAATCTTACGTTATTTTCATTCAAATTTGTACGTAAACTATAATTATGATTTGTAGGCCTATAAGAAAAGTGAAAATAAAAATGCTTGTATCTCAAAACAGGTTTTTTTCAAGTTATCATGTTTTGACAAAAGACCACAGAATTATAAGTAAACTAATTCGAATATCAAAGTGAAAATATGTGTATTGCATGTCCACATTGTACGAATTATGTGGTAAAGTTTCAGATTAATTGGTGTAAAAATGTAGAAGTTAGAAATTTCACAGATCGTAAGTCTTATTTTATGCCAACAAGGTTGTTTTCCAGGAGAGATAGGATTCAAGCCACAAAAACAGCTAAATATTTTGATATCTAAAGGTTCTCGTTTTTTAATAATCTTGGAGAATTAAATGAAGACATGAAACTCAGTTATGTGGCCATTTCTTACCTATGCCATCAAAACTCCAACTGAAGCTAGAAATCTGAAACAGTCGCAGTAGTAGAAATGAAAGCTTTAAAGAGTGACGCTAAAAATCAAATCAACGTGATAGAGTGGAGTGCGAGACGTGACCTAGATGTCTAAAAATAAGAATCGATAGAGCAACTATATTTTCTGAATGAACAAAGACAGACTTGTCACAATAGTGACAATACACAGGGACCTCCTGGAAGAAGGCTATCAGTTTGATCACCCAGAGATGAGCACAAAGCCTAGTTGACAGGAGGAACCCTAACGGAAGAAAAGTAATTAAAAGTGCTACAAGTGGTGAACTGGAGGTAATTAAATTTAATCGAGGAGACAAGCATTTAGTTTGTGTCTGCGTGTAGGTTTCGAAGCGTACGTTACTCGACTGTAACATAATTACGATATCATTCAATGTGACGTGTACTGTGACGTCTTAGTCTCCTTATGGTGAGAATATACTGCCTATCTCGACAATGTTAATTTCATGCAGTTTGGGTGCACGTTACAAAAAAAAATTTTACAGATGTCTAAACAAGATTTTCAGGGAATGTTTTTACATTCTTAATCTTTAATAATACCTACTATAAATTGAATTTTAAGAGGAGTTGGTTTTTAAATTCCACAATTTTTTGGGCTAAAATTTAATATCAATATTTTTTTTAATACTTCCATGAATCTCACAGCAAAACCTATAGCTATTTTCAGTCTTTTGGGTCAGGTTAACGCACAAAAAATTTTCAACTATTTTGGGTCAACAGTTTTTGAAAAAAAAATTCACCAGAATAATTTTTTTCTCAGTTTTTACATTTTCTTAATCTAGTGAATTAAAAAAAAAACGTTTTGTCCAAAATAAGTGAAAATTTTTGTTTGCATTAACCAAATCCAAAAGACATTCATGGAATTTTTTTTTCAAATATTGATGTTAAATTTCACCTCAAATATTTGTGGAATTTAAAAAAAAAATCTTAATAATGTCGTAATTAATAAGAAAGATTGTATTAAGATTTTGGTGTCTTACTTGTTATATTTCCATGATCATGTGCAGTATATTTATACCCATTCATTAAGAATGATTGGTCCAATTGATCGATAACTTATTCTTTTTCTACTCCTATGTGTCTATTAATTTTATACTATACGTTGGTCAGATCCAAGTTTGAAGATGCACCTGTTGTATGGAACTCCATTACTTCCACTGACTGAGCTGAATTGGAGAATATTCAAAGAAAATTTATTATCTTGTGTTCTTATAGATTTTTACCTAATTCCGGCAATAAATATGATATTAACTGCAAATATTTTAATTGCTGTAGTTTATTTGCCAGACGCCAAGATCTTGATTATTATTATTATTTTCTTTTTGTAAAGTCATTAAGGATGATATTGACTGTGAATCATTCATAAGCAATATCAGTCTTCGTATTCCTGCTAACGGTTTAAGATTTCATATTTTTTTTGTAATAGAAATTCTAAATCTCTCTCTCCTGTCTGTAGATGTATAAAATATGCTAATTTGGGTGGATTGAACTTGGATCAATTTAATGTGTTGTATATATTTTTTAGAGTTTTATGTCAGTTATTAATTTATGTCTTTTGTTTCGATATGTATTATAATATTATTATCGTCATCTTGTATATCTTTGTAATACTATTTATATGATTCCATTCTTCATTTATATGATTCCATTCTTTCATTTGCAATTATCATTTTATTTAATTGTTATTATTTTAATAATTATTCCAAAGTACTTAATGTTTTTGTTATATTGTCTTGTGCTGAACTGTAATTGGCCCCTGGCTGTTGTACAGCACATTAAATATTAGTAAATAAATAAATAAATTATTATTTCAGTACATAGCATTGTGATTTTACCCCCTTTGGTGATATTCTGGTATTAGTTGGCAACATTGAAGAGGCGGTAAAATTACCCTTATTAGGAAATATTCTTACGTGATCCTCACTGTAGTACTGACTTTTGTGTCATACTAACCTAGGTCTAACATGTTGCGTTCATACGGCACTCATTAAAAACTATATGAGACCACAAATAAATCCAATTGGTTGCCATTTAGTAAGACTTCGTTTACAGAATGGAATGAAATAATATATCTCCCGAAGAAAGATCAGACCTGATTATATTACCGAGAAAACTTGGATAGTTCCATCCAGGGCTGCATTACATGGGACAATGAGGGCGAACATCAAACATATTGCGCGGAAAATATAATAGTTTCGCATGCCTTTGAAATCGCATCGCCTTATTATACGAAGAGCCCGCCGACCTGGATAGAAGGGTTCAATTAAAACACGTTCTAAGAGCCTCTAAAGGCCTTTTAATTAACTGGCATAAGGAGACGACGTGCCACTTAGGCACGACCCACTACCACGTATTGATCGCGTCGCGACGCTGACCCCACTTCCAGGAGGCTTTGTAGGTTAACATCTAGTGACGGTTGGCGCGGAACGATTCCGACAGCGTTTGAACGCCTCGGGATCGTACAAGAATACATTTTAGAGACGTGAGATGAGTTTTGTGTCAAAGCTGTTTCATGTTTATGTATCTAAAACGGTTAAGGTACCAAACTTTTCTCCTGTTTCAACTTTAATCTTGAAAGTTCTTACTGGGTAAGTACCCGCTTGAAGCTTCGTATTATCTTAAATATGGCGCAGTATATCTTTAAATATTATTTTGTGGAATGAATTAATTTTACAGAGAATTTTAATGGAATATCTTTTCGACGTTCCGAATAACAGAATATTTTAACAGTAAAAACTACGGTCGTATTCGAGGTGGAGTCATGCTTACCCCTAATCGAAAACTATAACATGAGAAATACATAATTATAATGTAGATCTAAGTATACATAAGCTTACGTTATGACTTCCTTTATTTTCATTACCAATTAAACATACAGAATTTATTTTGATTGCAATTCGTTCCCCAAATTTTTATATTTTTTATGAGCAGTTTTATGTTTTAGTGTGCGTACACTTGGTCAAAATGAAACTGGCTGACGTCTGAGAGACAAAGTTCGAACCGGGTATTTCCGTGAGCGCTCGGGACAGCCAGGCTTTGTTCAATAGATTGCGTATATTCTTCCAGAGTCGACGGCAATTCGGAAGGCGGTAGTCTGCTGGCGTTTGCGTCGAGAGAGACAGATAGAGAGGGCAAGACAGCGTACAACATTGCCACATCGCGCGATACAAATAACGCAGGAGAAATATAAATTATCAAAAGACAATAATGAACTTGCCGTTGATTACTGTAAGCATGACACCAAACAAACCCTCTTTCCTTCACTAACAATATTCTTTACACGGTTCTCAATCCCACACCACATGCTTCTGCAGTCGTTCCTTGCACGTTGGCAACATTGCAGCCAGCATCAAAATGCCCGGCAGCGTTCTGCTCGCAACGTTTTTAAAATAATTATACACCTTAAACAATGTTTTCCGCGCCTGCCTGTGCAATACTTGTCTTTTTACAGTCTCTTCTTCGATTTATTTATTTTACACACACACACACACACACACACACACACACACACGCTCGCACGCACACACACAGAGTAAATGTTAGTTTTACTTATTCAATGTATTGAAACACTCACACGTGAACAATCGGGAAGTATTTGTTACAGACTGATTTCGATTGGTTCTACTGTACAAGCTTGTGGCGTCACATGCCAGAAATGCTACGGCGCATATAGCAGCCGACCGCCTTTCGAACTGCCGTCTAGTCTCGTAGTTATAATGGAGAACACAACTATTAATCTCTAAAATCTTCCGAGAAAATAATTCATAGGTATACGAGAGTTAAAACAGACAGGCCGTTCGGAGTGTTTAAAAAGTGAATATTGTAATACAAATACTATATACTGTATAAAAGGTTCTCAAGTGGTGTATGATAATTGCTCGTTACAATGCCGTTCTGACTGCAGTAGTACTCTTTGCGTAGTGATAGGGCGTTAGCTAAGTGTTTGTGAGGGTGCGAGTTCAGATGTTCTGGACCTTCTAAACTTTTTTTTTTTATTTTGCCTTTTAAATGCAACATTGAAAATATAACAAGATTTCGCCGTTTTTTATCCTTAGAATACTATTCGCTTTATTATTTGTTTCGTGTTAATAGAAACTTTTGACGCTAAATGGAAGTAACGCTAAAGACGACAATTAGAGGCTTTCATATTAAAATGCTGTGTTAGTTATTTTATTAATCCCTGCTGCTTTACACTCTCTTGCCTAAGGAACATTCATTAAATATGTTGACGATTAAATAATTGGCAGTAGTTAATTTGCAAGTTGTGCTGCAAGGAATATGATTATTATATTAACCTAAGTCCGTGATCATCAGGGCCTAAACGTAGTAATTCTAAAGAAGAAGAAAAACCATAATTCTGAAGGCAATAGATATCCTGATTTCCTGGAATTATAACCACAAATTTTCACCAATTTTGTAATTATCTGTAAGTAACATGAAGTAACATAAGCAAAATTATTTGACTGTATTGCAATAAAAGGAGTTGTAAAAATAAGAGAAAGGAGATTGGAAGCATGCTGTGGAGGTAGCCCAAATCAGCGCCTTGTATTATGGAGTTAACTAAAGCGGTGCACGGAGGTTTACGGTAGTGAACTGCGCGCTCACCCGAAGGGACTTAGAAAATTTTAACTGCTCAAGAGGCCGTCCCGGCCAGTTTCATTTCGACCAAGTGTACATACATCAGTTGTTTGTATTATCGATATTCATTTCTTTCCCCATAAAATTGCCTTTCCCGATCAAAAATAGGCTTTCGGGTATCCAAGCATGTCCTGGAACTTAACATCTCTAACGTTTAGGAACTACATACAGGTTCTATCGTCAGAGCAGATAGGTATAACCAGAAGAATCGCCTTCTCAGTTCGGCTCGTTATGTCTGGCTACTTGAAAGAAATGAGGAATGGTAGTACGAGTAGTTCGCAGTTGCCTATATAAGACAACTAATTGCTGAAGTCAAATGAGACACCCGGTATCATCAACATTTTGTAATAAGAATGTATATAAACGAGAACTATAAATAATTTATTTGTAATTGGTAAAATTAATTAACAATATTATTATTGACACTAAGAATAATGGCCCAAACAATGAGTCTCAAAATAAGTAACTTAGTTACATGATGGAATCGTTATGGTTGAGGGGTTAGCGATTCTAACTCCGAACCCAGCGGTCCCGGGCTCGATTCCCGGTCAGGACGAGTTGTGTGGGTGATGTTTTTTCGGGGTTTTTCCCTCACTCCTATGGATGAATATCGGGTAACTTTATCAGACCATTGGAACCCCGCTTATCTTCACCACTTCCTTTCCTCCCCATCCCCCATCCTCCCCTTTCCTCATCATCCCGTTTCTGGTTTTTCAGATCGCTCTACAGGCGGCCTCCCGAAGCTGCTGGCTCTCTCGACCGGCCTCCGTGGAATATAGTTAAGCGACGTTGGATGGCTTCTGCAACGAGCACCCGAAGCGGAGCTACTCGGGGGAGGAGTTTCGCCTCGGACCGACAAGGGGGCCTTGAGGGAAGTTGCCGAAGCAGGAGTGGTATATTGATTTCTGTCGGCTGTAGGGACCGGTCGTTAAGGGAGTCGTGTGGTTGAGTTGGTGCGCATAGGGGATCTGTGGCACGCAACTCATTCCACATCGAGGGTTAGCGCAATAGATCTTAATAGATCGCAGTGCTGGGCCATCCGTGCCCCCCCCCTCAGTTAAATTCTGTTTCATTCCATACATGATGGAATCAGTCTCCGTACAAATGAATATGGCGGATATCACCAGGACGATTTAATAACGGTGGTAAAGAAAAATGATATTCAAGAAGTTACACTTGAAGTAAGTGCATATCAAATGGTAAAATATGTTGAGTTACTGCACATAAGTAATTGTTTAAAAATGCATCTTACATTTTTCTTCTCTATGTTTTAAGAACATGGAAAATTGGTTTCCAAGTTTTGCTCAATGCAAACCAACTATACTGGTTTAATGATTTGGGATATGTTAATTTCAATGGCCTCTCTAATTACGCGTTCGCAACAGCCTGACTTTCTAGCTAGAATGTTGGTCCTATCAAGTAATATCCTGGTTCACGGAAAATGTTCATTTATCTTCGGAAAACGTATTATGTGTCTTTCACGTGTTAAATTTTATATTACCTTGTTAACATGTTTCGGCCTGCTATTGGCCATCTTCAGAACTGGTTATTGCTGATCTTGGCGCCTTTTGTTTGTTTCCTGTGGGGGTGTGTTTGTGTAGTGTAATGTGGAGTCAAAGAGTGTGTGTATTCTGAACTTGAGTTGTGTGTTGAGAATTTCATTTGGAAATGACGAGATACGATTATTTTTACGCTTAAGCACTTGTTGTAGTTCGTCGTGTGTATATTTATGTGATTGTGTGCAGCATAATATGTCTATTTCATTATCTACCATACTAGTAGGGAGAGACTTTCTTAACTCCCTGTTTAACGTAATAGCAGAAAATAAAATAAATGCATTATCATGATATATATCGTATTATAATTCTTTTAATTGTAATAGCACATGAAATGTAATTTTTATAGGCACACATTCGTGATTTTTTTAATTTGCATGCATATTTCAGTACTGTCTTATGTATACATATCAGGATTCCGCTGAAACGTCACAATATGATATATGATTTCCCAAGAAACTGAAAATGTTATATTTCAAATTAAGATAAACTTATGAACTGAATATAAAGTAGATACCAGAACATACATCAATTAAAACTCTGGTATCCACAAAATATACGATGCAGTTGTTCATATTTTAACTATAATAAAAAGGTGAGACTGAAGTAGAAGAATCAAATTCAGATCAGTAATATTAAATGTCCTGAGGCTATGCTTTTGTGCAGTGTGAAACTTGACAGAACTTCGTCAATCAATGCCTACTGGAATATACCGTACGCTCAAACGTCGAGATTGGAATTAATGAGATTTTAATGAGGCAGCGGATACGAGTAAATCGGAGATGTCTCATCAGAAATAGCACAACCTCGTGATCACGAGACGATATAGAATTATAGTTCGTCACATTTGATGTGAATCGTGGAATTGAATGATATACAAAATACTCTTGTCTTCATTAAAATAAATGTTATTTGTAACTTCTCTTATCAAAATGGAAAAGAGTTAACCTCACAGTTTTCAGTGTTTTATTTTTGTGTTTTACAGTAATAACCTTCACTTCAACACTTCAAAACGCTTTAATTCAATTTAAAACACTTCAACCATGTATCAAGTAGAATTCCAGAATATCATCATTAATTACATAAGTTACCTCCTAAAAATTGTGTTGTGGAAGTCCGTTTATTAATAATTTCATACATCACGTGGCTGTTGTAAGGCTGATTTATGTGTTTAAGTTGTTTAGTATATAATTCTTTCTAAGTCTTTGTTAGGTGCATAGCTACCGATGACAAGGACTAATATAGTCTGATTCGTTTAGGTATGGATAATATTACTTTACTATTATAAAGCTATTATGATAGTAGGAAAAATTTCTTGCTGGTTAAATAATGATTAAAAGATGGGAGTTTCCATATATGACAATCGACAATACATAATCTGAAAGGACAAATGAAAACCGGAGATATTAAAATGGATACTACAAATCAACAGTGCACACAATGTGTTCTTTGGTATGCTAAATTTGAGAATGTTAAGGGGAGGCAGAGGTGGAATTTTCGAACAAAACTGAAGAAAAAATGGAAACTTGGTTTTTTCCATTTTTATTATTTTTATTTTCATATTCGGATGTTCGTTTTTGATTTTGTGCCCTTTAAAAGTATGAAATTAAAACTAAGATAACTGTATTACTATATTATTCCCATAATAAACTAATACTTAACATTATTTATATACCTTCTCTGAACATATAAATAAAAAGAAATATGAAAATTTCTTACAATATGGTGCATGGAGCATTTTATATCAAACGATATAAAGTTTTATAAAATTATTAATATTTACAGAACTATTGTACTTAGAAAGTTGAAATTTGGTATGTCCATTACTAATAACATACTTAGTATCCATGATCAATTTCAAACAAATCGGATAAATTTTGTGGATTTTGAAATATTCACTTCTGTCTCCCCTTAAAAGAGTTCAAAGGGAATTTCGATGTGAGTATAGTGTGCGTAATGTGCCTAAATACGATTCCATAATGTTGTGGTATCGAACATTTGTAGAAACAGGTTCTGTATTAAAAAAAAATGCAGGAGGTCGCAGGCGAAACCCAGTAGTACGACAAGCAATTTTCTCTTAGCTTGGTCCCCAAACTCGCCAGATCTAACCCCTCCTGACTTCTTCGTGTAGGGTGTTTGTTAAAGACATTGTCTATTCACAGAAACCCAGGAACATTGATGATTTGAGAGTAAAAATTACACAAGCTTTTCAACAAATCATTCCTCTTATGTTACAAGGGACATAGGCTGAATTGCATCACCGTTATGAGTTGTCCAGGGTGCACAATGGGGGTCATGTTGAGCTCTGAGGAATCTCCCATCTTTCAGTGTTGTATGCACAAAGTTTCAACAAATAAAGTTCAGTAGTATATGTTTTACGGTGTTTTTATTTTATCCATACCCAAACGGATCACATTGTATTACTCGTGGTCCCAATTAGACGAACGCAACTGCATCGAGTTTCCACGCACAAGACCTGGGCTCAAAACCCTGCAAGATCCAATGGAATTTGCAGTGGATAAAGAAAGATATAATCCCAGCCGTAGTACACACATATAAACCTATGGGTAGGAGAAGAAAAAGATGGATCTGAAGACGGAACAGACATCCATTCCCTAATTCTTGTTATGAAGACGATAGGGGTAGATTGAACGTAATTTCCTTGCTTATAACGAATGTCAATCGATGTATTGAAAGCATCTATTGTGATAAACGTTTCCGTTGTGAAATTGGAAGTAAAACTCTTAAGAATTCTGTTCTACTTTCTAGATTAAAATTTACATTCGATATTGTTTACTTATCCTGAAGAAAATAAGTGTGGATTGGATAGACAGGAGACTGTTCAGTAACCTATATATGAAACAGCGAGTCAAAGTCAGTATAGGAAAAGAAATGTCTGAAGGAAGTGAACTAGGGAGAAGAATACGATAGGGAAGCCCTTTATCATCTACCCTGTTCAACTTCTACTTGGAGGATTTGGTGCAGAACTGTTTTCAGAACATGGGAGGGGTAAAAGTAGGGGAAAGAAGAATAAAGTGCGTAAGATTTTCTGATGATATGGCGTTGTTACATACACCTGTTACATAAAAATTTAAAACTACATATTCCGTGAAATTCATGTAACATTGTTGTTTGTACACTTGCTCCACGGACAGTGGGTAGTTACGTTTAGATGCATAGTAAACAAACATGCAGTGTGCACAGGGTTATATTTCAGTGGAGGTCAGTTGCTTTTAGTCTGTCACTGAGAATTGTGTACAATGGAGCGTCGTAAGGAGCTCAGTTCAGATTTAAAGAAAGTTATTGTTCGCCTGGCTCTGAAGGACTATGTGTATAGGAAAAGAGGCAAAGTGGTGCATAAAACACATTCTACAGTACAACACATTGTAGACAAATTTCGAAATCATGGAACTTGGAATAAATTGGCAAGAAAACCAAGCAAAAACTGATAAGTGCACTTGACGAGAGATTCATAGTTAGTGAAGTTGTCAAATCCAAGAATAAGTGTTCCACAAATTGGAGTCATGAGTGAAGAGTCTTCAGACACGAAGATCAGTAATCAAACTATTCGGCGAGTGTTGTGGAAAAATGATTACCATGGCAGAAGACACGAAAGAGGCCGTAAATTAGTGAGACAAATCGAGCTCGAAGATTAGACTTCGAATAAAAACATTTTGGTAAGGATGAGGAATTTTGGAACAGGGTGTTTTGCTCAGATGAGACGGAGATAAATCTTGATGGTTCCGATGGCATTCATAGGATATGCAGAAAGCCCGACACAGATAACGACAGAAATAACACATTACCTACAGTGAAACACGGGGATGGTTGCATGCTATTGTGGGGTGGAATGTCTGCAAATGGTATGGGGAATATTGAGTTCAAAGATTGGATTATGGATAAGTATGTGTACAATAACATTTTAAGGTCAAATGTTAGGCAGAGTCACAAAAAATGGGGATTGCTACTTATGTATATGTTCCAACAAGACAATAACAATAAACATACTGTTCAAATCAATATGGATTGGCTCATATGGAACATATCCCAACAACTGCGAACACCTTCTCAGTCACCAGACTTAAACCCCATCGAACATTTATTGAGTGTGAGAAAGCATAATTGTACAACCATAGAGGATATCAAACGTGTAGTCAGAGAAAAATGGGCTAAATCAAACCAGGACAGTGTAAAAACTTCGTAAAATGAATGAGAAGGAGAGGACAAGCAGTAATACTGTACTAGTAGAGTCAGAATGTATCGGAACTTCGGTTGCCAACGCCATGCTCTACAGGCAATTTCTCTGCCTTTTCCGTGTAATATGTGACCTAATCTCCAGGCGATTAGAATCAATGCGAACATGTGTAGTTATCTTTGTTGCAGACGGCATATAACCATTTAAACAACACCGCCTTCAAAGTACGCCCACTGGGTAGTGACATACTTCTGCCAGCGTCCATACCACTTCTCGAAACATTCCTGCAACCCATCTTTGGTCATTTCCCGCAGAGCGCTTGTCGCATGAATTTTCTTCTCTTCGGCAAACCGCAGTCCCTTGAGTAGAGATTTGACCTTTGGAAATAAGTAGAAATCTGCTGGAGAATATGGTCACTGTGAAAGGACAGATATTTTGTATTGTGCGAGGAATTCGCTTGCCAAGAGCGACCGATGTGCTGGGGCACTATCATGATGGAAAATCCAATTCTGTCCTTGCCACAAGTTGGTTCTTCTTTGTCGAACTGCATTACGAAGACCCCTAAGAATTGCAACATACGCCTCCTTACTCACTGTTCGATGCTCAGGAATAAACTCGAAATGTACGAGACCCTGGATATCGATGAAGACTTCAAGCATTACTTTCCTCTTTGATCGGTCGGCACGGAATCTCTTTTGCCGTGGTGAGCCGGGAGATTTCCACGTTGAAGACTGTCGCTTTGGCTGCGGGTCGTAAAGGGAACACCATGCATCGTCGCCTGTGATCACTCTGTGCAAGAGAGTTGGAGCCTGGTCCAACTAACCAGGTCTCCACTAACCAGTTGCCGCTGTTCCCGCTGCCCATCTGCTAGGTTTCTTGGAACAACGTGCTCACTCACACATTGCATTTTCAAATCACTGTGAAGAATGGACTGCACAGAACCATGGGAATGCCTAAAAAAATTAGCCACATCATCTATTGACTGCCTGCGGTCTTGTCTGAATTCTTGTGCAACTCGACCTATCATTTCTTTCGTTTGCGCCGATCTGGGCGGAGCTGAGAGCTGCACTGTATTTCGATTGGTTTCCGGCTACGTTAGTCTTCCCCATTCTCATGCGCAGCCGCACTGAGTCTATACGCCTGGAGTGTAGATCCCATACCACACGGACAAGACAGAGAAGTTGCCTATAGAGCATTGCGTTGGCACCCGAAGTTCCGGTACTTTCTGACTCTACTAGTAAAGTCGAAAGGTTACACTACAAGATATTGTTTTTCAGAAGTGTGATTAGTGTACAAACAAGACTTACATAGAAATTGGACATGTTGTTTATTTTGATTTGTTTTCTGGATACATATACAGAAGTTTATATTTTATTTCTTGACTTTAATATGTTCCAAAGTCCATGTGTAACAGTTCTCTCATAAGACAATAAATTAAATTATATATTTTTTTAAGATAAATTAGCGCTTTATTTTGAAAATAGAACTGTACAAACAACACTGTTATATACTGTGTGTATGTATGTATGTATGTATGCATGTATGCCTATGTACGCCTTTATATTTGTGCATGTATTTATACATGTGATAGGCGCGTGTGTGTGTGTGATGAATAAGGAGCGGATTCCTATGTAATTAAATATTCTTTTTGCGTGTGATAAAACACAATTAACAAAGTCAAAAATTCCGAACATGAAGTTTCAAGTTTAAAACCCGAATTTTATTTCACATAAAAACACATATTTTCACAAAAAAAAAATATGTAAATACATATTTTCAGGAAATCTATTATAAACACATAAATCTTAGAGTTATTTTTACATAAATAATTTTTTTACAAGAACTTTTAAATATTTTAAAACTAAATCAATTATATCACTCAGAAGTACGTTATCTCTTTTAGGAATTCTTGGTTGCGTCGTGTTTCTAAGCGTTCCGTGGTGTATCCGTGATCCATTTTCGTAATAGTATCGCCACAAGTTCTGAGAACTACTAGACAGCATATCAGTGTTATTATTAGAGAATAAATTAACATGGACAAGGAGGAGAGATCTTGCAACACATAATTAGGAATGTTTGTTGTTGCTGAAGATGATTTCATTGCACGCTTTGTTCGTGAAACACAACAATTAAGAGCTGGGTATGAACAGTATTTAATTTAAACAAATCTCTCGCCTCTCGCTCATTATATCGAGTATATCTTGTTGTGATTTCCTGTTATCGGACTTCGTCAGTCGATATCCTTCAAGATATACTGAAAGATGGTTATTTAAAAAAACCGATTTGGCTTTCCTATTAGCAAATTTAAGTTTTTGTGTGACACCATAAAAAACTCTAAACATTCAAAAACCTGCTGTCTGAAACAGGGAGGTGAGTGCCGTGGAAATTAAACTAGACTCGCTGCCAGGTTCAGAAGCACAATTACTAAGGGACAAATTCCAGAATGTGTTTGGGAAAAACAGTGGATATAAAAAAATGTGTAAAGTTGCTAAAGTATTGGAGGATGTGCCTGTAGGTGAAATTGACGATGTATGTGTTTGTGAGATTCCTGTCTTTAAATATGCACGTCTGACGTCCTGTGATGTGGAAAGATCGTTTTCATAGTTTGTTCAGAGATAATCGGCATGCATTTGTGATGGAGAATTTGGAGATGACCTTTGTTGTTCACTGCAATTCTCGGCCAACTACTAGGACTCAAGTGTGGTTGGTGAGTACCTAGTAACATTTTTTTTTTCAAGCTAAGTAGGCCTAAGGTATTTTTGTCATATTTAAAATAAATATTTTTTTTATTTTTAGCAAATATTTTCGTACTTTTTAGCACATAAAAATAAATATATTTAAATTTTTTAGCACATAAAAATCCGCTCCCTAGTGATGAATGTTAATTATGTATGTGTTAATGCTCCGTGGCTGTGCGCTTCTAATGCAATCTCGCAGTACTGCTTATTTCCAAGAAAATGCACCGCCCTTCCTTTCTCTCGGTAAGGATGTGTTGCAAATGAGGCACATCTTCCTCACAAAAATGTCGTCATTACAGACACTAGGGAGGCCGTTTTTATCATAGCAGTGTGAGGTCTCAATATTACATCCGCAAGTCTAATTATTCAATTTGAGCTAGAAATGTCGATGTTCACCGCTAGTAAATACTCTGGATCACTGCATAGCGGAGACGACCGTCTGCCTTCATATTGTGTGTAATGAGGCTGAAACAGCATTGAGCTGTGGGTTGTACTTTGTTGCACATAATATAGTGGAATACAGCGTACTATTGTTTTTAAAAGAACTCTTTAATTCGAAGCACAATGTTACAGGCAGGAAATGTTTATTGAAAATGGAACGCTGGCTTTTGATCTTCATAACCTCTAGGGCTGCGTAATTCGCATGGATATCGTTAATCCGTACCAGTCTCTGGAGGCGTAATTGTGTACGTTATAATTAATTTCTCTGAATGAATCGTTTTGAGTCATGCGGTCTACGCTGTGTGATTTCTCGCTTCATCCTTAACTAAGACAGATTTTCGAAAAGAATATAATTGTAGCCATTTTTAGCATATTACTGGTTTTTAAAATTATACCTTACAAATTAATTATTGTCTAGTAGATATTAAGTACTGTATTAACAACATCCACCCACAAATTTAAGCTCAGTTGCCTAAATTCCATCGGCCTGGGCCGGGATCGAAACCGCAACCTCGAGCACAGTCAGCGCTATACCGACTGGGCTACTCAGTCCGACGGTAAATGTTGAGATCCAGTATACGATAGGATATCTAAAATTCTATTTCTGAATATTAATCTCTTAAGTCTATCATTGTATACCTTGAAGTTTTGGTAGGGTTCGAGTAATACTCCTGAACACAATCTCGGACTCGGGTCGGATCGGGTTCGGGGTCAGAGATGTACGGACCGAGCAGGGCCTCAGAATTTTGCCCGACGAGACCTCTAAGTTGTGGCGGGTGTTGAGGCGGGGGATTATCAGCACAGTCGGCAGGTAGCTCATTCCATCATGGGTGCACAAAAAGCCGCTGTGGACTGAAGTGCTTAGGGATGGTCCATGCCCTAGCCGATAAGCACCTATATACCCCTCCACCCAGTAAACACACGAAAGAAGGCATACCATTTTCATTTCCTTGATAGAGTTGTGGCGAGCCTCAACCAGAGTGTGAGATATGCAATGTTCCAATTGAAGATCTGAGAATGATAAGTGGATAAAGACCAAGGCAGTAGTTTTGAGATAATCGAGAATAGTACATTATGCAACCAGCCTATAATGATAGTAATTAAGACGCGAGTATGTTTGTTTATGAAACGAGCGCAAGCGAGTGTCATACTTTTCATACGAGCGTCTTAATTACCATTATAGGCAAGTTTCATACGACTTTTTATGCTCGACCATATTTCTAACTTGAAATTATTCAGAAGTATTCATTTTATTCGCATCTGACCGAAGATCGGAAGTGACCTTGTGCATAGCTCGTTACTTGTGAGATGTGCGCAGTCGCGAAAGTATTGATTTTTTTCCGAGGAACAATAATGTCATTGACCTTGATATGATTTAGAGAATAACATGAACTAATTTTGATATAACCTGGAAATTGATTTAGGATTGAAAAACGAGATGACAAATTGAATTTATTTGAATATTGTTTACAATTAACGCTAATTATTATAGTAACAGAACATAACCATCTGCGACAGTATTGGATTTCCAGCCTCCGTGACGTTTCCCTCGTTGTCTTTCGATTGCATATCCGAGAATAATCGAAAACCTGAACTTTAATGAATAGGTGTACTTTAATGACATGCATTAAAGGACTGCTACCAGGTGTATAATTACTACATTTCGGCATGGTCGAGCATAAAAACTATTTTCATCCATTTTCTTTCATCATTCAGAAATTTCTTAATAGTCATTGAAAATGTCGGATATTTTTTAACATTATATACAATTAAAGTAAATATAAATTAAATCTCCAATGAATTATTAATAAAAAATGACAATGGAATTATCCAGTTCTCACTCTCAATCAAAATTCTGAATTTCTTTCAATGCAAAATAATTAAAATATGAACTTAAAATACTACCTACCTTAATAACTTTACTTAAAATGTGTTTTAGCATAAAGCAAATAATAATTTCATACCATTGTAGTAGAAATTAACTAAGTCCCTTTATATTATTTTTATCAAATACAGGGACATCATTTTATTTTTACTTAAATGTTTATTGTGCCTGCGTTTCTAAATGTACTTGACTCCCACCCCTTTCCTTGCTAACGTCAGTCACACAAACTTACGGCCGCTGTTGCTAGCAGTGAAATAAACAGTACAGAGTACAGTGCGTTTCAGAAATATATTGTATTTTCTATAAAAGAAAGAGCTTATATTATTGAAGTTTATTTTCACACAGGTATCGTATGTAGCATAACTGAATTTATCTGTGTGGACTGAGCACAAGTGAAGATTAGAGTTACCGAAAGTACGGTACCCTATAATATGGTGCGGTACTTAACAGTATTATTTAAACAAGAGTTTTGTTTTACTGTCTGTAGGTATGAAGGACGATGATGGAAACTGGAATTACAATATAACCGAATGTGAACAGTTTTTTTCACAATTTCCTGATTATATCATTACGGAATATTTTCGTAGAAATGTCATTAATCTGGTAGATAAATTTAGAGCAACAGAGTGTACAGAAAGGAAGAAAAGTGTAAGATGACCAACAAAGGTGACAGAAGATGCTGTAGAAGATGCTAGAGAAAGGATGCAGCGAGGTCGTAATAAGTCGGTCAAGAAGTTAGCTGTAGAAATTGGGATTTCTTACAGAAGTGCTCACAAAATTCTCAGGAATAAATTAGGTTAGTAATATGCTGAATAAAGTAGACATTACATAATGAATATAACCTCCTGAAGAGTTGAGTTTGTGAAAAAACAATTGTTACTAGTCTACTGTTTTTTAATAAAATACTGTAAAAGTAATGATCAAACTGAAAATCGTAATACTGTATTTCCCTGTAACATAAATGGATACACTACTTTTCTCTCCTCCTATAGCTAGTAAAATGATTTGTTTACATATTGCACTAGCAACTCCAAACTCCTGTAATGGAAGGGGGTTAACAGTGTTTCCGAGTATAGCCAGGTTAATGTTAAAATTGTTGGTAAAAATAAAGTGATGTCCCTGTATAAGCAATAAACGTGTCCAGCTCTCACACCCAAAGAACGAACTTAAATTATTTGAAGACATTATATGTATATAAATATAAATACTATTTACCAAAATATTAATGTCTGCTCTCAGGAAACATATATTTATATACTAATATTGTCACTCTGAGTCCATATCTGTGTTCTTTTCTTTACTATCCCCACCTACTTCACGAATATAATCATACCGCTGCTCATACACTGGAGGAATGAACTTCTCAAGCTTCAAAATATCACCCAGTTGTTCTGACTTTTGGCAATGGTGAATCGTATAGATTTCCAGCTAATTCCAAATTAATTTCATCCAAATGCACTCCTTTCTTCATAGCAACAAAAGTATCAGAAAGGAACATGCTGTGTCACGCTGAGAGTGAGAACAGGCTAAGTTTGGTCTTTGTCCAGTTATCCTTCTCAACAAAAGTGGAAAAAAAACCATAATATTCAGAATTATCTAGTTCTCTTTGTATGAAGTATTTGACTGTTATTTCACACCAGTAGATGGAGTAAGAGCTATAGTTGCGTTTCGCATTGAAATCTCAATTTCATAAAAATGATCTTTATCCACTTATCATTCTCAGGTCTTCAATTAGCTATAGTCGAACATATTTTATTGCATTGCATTGCAGGAAATATGACCGTATCCGTCGAGAATAGGCAATTCGGCCGACTCTACGTGACGCTCATGGAAATTATTTTAATTGTGTAAATGCACTTCTGAGATTTTTATCCAGTACATGACTTGACAGGGTGATTTATTTCTTATTGAACCGTTGTTGCTTATCCTCCGGACCCTTTACATCCGGAAGTTACATTTGTTTTACATTTATTTTATTTATACTTGACATTTCGGACCTTCTACATCCAAATATTTTATAAAATTTTATAGTTTTGAAATCCGTCAGATAATTAATTTGTCTCTTCTATTTGTTTTATCAATTTATTGTTTCTTTCTAAACACTACTCAGAGTCTGAAAACTGCTCATGTTTATGATTTTTTTACGAATCACCTTGTTGATAATGCATTTGTGTACCTCGTTTTTAATATGACAACTTTTTTTAGTTCGTGTTAGCATTTAGCTTATTATATGGTTTATATTTTTGTTTATTGAAAGAATTTTAGATACGGGCGCAAATAGTCATAGTAGCTGACGCGCCCTTTTCTAAACACCATTAACTAACTTGAAAGAGATGCTGAAAACGGGTTTCAGTGAAAATTCCGAGATCAGTCTTTTCAGTGTCACAATATTATCTTTATTTTTTTGTACCGTATGAAAGAACATGTACGTAAGTTGAAGTTAATAGTATCACCACTACATACGAAATCATTATGTCATCAAAACGCTCCAACCAACTCGTGGTATGTTATAAAGACCGTGACTGTCTGCACACGCTAAAGTTTTACTTTTGTCCTTTCCCGTCATTGAAGAACGTTTCTTTCGTCACCCACTAACCATTAATCTTATATGCAAGGATTAGTCCATATGGCAGACCTGCAAAGCAGTTTCTCTGATGGCGGAAACAAGCGGAGTTTCCGAATCGTAATCTCGAACAAAATATCTGACAAGTTGAAATGTTTACAACTGCAAACTCTATTGCATTCAAACATTCTTGGAATTTTCAACATCATTGTGAACCAAAATACGATTCTCGGAATTGTGAGATTGAATATAGCAGTCGTTGCTCTAGTTCTCCTAGATTATAATCTGTGTTAACTGTAAGACTGTTGCAGTGATATAAGGTAGAAAGAAGTCGGGTTGGAATAAGGCTACCTTAAAAAATAAATAAAATGAAAATATTCTTAATCGGAGCCAATATCAATAGTTGGAGATAAACTTCTATGAAAGAATGCTAAAAAAAAAAAATGAAATAAAGAAGAATACTTCTGAAATAATAAATAAGATTAGGGGAGAGTCGGGTAGTATCGGACATCGGGTAGTATCGGACAGTGCGTTTCTTTCATCTACCACCATATGGTAGTACCTGAATGACATGGTTACGTTTCTCTACGCGACACCACAGAAACGTAACCATGTCAATCAGGTACTATCATCGTGTGGTAGATGAAAGAAACTCACTGTCCGATATTACCCGATGTCCGATACTACCCGACTCTCCCCTATACCTAATGTTCTATACTTTTTTCTCTCTCATACGGAGAAAGGAACCGAAGGCTTGCACTGCAGCCTGAGGCTTATTGTGCTTACCACTCCTATTCTGTCAGTGATACAAGCAGTTTCCCCTGCACAGTAACAATGCGACGGTCAACCTTTGTTGGGTAACTTTTTGTCCAATGGCATTGCTGTTTCAGAAGTTACCAATCATATGTATGAACTCACGTTACAAAATAATGAGACTCGTTGGCAGTGTCATCAATAGAGACTGGAATCGTATTCCCTAACCTTCGAAGGTAAGTGAGTTCGGAGTTCGTGAAATGAAATGATTTGAAGAGTATTGGCGCGTGGTGCTAAACGATGAAAACAGACGAAACCCGCATCAAGGAAAGCACACACACAGACAGAAAACAGACAGACAGACACATAAAATCTCAATTTCATAAAAATGATCTTTATCCACTTATCATTCTCAGGTCTTCAATTAGCTATAGTCGAACATATTTTATTGCATTGCATTGCAGGAAATATGACCGTATCCGTCGAGAATACGCAATTCGACCGACTCTACGTGACGCTCTTGGAAATTATTTTAATTGTGTAATTGCACTTCTGAGATTTTTATCCAGTACAGGATTTGACAGGGTGATTTATTTCTTATTGAACCGTTGTTGCTTATCCTCCGGACCCTTTACATCCGGAAGTTACATTTGTTTTACATTTATTTTATTTATACTTGACATTTCGGACCTTCTACATCCGAATATGTTATAAAATTTTATAGTTTTGAAATCCGTCAGATAATTAATTTGTCTCTTGTATTTGTTTTATCAATTTAGTGTTTCTTTCTAAACACTACTCAGAGTCTGAGAACTGCTCATTTTTATGATTTTTTACGAATCACCTTGTTGATAATGCATTTGTGTACCTCGTTTTTAATATGACAACTTTTTTAGTTCGTGTTAGCATTTAGCTTATTATATGGTTTATATTTTTGTTTATTGAAAGAATTTTAGATACGGGCGCAAATAGTCATAGTAGCTGACGCGCCCTTTTCTAAACACCATTAACTAACTTGAAAGAGATGCTGAAAACGGGTTTCAGTGAAAATTCCGAGATCAGTCTTTTCAGTGTCACAATATTATCTTTATTTTTTTGTACCGTATGAAAGAACATGTACGTAAGTTGAAGTTAATAGTATCACCACTACATACGAAATCATTATGTCATCAAAACGCTCCAACCAACTCGTGGTATGTTATAAAGACCGTGACTGTCTGCACACGCTAAAGTTTTACTTTTGTCCTTTCCCGTCATTGAAGAACGTTTCTTTCGTCACCCACTAACCATTAATCTTATATGCAAGGATTAGTCCATATGGCAGACCTGCAAAGCAGTTTCTCTGATGGCGGAAACAAGCGGAGTTTCCGAATCGTAATCTCGAACAAAATATCTGACAAGTTGAAATGTTTACAACTGCAAACTCTATTGCATTCAAACATTCTTGGAATTTTCAACATCATTGTGAACCAAAATACGATTCTCGGAATTGTGAGATTGAATATAGCAGTCGTTGCTCTAGTTCTCCTAGATTATAATCTGTGTTAACTGTAAGACTGTTGCAGTGATATAAGGTAGAAAGAAGTCGGGTTGGAATAAGGCTACCTTCAAAAAATAAATAAAATGAAAATATTCTTAATCGGAGCCAATATCAATAGTTGGAGATAAACTTCTATGAAAGAATGCTAAAAAAAAAAAAGAAATAAAGAAGAATACTTCTGAAATAATAAATAAGATTAGGGAGAGTCAGGTAGTATCGGACATCGGGTAGTATCGGACAGTGCGTTTCTTTCATCTACCACCATATGGTAGTACCTGAATGACATGGTTACGTTTCTCTACGCGACATCACAGAAACGTAACCATGTGAATCAGGTACTATCATCGTGTGGTAGATGAAAGAAACTCACTGTCGGATATTACCCGATGTCCGATACTACCAGACTCTCCCCCTATGCCTAATGTTCTATACTTTTTTCTCTCTCATACGGAGAAAGGAACCGAAGGCTTGCACTGCAGCCTGAGGCTTATTGTGCTTACCACTCCTATTCTGTCAGTGATACAAGCAGTTTGCCCTGCACAGTAACAATGCGACGGTCAACCTTTGTTGGGTAACTTTTTGTCCAATGGCATTGCTGTTTCAGAAGTTACCAATCATATGTATGAACTCACGTTACAAAATAATGAGACTCGTTGGCAGTGTCATCAATAGAGACTGGAATCGTATTCCCTAACCTTCGAAGGTAAGTGAGTTCGGAGTTCGTGCAATGAAATGATTTGAAGAGTATTGGCGCGTGGTGCTAAACGATGAAAACAGACGAAACCCGCATCAAGGAAAGCACACACACAGACAGAAAACAGACAGACAGATACATAAAATCACGATTTCAAGAGTAGGGCTATGTACTGTATTACAAAAAAAAATAAAGATAGTCTTTGCTGTAAACTTTTAACTTAAAATGTTACTATTTCACAGGCACTACTCTTGATAAAATGTTTAAACTTATGTTGCAATAATCTTTGCTATAAAATCTTGACTTAAAATACCGATATTACTGTAACACAGGTACTGGTCTTAATGAAATTTTGAAGCCTATCGTTGCTGTAAAAATCTTTGTTGTAAAATTTTAACTTAAAATATTGTTTTAACTGTAACACAGATATTGCCCTTAATGAAATGTTTAAGTATATAGATTACAATAATCTTTGTTGTAAATTAATTAACTTAAAATACCGGTACCTATTGTACAGCTGGCGCCAGCGTTTTTGACATGTGTCCTAGAGTATAGTGCCCAGTTTGTGAGCAGCTGAGAGTGGTACCACTTCCTATACACGTCACATCAGCCATTTGCCAAATACAGTTATCAGACTGACTACGATAAAGGTAAGACACTAACACTTAACGTTCCCATTACTTATTTCACACGCCAAAAACGGTGACGCGGACTGTAACGGAAGTATTGCCCTAAATGATCTGTTTAAGTCGTATTACAAATAATCTTTGCTGTAAAATTTAACTTAGGTTACCGATCTTACTTTAATATAAGCACTGCCATTGTGTAGGCTATAAGTGGTGTACTTTTCAGTAAAAATCTTTAAAGTGTTTGTCCTCAACTTTGTTGAAAGTAATGTTGGTATGCACCTTCATTTCACACAGATCTCTGCAAATTTCGTCCGCTGGCACTGAATTACTAGTTGAAGTAAGATTCGGACTCACTTTTTTCTATCAATTTCAAATGTTTTACATGTTTTTTTTTTAATTACAGTGCTTCTGTACAGAGGGTTGTTTCCGGTCTCTGATAACGAATTTTAATGACGCCATGTGCATCAGGAATCACACCGACAGCGACAGCTGAATTGCGGCGAGAGGTGACAGACCAGTGTGCACGGTGTATCACAGTAGCAATGCCCAAGAAAATCGAGCCTTTTTGGGAGGGGTACATAACAACTCTTTCCGATGCCAGGTACAGTTACGTGAAAATCATAGGAGCCTGCAAAAAACGTGGTTTCGTTATTTCCAAGAAAGGTATCTTGTGTGTACCTAATAAGACTGGCAAAGCTCGGATAGGATTAATTCCAGAGTGGAAAAAAGCAAGCAAATCCACTCCCCGTCACAAGTCGCCGTACCCCACGAGATCATACAGTGAGATCTTGGATTTTTCTTTGTGGCGGATAAGGTCGCAGTTGTGGTTTTTCTCGGGGTTCTCCCGTTCTTCCCCATATTAGGTATCTACATCATTCCGCCACCATTTCTCCATTTCGTCATCATTCCATAGCATTCCCCGGCTGGTGACGCACGGAGGGGGCTGGCCTAGAGACGAGGGGGGATGCCTGCTCGAAACCTGGGTACACAGCGAACCTTAGCGTAGTCAGCCGGTGTGGGTTTGGGAATGCCGGTATGGCATAGTTGCGCCCGCGGTCAATCGGGAGGCCTAGGCATGGCATAGTTGCGCCCTGATGGACATAGTACACAAAATAAATAAATTTCTCAAAAATATTATAATGGTAGCTGCATTGAAATCAGATAGGCCTAGCGTATGATAAATTTTGCTATTTAAAATAACACATTTTTTAATCGATCACACACAATAAATGAACTGCATTTTTTGTTTGTACATCGATAATTTAACCCTACGGTACAGGGTTTCGAAAATTGAAACTTGGAACCATTGTGAATTGTTAATTCTTTACCCTTTTCACTAAACTTAACATTCATTTTAAATTAACCTCACTATACGCCACAGATAGTGTGAAAATCACTAATAAAATGTCAAGACTGCTAACGCCGCATATTCCAACGGCTCACTCATTTGAATATGTCAGTTAGTAAAGTACTGCCAACTTTATGGTGTTCAATTTTTCGGTAGGCTATCGATAATCACTGCATGAACAGTAGAAAAACAGTTAATAAAGTACTGCCAACCTCATGACGTTTATTTTTACGGTAGGCTATTGATAATCGCAGTATAAACAGTTAATAAAATACTGCCAACCTCATGATGTTCATTTTTACGGTAGGCTACTGATAATCGCTGCATAAACAGTAGAAAAACAGTTAATAAAGTACTGCCAACTTCAAGGTGTTCATTTCAATAAATATTAAATCGAATAAGAAATCAATATTGTTGGTTGATTACGAGGCTCGAGTTCCCGTAATGTCTTTTTCTCTACCTATTTCATCGGGCGCAACTATGCCCCTTTTCTCTACCTGATGGGAACGGGGCGCAACTATACCCACAAAACAGGGACCCTTTTTATCTGCTGCATCTTACCTCACCGTGGGGCGCAACTACAGGGACATCATTTTATTTTTACTTCAATTTTTATTGTACATGAGTTTTTAATGTACTTCACTCCCACCCCTTCTACTAAGGAAGTTCCAACTCCACACAGAACCAAGACCGCAGATAGTAAGCAGTACTGAGTTACTGAGTATAGTACGTTCCAGAAATATGTTCGCGTTTTCCAGTGACGAAAGAACTTTCAATATTGAATCATATTTTCGCACAGGTACTGTCCGTTTGCCTACGTCGCATCCCGATTTCCCCCACCTGCTTCTGCTCGCCCCTCTGTAAAAGCTGGACTGTCTTAGCTCTTTTCTGAAAACATTAATTTCTCTTAGGAATTGGGCATTTACGTAATATTATACAGCTGTTTAATTTAACTTAAATAAAAGGGCCTCGTTAAGTAATTAACTGTCAACGTGATTTACTTCCTTTCTATAATCATGCGGCATAACCACTTGGACGGACAGTAGATAGCATGTCTGAGTAATTTTATATTTTCGGGTCGGGCAGAAGTGAAGATTGAATTAACAGTACGTAGAGTAGGTATAGAATTATTTCAATATGAGTTACTAGTACGAAGGACGAAACTTTCAATTGGAATTAGATGCAATAGTCTATAATGCGATAATATGCACAAAAGAACTGAAGCCTGTATCGAAATGAACGGCCACCATTTTCAAAATTGTGTTTAAATATTCATATTATGATTATTTTTCAGCAGTAATCTCACTAGACGTTTTGATTTATCTAGAGAAAATCAAAACTCGAGTGGGATTTAATTGACTATTACACGATTAGAACAAAGTATATAAAGATTAGAAGTAACGAAGTACTCCAATACAATAAAATATTAATTGACTTACGAAAATACAACTGTCTTCAAATGTATTATTGTACCATCTCAACATTACAAATATTTCGCTAGATGCATGCTAGATGGCAGTAGTGTCTTTATACAGACACTGTAATGATTACTATTCAATAAATCTTAATATTAAACAATCTCTGATACGTGACTATCAATAATATCATATAGCAGAAGTTCTTTTTATCCTCTCAGAGCAAAAGCTATAACATAACCTAACTAATATACACAAGTGTTAGAAAAGTTTTAATTAACGACGATGACATAAAAAATAAACATGAATAATTTTAAAAGGAATAATTATTGAATGTACAATTTTCAAATTTGAATGTGGTTGGTGGTTCAATTGATGTTATATTGGACGTGTGCGTAATAGAAGTGGAACTCGTTGATTTAGGCCTACATGGTGTATCAACTTATTCAGAATTTCCGAATGAATAATTTTAAAAGGAATAATTATCGAATGTACAATTTTCAAATTTGAATGTGGTTGGTGGTTCAATTGATGTTATATTGGACGTGTGCATAATAGAAGTGGAACTCGTTGATTTAGGCCTACATGGTGTATTCAACTTATTCAGGATTTCCGAATGGTGCTCTTCATTTATTTGTAAATAGGATTTCAGAAGATGCATAGGTATGATCAGTGATTTTTATTAATTTTTGTTCTTGAATGCCAATGCGAGTCGTATTTGAAACTGCTGTGCATCGACTGGAGTGGTTTGTAATTTTATATATATTTTTGACGTCCAGACCAGCGCAGTTTTAATGTTGGCAAACAAAGAAACAAATGCTAGGGACGTGATAAAATTAAACAAATGCTAGGGACGCGATAAAATTAAACAAATGCTAGGGACGCGATAAAATTGTGCGATAAGCAGCCATGATTGGTTGAAATACGTCCTTTCGTACCGTTTTATTGGTCAAAAGTAGTATGACGTAGTAAGAGTGTAATAGTCAATTTAACTTCTTTCTCTATATTGTACGCTAATGTGCTGTAGACAGTATAATATACACCGCATAATGAATACGTTCGCATGGATAACTCACTTCGTGAGTAAAAACACTTATTCTTAATACAGTACTGTACTTTGATTAAAGAAAAACCTAATGAAAATTATCAAACTCAAAATCGCGATATTTCCTAGTTTACGTAAATGGATGAACTACTTTTCTTCCTTCCTATACCTAGTAGAGTGATTTGTGTTTTACGCCAGTATCATCGAACTCCAGTCTTGGAGGGGGGAGCAAGCGGTGTTTCCGGTTCTCTGAAGGTATAGACAGGTTAATATTAAAAATGTTAGTAAAAATAAAATGATGTCCCTGTATGTCCTGCCCGGGAATGCGCCTAGCTTGAAGGTTAGCACAGTAGATCGTAATAGGTCGCAGAGCTGGACCATAGTGCCCGTGCCTCCTTCCCGTAAATTCCATTTAATTTCAAGATACACTACTGCTTGAGCAACAGCGCTTGGCTTTGAAATAAGCGAGGTACTACGGCATAGAAAGTTACATGGGCCGATCGAATAAATCACTCTGCGAAATTGATATAAAACTAATTACCATCTGTGATAAAAATACTCTTTATATGTTTGCAAGGTTATATAAACCATGCAAGTGAATTATTGTAATATCGGAAGGGAGAATATCTGCGGACTCGACTAGGTGATACCAATTATTAGGTTCATGCTGAGAAGGAGCCTGCACTTCACCTGAGGTGACACTCCCTCACGCTGACATTCAACCCACGAACAGCTGTTCGCAACACGTTATTACCTTAGCACACACTTCATTGACAAAACAATGTGCTAAATTAGAACGAATGCCCTTCATACTTGTTTGTCTCCTCACAACCTCGTGATATTTACTTTTGTTTGCAGCATCACTGATGGAAATTTTCTTTGATACAATTCCATGATAGCGTATGTGCATACATGTATTATCATGCAGTACATCTCACTTGACGATACGTGTCTGAGGAAGAACAATAAAGGGGTTTTTGAAAAAAATGCCATAATCCAAAAACATACATTTCCAGGAGAAACAAAAAACTGTCTGACATGGGTGTTGTTGATACTTCAAATATGAAATTCATCATTCCGTTCCTTAAGGTGTTGTGGAAACTTGGGAAAACTAAAGTACATTAACATAACTTGAATTTGCTCGTGATATTTACTTTTGTTTGCAGCATCACTGATGGAAATTTTCTTTGATACAATTCCATGATAGCGTATGTGCATACATGTATTATCATGCAGTACATCTCACTTGACGATACGTGTCTGAGGAAGAACAATAAAGGGGTTTTTGAAAAAATGCCATAATCCAAAAACATACATTTCCAGGAGAAACAAAAACTGTCCGACATGGGTGTTGTTGATACTTCAAATATGAAATTCATCATTCCGTTCCTTAAGGTGTTGTGGAAACTTGGGAAAACTAAAGTACATTAACATAACTTGAATTTGCTCGTGATATTTACTTTTGTTTGCAGCATCACTGATGGAAATTTTCTTTGATACAATTCCATGATAGCGTATGTGCATACATGTATTATCATGCAGTACATCTCACTTGACGATACGTGTCTGAGGAAGAACAATAAAGGGTTTTTGAAAAAATGCCATAATCCAAAAACATACATTTCCAGGAGAAACAAAAACTGTCTGACATGGGTGTTGTTGATACTTCAAATATGAAATTCATCATTCCGTTCCTTAAGGTGTTGTGGAAACTTGGGAAAACTAAAGTACATTAACATAACTTGAATTTGCTCGTGATATTTACTTTTGTTTGCAGCATCACTGATGGAAATTTTCTTTGATACAATTCCATGATAGCGTATGTGCATACATGTATTATCATGCAGTACATCTCACTTGACGATACGTGTCTGAGGAAGAACAATAAAGGGGTTTTTGAAAAAAATGCCATAATCCAAAAACATACATTTCCAGGAGAAACAAAAACTGTCTGACATGGGTGTTGTTGATACTTCAAATATGAAATTCATCATTCCGTTCCTTAAGGTGTTGTGGAAACTTGGGAAAACTAAAGTACATTAACATAACTTGAATTTGCTCGTGATATTCACTTTTGTTTGCAGCATCACTGATGGAAATTTTCTTTGATACAATTCCATGATAGCGTATGTGCATACATGTATTATCATGCAGTACATCTCACTTGACGATACGTGTCTGAGGAAGAACAATAAAGGGGTTTTTGAAAAAATGCCATAATCCAAAAACATACATTTCCAGGAGAAACAAAAACTGTCTGACATGGGTGTTGTTGATACTTCAAATATGAAATTCATCATTCCGTTCCTTAAGGTGTTGTGGAAACTTGGGAAAACTAAAGTACATTAACATAACTTGAATTTGCTCGTGATATTTACTTTTGTTTGCAGCATCACTGATGGAAATTTTCTTTGATACAATTCCATGATAGCGTATGTGCATACATGTATTATCATGCAGTACATCTCACTTGACGATACGTGTCTGAGGAAGAACAATAAAGGGGTTTTTGAAAAAAATGCCATAATCCAAAAACATACATTTCCAGGAGAAACAAAAAACTGTCTGACATGGGTGTTGTTGATACTTCAAATATGAAATTCATCATTCCGTTCCTTAAGGTGTTGTGGAAACTTGGGAAAACTAAAGTACATTAACATAACTTGAATTTGCTCGTGATATTTACTTTTGTTTGCAGCATCACTGATGGAAATTTTCTTTGATACAATTCCATGATAGCGTATGTGCATACATGTATTATCATGCAGTACATCTCACTTGACGATACGTGTCTGAGGAAGAACAATAAAGGGGTTTTTGAAAAGAAGACCATAATCCAAAAACATACATTTCCAGGAGAAACAAAAAACTATCTGACATGGGTGTTGTTGATACTTCAAATATGAAATTCATCATTCCGTTCCTTAAGGTGCTGTAGAAACTTGGGAAAACTAAAGTACATTAACATAACTTGAATTTGCTCATAGAAATACATGTGTAAATGCAGGTAGCTGTGGACAATGTTGTTTTAAGAAAAAATATTCTGTTGTGGCTGAAGTGTGCCTCTCCTTTAATCTTCTTTTCCTTTATTATATCCTGTTTCTTCTCCTTTCGTTACTTACGTTTCTTCCATTGGGTTACTTCTGAACCTAAAGATGAGTCCATAACTAATACAACAATTCACGTGCTAAAGTATTTTTCTCTGAGGTGGCTTTTGCCGCGGACGTAAGAAGCTTACTGTCAATCTACTACATTTTAAAATTGTATGGATAAATGTTTCAAGGTGATATGAATAGGATATTTGTAAATTCTTCCA
The DNA here is from genome assembly GCA_025594305.2 of Periplaneta americana. Lineage (NCBI taxonomy): Eukaryota > Metazoa > Arthropoda > Insecta > Blattodea > Blattidae > Periplaneta > Periplaneta americana. The sequence continues at coordinate 69,989,243 of JAJSOF020000005.1, forward strand.
TCATTCTGGCTGTACAATGACTGTTTTCACAAAAGGAGTCTTTGGACTATGGTTGTTTTATGAAAACCACTGACAATTTCCACTGCTATAATATAGTCCTATGGTGGTTTTTTTCCCTTTAACCCTTAAATTCGCGAAGTATCCTATAAGATACAACAGGTTAATAGGCTATCTTAATATATAAAATTGAATGTGAGTATGTATGTATGTGTGTATGTTCTCTATCTACACGCTCTGACCAATATGTGCCAAAGTTTGCACATTTAACCTTCATAACCAGGAGAAGAACATAGGCTACATTAAAATTGTGCAAATGGAAGTTAAATTCATTAAAATTATAAAATATAAAAATAAATAGATCAAATCTTCATGTATAATATTAAAATACAAAATCGTCTACAGTCAATTATTCTTTTATTATTGTCTGTTGTATTCAACATCGACTTTCACGAGGCCTTGGAAATTTTAACACGAAATTAAATTACATTGTTGTTACAGATCGCGAAGGCTAAAACTAGATAATTCATGCAATAAGTATTTTTACGCAGTCCAGGACCGTATTATGAATTCCTAGATGCAGTTTTGTAGATAGTGAGCAAACTGTTTTATACAACTGAATTCTAGAATTCTTTGAAACTACATGGATTGCTACCACATAATTTACTTAATAATGAATAACCAATAGTAGAGTACTATTGCGAAATATTGACCCACCAAAATTATGCACGAATAAGAATTATTGGTGTGAAAAATTCATACGAAACGTAATAGAATTGGCAATATTAACTGCAAAAATAAAAGGAGATGTTTTTATTCCACGTATTGCTAGGATACTCATTCAGTTTTAAGCAACTGCAATTTCAATGCCACTAGCATTTGCAATGGCCATATTTAAATGAATCTCAAGCACAATCGCTCAAAGTTGCAGACATTAACTTAAAAACTGCGTGTTTTTCACATCCGCAACTATATTATATACAAAGAAATGAAAAAAAATCTACATATGTTAATAAGCAGTTCAATGATACTTTTGTCATGTTGCTAATGTAGTATATGAATTTACATAAGCCCACTGAAAATAACATTGTATTCATTCTCAAAATATTGTTGTTCACGTCTGAAAATGTGTTGCTGCGAAATTATATCTGTATAATCACGTTGCAAATTTAGTATGTTAAACGTTGTGGAAATAAAAATCTCTTAATTTCTAAAATACCGGAATGCCTATACGTTTCTCAGAATATTAGTCTTTATGTAAAAAAATGACTTTTTGCGAGTTTATATTGTATCTTTATTCTGTGTATAAAATTAGAATTAATATAATATGTTCTGAATTTATGAGATATAGTTTCAAATTATATTAAAAAAAACTGGGTATGATATAAGTGGGTGTACAGCGGTCAAGAGGTAAAAAAAAATTCCAATATAAATTAAATTATATATGTATATATTGATTCGACGCTGAAACTGATCAGAAAGAGGAGAAGGAATTATATTTTCGTTGGGTTTTACTTTGTTTATAGTTTGATTTTTCTATTACTTTATTTGTATTTCTGGCGGTGTGGAAGAGAAGGCCTAATGGCCTTAACTACACCAGAATAAATAAATAAATAAAAACAAAGAAATATATAAATAAAAACAAATAAATACATACATAAAAATAAATAAATATATAAATAAAAACAAATAAATAAATAAATTTAAAACAACAGTTTAACTTCAGGCACATGATAAAATGTTTTCTTTGCGGTGCCTGATTTACAACTGTTTTAAATTGAGTTAACCCTGGCAGGCATTTGGCTCAGTTCATTAATTCATGTAAGTAACGTTAAGTAAAGATTCATCTTTATGGGCGAGGAAAGCTTAGTAAAGACAATTCGTTTTGGTTGTGTATAGTTAGGTTTCCGAGATTTCCGAAAATTTAATAACCATTTTAATTAAAAATAGAAGCAGAAAGGAAAACCCGGGCAACGCCGGTTGCTTTCAGCTAGTATTCTATAATTTTAATGGAACAATAGAAAAAAAAATTGGTAGGAAAATTAAAATTTCACTATACTGTAATATTGTACAACATAAAATATGAACATTGCGATAGTTGTTTTCTTTACAGTCCAACACGGTTTAATAAACTAGTGTGAGAAATGAAGTTTTGCCAATTTAAGGGTTAACTAATACTGTACAAGAGTAGATGGTCGCTACAATACGCTCACCATATGCTTACTAATATTTCAAAAATGCATTTTTCGGACTATGGTTCTTATAAAAGAACCTTCAAATGTTTATATGCATATGAAATCTCACTAGTGTAATACGTAGCGTCGACGATGTATGCAATGGAGGGGGAAAGAAACTGGCCACCCTACCCCATCATAACCTGGTCTAATAAGTGGTCCCTTCTCGGTGTCACTTGTGAGGTTCAGACCTGTCTTCGAACAGTTGACTAAACAACAACATGTTGGTATGCATGTTTAATTTATTTTTCTGAAGTAGGCCTACTCAAAAAGAGAAAATGTCAGACTAATGACTGCGAGCAATGAGATATTCGGAAGAAAGTGGTAGGAAAACAGTATACTCCATTTTATTTCAAGGAGTGCAGTTCGGTGGCTCCTTTGAACACCCACTTGCAGATTTATGACTTGCTACAGAAACACCTCTGACAATTCCATCCTGTCCCCTCGTCCCAACATTGCACAGTTGCTATAATCCTGGTGACCCTCGAAATGAGACAGTGAGACTGACGGGATTCTTGGAATTCGAAAAAGATGCGGCAACTCTGCCTCCACGTGGATTTGACGGAGCCTGTCAATTCTTCTGAACGAGGCGTTGTGATTGGTTACTGACAGAAGAAGACAAGATTTCCGTCACAGTAAACGAAGACAGTTATTTATGACAACCAATTGGTAGGGGGCAGTAGAAGGTCTGTCGGAAAAGTCCTTTCTATGAAACTGCACTCCATGAAATAAAATAAGCTATACTGTAGTTTGCAGGTCATCGTTAAGAGTCAAATGAGAGAGTAATATTACTGTTGCAGTAACTCGAAATAAATCACATGATTAAATCACCAAATTACCTTTCGTCTCGTTTCTCTTATCTATACTCTAACCACGACGAAAAAATACCATCACTTATCTGTGGCACGCTAAGTATACCTCTTCATAGAACATCTTGTTATTCATCATCTTTTACAGTATCCACCTCGCGTCAATGGAATTCCTTGTCACAAGGTATTAGGGGCTGCAAGACAATAAACACCTTTAAAAACAGCTTAAAAGATAACCTTATTAGCATTTCACTCCAATCATACTGATTTAAACTATCACTGACTACATTGTTACTTCTTTCTTTAGACATCATCCTGTTAGTGCTGTATTTTCAAAATTGTCTCATAATAATCTCTTTCTATTATCTAATATTATTTGAAATATATTAACATTCTATGTATTTTAGTTTAATTCTGCTACACAGTTTATTTCAGTGTTTAATTAATAGTTCATAGTATTTTGTTGTTTAATTCGTAAATAACTCTTGTATACATGTAACTCTCATCTAAATCAAATTGTTGAATTCGTTGTAAGTTCATGCATATGTATATATACTTTTTGCTGGTTGAGTGGAAGAGAAAGCCTCACGGCCTTAATTCTGCCAGCTAAAATAAATTAATATTATTATTATTATTATTATTATTATTATTATTATTATTATTATTATTATTATAAATAGCGTTGTATGTCACTATATATGGATGTCGCTGCAAGATTGTTTATCAAAATTTAGGACTTCAATTTTTAATAAACGAACTTTGAAGAAAGAACGTGACCGACAATTCACAACGGAAGGTTTCTCTTGACTTTGTAATCTCTCTTGGACTCCACAGCGATTTGTGTATTTTTATTTGAGAACTGTCAAGAATTCTGCCGTAAATCCAGTACTCAGAGAAGTTCTTATGATTCATATATTGAAATTCTCAAGCTGGAGTTACACCTTCTTTTATGAAGTAGACTCGGGTGGGGTGACTGCCCTCTGTGCTGAGGTTATAGAGCGTGACAGTTCCCTCCTTCTTCTTGTGTCTGCTATGGTCAACGAATTGACTTCAATGAGAAACGCGAGTTGAACGAACTGAAACAGCGACATAAACTAGACGACATAGTTTCTTAATACATAAATATTTATTTATGGGTCGTTATAGGTCAGAAGTCGTAAAACTTTGTTATGCAAAATGAAATAACTCAGCTATTCTGCTAATAAAACATTTGCAATTTCTTGTGTGGCACTATTATGCCCCAGGTTTTACGTTACAGATGTCATGGTATATTTGAAGACGTTATGACCTGTTTATGAATATGGATGATTGTGTGTATTGACCAGTCAGCAATGAATTCCTTCCTGAAAGGAATGTAACACTTACAAAGAAGCCATGGTTAACGTGCGCAAGCGGACATAGAATTTTATATTTTTCCGCGTATAGACCTCCACCCACAACGGACTTGCAGTTCGTTGTACACAACGTAACTAATATATCACTGGTGGCTTGGCTTCATAGTATCATGGCATTATCAAGACAATTGAAAATTCCACGGAAACGTGAATTTCGACCAGAATATCGATCCTTCTGAAAGACATATCAATTATTGCTAAAATTTATAATTTACTTCATTCCAGAGACTTTCTCGTGGTTCACAATTAAATACTGATAATAATATAAATATCATCCATTCTGAAAGAGACTAAAATTTTTTATTTTTATTTCTACAGAGACATTTTATTTTTATTTCAATTTTTATTGTACCTGTCATTGTTCAAGAATTTAGTGATCCAGAACATCAGTATGGGACCAACATTGTCGCGGCACAAAATGGTGCGGCGCCCATGTTCTGCGTGAAATTTTCCACGGCAAAGGCGGTGTGATTTCCCTTTGGGGAATAATTAAGCAGCATGTCTCGAAACATCGATACGAGACAATTAAAGATTTGAAGCAAGCTGTTAGAGAGGCATTCAGGGAAATCATACCCACCGCCTTTCATCCCTTCCATTTGAATGCTAAGCTTGTTGCGATGTATTCGGAAAGTAAGTTTTGCCGATGTATGCCATTGCCCCACTAACTTTGTATGACTGATTGGAGATGAGGTAGCTGCTGTCGCTACAAACAGGAAACATGCAACGAGCTCAGTAGTTCGGACTCCTGCCGTCGATAATCGGAACTTGGCTGACCTATAGTAATCTGATTAGTAAACATTTCACTCACTTAAAAGTTTATTTTCCTTTGTACTATTTCAGCTGAAGTATTATTCAGTGATCTAGACAGTAGGTCCTATGAATTAATGGCGCAATTAGGTGTGATTAATTTCAGTGTTCGAGACATTTGAAGAAATAACAATATGACAATGAAAGTAAATAGATCAATAATTAGTCTTAACATTTTTAGTGGGTTATTTTACGACACTGTATCAACATCTCAGATTATTTCGCGTCTGAATGAGATGAAGGTGCGAGTTACGGTGAAATGAGTCCGTGGTCCAGCACAGATAGTTACCCAGCATTTTCATTCATTCATTCCACTCATTTATTTTATTCCACAAATCTTACATGAGCAATGAAGCTTTAAGATGTGGAACAAGTCAAAATTTTACAATATTACAATTACAATTTTTACAAATTTTTATAGTTTTTTTAGTAATTTTTAGTAATTTTTACAATTTTGTGCAATTTTTTACAATATTTTGGCGAGATGTAGTGAGATGAGGTGAGGTCCGAGGATTCGCCAAAATATTACCCGGCATTTGCCTTTTGGTTGGGGGAAACCTCGGAAAACCCCAACCAGGTAATCAAATCAAAGGGGGTGATGCCAAGGACTCGCCATAGAGTCGCCATAGACCATCCGGCTTCAGTCCCACGGCTGAGGAAAACCTCGGAAGAAACCGAATACCAAAGGGGGATCCAATCCAAGCCCGAACGCAGCTCCGGATCAGCAGCCCAGCGAGTCTGCCGACTGAGCTACATCGATGGCTCTACTAAAAGTATACAATACAAAGCCAATCAGATTATTAAATTTACAAACGCAAACGATCATTCATCAGTTCAGCTATATGTATAATACAAAACAAGTAAGTTAATTAAATTTAAGGCATAAACAATTCAACCAGTTGTGATATACAGAAATTGATAATACATATCATGCAAACTACTTCAAATTACAAACACAAACAATTTATCAATAGAGCTATATAGATTACTATTCAATTTAAAGCATATACAATTCATCGGCCAAAACTATAGAAATATATACAATACAAAATAGCATACTTTCATTAAGCTATACAAATTTGTGCAATTAATATCAAGTTGATTAATTCAATTTATAATCATAAACAATTCATTAGTTGAGCAATACAGACTACTATACAATTTACAGCATATACATATTTCATTATTTCATTACAGAGTGAAAATATGCAAAGTATGACATTTAAGTAAGTTTATATCACCAATAGTAGATAAGGATCTTAATGCATAACAAGCAGAGCTCAATTTACGAGTAATACATTCTATATGCGTTTTCCAGTTCAAGTGATTATCCAATTCTAAACCAAGAACCTTTGTGCTCATATTGGTAGGTATATAGGGAAAATCCCGGAAAAATCACAACCAGGTAACTTCCCCGACCAGGATTCGAACCCGGGCCACCTGGTTTCGCGGCCAGACGCGCTAACCGTTACTCCATAGGTGTGGACGTCTTCACATTTGGCTATCATCATCGATCGTTTTATTTCATCGAGTATACGTAGGTAGGTAGGCAGGCTATTGAAAGTTAAACATCGCTAACTTAAAAAATTTATATCTAATAAAGAACATGGCTCTACTAAAACAGTTTATACATAGTCCTTATATCGCTGTTACGACGAGTGCTTACCTGTGAAATGGCCAGTAGGTCAGTATGAACGACACGTGCTGTGGTTGCTAGGCTACGTCCCACGTGTCGTCAAGCTCGGGCACTAGGACAAACGTGTAATCACTAAGGTTTCTGTTCCTTCCGCTTGCTATAAAAGGTGGAGCACATGGTTATTACAACGTTTTGCCTCTCGATGCCACCATGTTTGCAAGCTTTGTATACAGTAAAATACAAGGTAGTTGTAAATTGCTGTCGTATTTAGTTCCATGTTAAATAATACAGTATTCAGTGTGTAAATCTATTTTTATTACCTATTGCGGTTAGTTGCTATATGTAGTAATTATTGGTTAGTTGCTATATGTAGTAGCTGTCTTCACGACAATAATTATTGGTTAGTTGCTATATGTAGTAGCTGTCTTCACGACAATAATTATTGGTTAGTTGCTATATGTAGTAACTGTCATCACGACAATAATTATTGTTTAGTTGCTATATGTAGTTACCGTCATTACGACAATAATTATTTAGTTGCTATATGTAGTAACTGTCATTACGACAATAATTATTGTTTAGTTGCTATATGTAGTAACTGTCATTACGACAATAATTATTGTTTAGTTGCTATATGTCGTAACTGTCATCACGGAACTAATTATTGGTTAGTTGCTATATGTAGTAACTGTCATCACCGAAATAATTATTGTTTAGTTGCTATATGTCGTAACTGTCATCACGGAAATAATTATTGTTTAGTTGCTATATGTAGCAACTGTCATTAGGACAATAATTATTGGTTAGTTGCTATATGTAGCAACTGTCATTAGGACAATAATTATTGGTTAGTTGCTATATGTAGTAACTGTCATCACGGAAATAATTATTGTTTAGTTGCTATATGTAGCAACTGTCATTAGGACAATAATTATTGGTTAGTTGCTATATGTAGTAAGTGTCATCAAGGAAATAATTATTGGACTATAATAATGTCATTGGTTAGTTGCTATATGTAGTAACTGTCATCACGGAAATAATTATTGTTTAGTTGCTATATGTAGCAACTGTCATTAGGACAATAATTATTGGTTAGTTGCTATATGTAGTAACTGTCATCACGGAAATAATTATTGTTTAGTTGCTATATGTAGCAACTATCATTAGGACAATAATTATTGGTTAGTTGCTATATGTAGTAACTGTCATCACAGACAATAATTATTGGTTAGTTGCTATATGTAGTAACTGTCATCACGATAATAATTATTGTTTAGTTGCTGTATGTAGTAACTATCACCACGGCAATAATTATTGGTTAGTTGCTATATGTAGTAACTGTCATTACGACAATAATTATTGGTTAGTTGCTGTATGTAGTAACTGTTATCACAGCAATAATTATTGGTTAGTTGCTATATGTAGTAACTGTCATCACGATAATAATTATTGCTTAGTTGCTGTATGTAGTAACTGTTATCACAGCAATAATTATTGGTTAGTTGCTATATGTAGTAACTGTCATCACGATAATAATTATTGCTTAGTTGCTGTATGTAGTAACTGTCATCACGGCAATAATTATTGGTTAGTTGCTATATGTAGTAACTGTCACAGACAATAATTATTGCTTAGTTGCTGTATGTAGTAACTGTCATCACAGCAATAATTATTGGTTAGTTGCTATATGTAGTAACTGTCATCACGATAATAATTATTGATTAGTTGCTGTATGTAGTAACTATCATCACGGCAATAATTATTGGTTAGTTGCTATATGTAGTAACTGTCATTACGACAATAATTATTGGTTAGTTGCTGTATGTAGTAACTGTTATCACAGCAATAATTATTGGTTAGTTGCTATATGTAGTAACTGTCATTACGACAATAATTATTGCTTAGTTGCTGTATGTAGTAACTATCATCACGGCAATAATTATTGGTTAGTTGATATATGTAGTAACTGTCATTACGACAATAATTATTGGTTAGTTGCTGTATGTAGTAATTGTTATCACAGCAATAATTATTGTTCAGTTGCAGCAATATCACGATAATTATTGGTTAGTTGCTATATGTAGTAACTGTCATTACGACAATAATTATTGGTTAGTTGCTGTATGTAGTAACTGTCATCGCAGCAATAATTATTGCTTAGTTGCTGTATGTAGTAAGGCCTAGTAACTGTCATCGCAGCAATAATTTTTGGTTAGTTGCTGTATGTAGTAACTGTCATCACGATAATAATTATTGCTTAGTTGCTGTATGTAGTAACTGTCATCACAGCAATAATTATTGGTTAGTTGCTATATGTAGTAACTGTCATCGCAGCAATAATTATTGGGTAGTTGCTGTATGTAGTAACTGTTATCACAGCAATAATTATTGGTTAGTTGCTATATGTAGTAACTGTCATCACGATAATAATTATTGGTTAGTTGCTATATGTAGCAACTGTCATCACGACAATAATTACACTAGCTTGCGAATTTCAACTTTGTGTTTGTTGCCTAAACTAAGTAATGTGATTTTATATAATGTCGATGTGCTGAATCCAAATTTTCAATCCGTTTGCTTCTATCACGTCAGGTTTGTTTGCAAAATCACTTTAAATATATTTTATAATTACGTGAATTTCATCACAAACTTTTTCATTTCACTTTTTTATTTCAAATTCAAAAACAATTTTTAAAAGACACAACTTGCTGAAATTATATGTATGTTGTTCATACATGTCACTAGAGTGTTTTTCTTTATTTTGTCTTGTTTACTTCACTATTGGATGGATAAATTAGCACAATGTATCAACCAAAAAATTACACCACTTGCTTCTTAGTTGAGAAAGTCCTCCTGTTCCTCTTTGTTTTATGTTTCTCTTCAGGTATTTCACGCTTTAACATCCAACATTAATCACCAAGCATACTGATGCTCCCACGTCCCTGGTACCTTCTTTCGAACTCCTGCAGATCCTTGTGAAATCGTTCATCTTCCTCTTAGCTGAAAAATCCTAGATTTTCGGCGAGATGATCTAGCTGAGAAAGCAGAAAATTTTGATACTCATGCTACAGCCAAATTCCTTGTATGCTTCAAGCATGTTAGCCATAATGTTTCGTAATTAGGATCCTTGTTGTCAAGAAATTTTAAATCAACTTCACAAAACAACATCCATGCTGATTTCTTCTTTTCATCCATACTGTTTTAAATGCTGCACCAGACATGTTTTCTTATGTCAGGACCATTATTTATATATATATATCTTCTTTCAATGCTACATATAATAGTGGAAATTTCTCACATATGTATTTAAAACAGTCTCCTTCCTTATTTAAAGCTTTTACAAGCTGTTTCATTAAGCCAAGTTTGATGTGGAGGGATGGCAGCACAACTTTAGAAGAACTCACAAGCTTTGGCGCACAACATTCTTACAACCGATTTCCAAATTTTGTCGAGGTGGCCAGTCTTTCATAGTCCAGTGATCAACTCGTGCCCTACTATCCCTCGGGCAAAGAATGCATGGAAATTTAGTAGAACCAGATTGTTGACCCAGCAACATAGTAAGAACTTTGAAATCATCACAAACTTGCCAGTTGTGTTCCTATAGTCTAGTCGCAATAACAGCAGTTGCAAATTTGTGTATGATTTTTTGAGGTTCACTGAATAGGCAACGGGCACTGAACCAAAAATGTTTCCGTTATGAAGGAGGTAATCCTTTAAACTTCGCCTGGAAGAATCAATGAACAGTCTCCATTCACTTAGGTCATAGTTTGGAAGTCCAAGTTTTAGCATACATTCTTTCAGATTACTGCAATATACAAGATTATCATCTTCGGAGAAAACGTATTTTAAAACCCATTTCACGTTGTCAGTACCAATAGAATGATGTTTGTTTAAGATTTTCTGGTCGCACAGGGATTGAGACATTAGGCACAGATAAAATGTCTGACCGAACAACTGAATACACGATTTGATTTTTATGTTTAGAATCATACCCCTTCACATCACACGAACAGGAGTAGCAGTCATTACTATGGTTCGACTGCTCTCTCCAAACCATAGGTACTCCAAAAGATAGCAACGGTCTTCTCCACTTGATCAAATGACGAAGTTCTTTAATCCATACTCTACATACTTTGTGTTGTGCCCAAGCTTTACTTTGGTCTCCAAGTTTGATTCCAACATAGGCATGGTGTGACTTTTCACAAAATCTGTAATATTACACCTCTGCTTAGGCAATGTGTATATCCTACATAAGTTATATAACAAAAAATGGTCTGGATTATTTAGACATCCTCGATGCAACATGGTAAATACTTTCTTACTAAACTAAAAACTTTCAACATTCTACTCCATAATAAAGCTTCAAACTGATTTCGTTTCGTTTCCAGATGAAACGCAGACTAATGAAATGTGAGAGAAACTAGACGAGTTGAGTTCAGTCTCTCACCAAGGAGTGGCTGACATTTCTGTCTTTCACAAATAAAAATAATGACAAGGCTGCACGTTATTTCGCCCTAACTTCCTTATGTTCTTGCACCCCCTATCTGCTAAGAAACATCCAGTGTCCTTGGTTTTCAATATAAACACCTTAAAAATATGTTGAATACATTTGGTTTTCATATTCTAACATACTAAACCTACTTTATGTTAAAGTATTACAGTTTAAATAATTACGCTATAAATTGTCGTAATATATTATAAGAAAATTAAAATAACAAAAAAATGGTACGTGATAGGAACTTTTTGGCTTTGAATTTGATTTCAGCATGCTAAAAATACCCTAAAAGCATTAAAACTTTGGAGGCAGGAATTTCATCGCAGACTAGTGTTATTTTGCCAGATACACAGCTCGAATTAGTCTTACAATCTTTTCTCTGCTTAACTCACCCTTCGTTTTATCGGAATTACACAGCACTGTGAGTAAGGGGGGTTGGAGGGAAAGATTCATTTTATCGTACACTAGACCTCTCACAAATGGGAGCCTTCCTATTCATGGAATCGGCATGACGTAGATCCACTCCTGAGACGTCATAGGATAGTAACAAGACAATGGACAAACAACTTCCGGACGAAAAATACATTTCTTCAATTGCCAACGCCAGGAATATAATTTCGGACCACTTAGTTGGACAACGCTTGCTCTGTCCACACAGGTTTTACCAGGGACTTAAATTGGATACTTATGTTTCTATGATCATCGTTGCCGTCCATCACAAATTAGAAGATACGCCTGTTTTAGTCGCAAGTCATATTATGTCAAACGTCTTCCTTTTCGTCTGTAACTTTTGAGTTTGTAATCTAGGCCTTTTTTTTTCATACTTCTGTTTTTGTTAATCCCCAAAACATATCATTAGTTTTGTGTTTTTCATTCTTGCCATCTGCATAAATTTCTTCTACATTTTCTCGCTTTACTTTGTATTCACACACCACAGAAACGGAAAAGAATAGAGTTACAAAATTAACCGAAGCCTTAAATAGCAAATTATCGCGAATTTTCTTCCTGTTGTAACTGGAGCAAAACAATAAGACCTGCATCTATTTCTCAGTAAATCTGAGTGTCAAAGATGGAAATAATTTTGTTATAAATTTACAAATAAGCTACAGTCGGTAGAGCGTCTGCCTACTGATCTAGAATTGCACTTGCGCATGGGTTCGATTCCTGCTTAGGCTGATTATCTGGTTAGATTTTTTTCGAGGTTTTTCCCAATCGTAAGGCAAATGCCAGATAATCTAGGACCCTATGTCAAATCTTCGGCTTTATGCCTCATCTCGCCAAATACCATCTCGCTATCATCAATTCCATCGACGCTAAATAACCGACTAGTTGATACAGCGTCGTTAAATAAGGAAGTAAAACATTATACAAATATGCATGAAAAATAATTTCCATCGAATTATGCAGGATAAATGTTACATGCAACATGCCTTTTGTAAGTGTTGCTCTCAGCGAATGTTGACATAATGTAGAACGTCGGCCGATCAGCGGTAAGGTTATTTGCCTCCGCGAATTCTGTCATGGATATATTAGCACCATGAATTATGACGTTATCTTGCACAAAATACGCCGTAAAACGTTCCGTATATGTTAATTCCTCATACAACGGTTCTAAAATGTGATTTACATATCTCGCAGTGTTAATAGTTTCTTAAACTCCAATAATTCATGAGCACTGGAAGTAAACAACACCCCCTTTGAATTCTTGGCTTGCCTGCTGACCTGTAGGGTCTATCTGTTATTACGTAATACAACGTGGCCATGAAGATGAAACCAAACTTCACACGAACAGAAAATAAATCTTGAATCGATGACTAATTTCCCCGTGATTAACATTTTCTAACATCCAATAACAAAAGTGAGGTCTAATCTGTGTGATGAAATAACATATGCAGAACATTTCACCGTGTATTTTCAGCAGGATGACGCCACAGCTCATAGTGATGATGAATCCATGATGGAAAGTTAGAGAAGGCAAACAGGGGCAATAGCGAGAGGGTATTACTACTGGTCGGCCGACGTACATTACATGAACATTCGCTGAGATTCCTTTTATTATCAGAACTGTATTTATAACGAGAGATCGTTTTGCTCGAATTGCATCTGTTAGAACGTATTGTTCCCGTTTACTTGAACAACTCTATCAGATTTTAAACATCTACCTTCATCTTTTCATTATCTACTGTTATCTCCTATTATTTCTATTCCTCGCTCCTTTCATAACTTCATTTCATATTTAATCCAAGCTTACATTTTAATTTATCTTGGTTAAGGTTTTCAATTTATTTGCTTTTTTTTTTTTTTTTTTTTGAAAGTTTTTGTATAAAATAATATAATAATAATAATAATAATAATAATAATAATAATAATAATAATAATAATAATGACTATATTTAACCTGGCAGAGTTAAGGCCGTAGGACCTTCTCTTACACTCAACCAGGATGAAAACTTGCTTACATAGTTCAACATACACTGAATCGGATTTAAGTAACTGCATACAGATAAAATTTGCATAACGATATCAAAAGAGGCAGTTAAATAAAAATTTACCTAATAAAATAAAAATAAACACAGTGGAATACATATTAATGTTGTTAGAATCTAATACATGAAATCAGAAGCCGATAGTTCAATAAAATGTACGTGATAAAACAATAATAAATGCATTGGAATGCATATTGGTATTAAATTACAAGCAAGTAGAATTCACATAATTAAACCAGAAACTGACAGTTGAATAAAATGTACACAATAATAATAATAATAATAATAATAATAATAATAATAATAATAATAATAGTAGTAGCAGTAGTAGCAGGAGCAGCAGCAGTAGTGGAATGCATATTGGTATTAGGTGTTAAATGAACACGATTTAGGCCTACATAATAAAGTCATAAACAGAGTTTTGAATAAAGAATACACAAAAATGAACGCCGTGGTAAACATATTAGCGAGCATTAAATTAGAAGAAAATGCTATTTACATAATAACATTAAAAAGACTATTGATTTAAGTGTAGACAATAAAAATTATAAACAAAAATAAAAAATGAACACAGTGGAATACATTACATTAAATATTTGCAACGCATTAGATCTGGCAACTCATCATAAGCAATCCTTCTAATTTATATTTAAAAGAAATAGAAGTTCGGCAGCCCTTGACTTCAGACGGCAGAGAAATTCCAGTGACGAGAAGTAGCAACAGTGAAAGATGGGGACGTGGGATTTAGTCCACTGATTGCTTTGTATTGGTTACATGGAATAAGTTAACTACATATGGAACATGTTCTGCAAATGTCATGGTAACCATTTCTTTACTTTACACACCTAAGTACGTGAAAATATACTCAATTAAGTCAGTCAATAGGAGCACCCCACATACCAGTAAGGTTATTCTTTTAACGTTACTGATGGCCCTCAAACACATGTCACTTTTGTTTGAGTTGATGTTCGATTCAAGATTCTATACATTGTGTGTGGATGTCCAGTCACGTTGAATAAATACCAAACTAGATATAGCTATTTGAAATGGCAAGAGATGATTGACGATGTGTGCAAACTTAATTCATAACATGAATCTCGTTACACATTCAGAAGCTCTTTATATTTTCGAATGGCCATTTCCATTCTCTTGGGTATATGACATCAGCTATTGTGAAAGTGACACATGTCGGTGATGGCCTTTCTGGTAGCAAAAGATGGGAGGCTGTCGAATTCATTATCAAGCAGTCAACCCATTTTCTCTTCGCCATCCTTTTGAGAACTGTTGAGTCGAAGTTCGCTCATGAATCTTGTTTAACCAAAGTTAAAGCGTCCCATCTACGTTCGACCTGTAATACATGTTCGTCTTCGATAATTTAATTTATACATAATTTCATCATGTTACAGCCACTAGTGTTCTGTAGTGTTTGGTCAGAACATGGTAACTCCAAAATTTTTTTTTTAGCTGAAAGCGCAGCCATATACAAAAAAACAATTCTCTTTCGTTAGGTATAGGGGTGACATCTCCATCTAATCATATTTTCATTCACATTTGTATGTAAAATAGAATTATGATGTGTATAGAAAATATGAAAATAAAAATTAGTGTTCTTGATCGATTAACTATTTGAACTTAATCTATTAATCGATAGATTGGTTTGAAAAAATGTTGTAATATACTATAATATACAATATTGTTAAATTTAACTTGTGTTCGGTGATAAGCATAAGTATTAAATGTTGCAGGCTGTATCTATATATATATATATATATATATATATATATATATATATATATATATATTGTACCGTTATATTACAAAACAACTATTTTAATTACTTACTAAGGCTTATAATTTATTGTGTCAATTTCTCCGGGAATTTTTGAGACAAACATAGATAACAAAAAGTATGAACACTCGCCTAGTTAATACTGCTTCATCCATGATTTTAAACATGTGAGTGCATTCACATGCTCCGCTTTATATTTAGTAACAATGTTTCCTGCATCATTAAACACGAAAAAACTTTTTTCTGTCAAGAAATTCTCCACGATCGTTCAATTTAAATTTAAACGTTTCACCGAGTTTATCTCTCAAATTTTCATATGACATAATGGAGTTCACACTTTTCACAGACCACAGAAAACTGATTTTTTTTTCTTTATCAAAACACACAACCTTCATATACAAAGTTAGTACAGAAACTGCAACTGCAAAAGTACAGCTGTCGAAAAGGAAAACTGGCCCCTTTTATAATCGAATTACCAGATTTTAGAAAGAAAAGACGGTAGTTACGCTCTCTCTTGCACACAGTGTAGACATGGCTATTTTATAAGGGATGAGGGGGACGAATCCCAGAAAAGTATGTATTTCATATGCTAGGAAGATGAGCTGACAACAAGGTGGAAGTTTTCTTGGAAAACTATAAAACTCAATAAGGGTTTCGCATTGTGTTTCAACTTTCAATAGAGGTAGACTAGGTCACTGTCCTCATATCTCCATCGTTGTGCTTTTAAGTAAGCAATTTCCGAGAGAGGAATGTTGTCGAAATTTTTAGTATGAGTTTTTATTAACAAAATAATAATTAATATCAACTACAACCGATTAATTTTAAGCGACTCGATTATTCGATTAAATATTCTTGATCTATTAATCGATTTGGTTAATCGATTAAATGCCACAACACTAATAAAACTGGCTGTATTTCAAAACAGGTTTTTTTGGAGTTATCATGTTTTGACCAAACACCACATATTTCTTTAAGACTGATTTCAATAAACATATTTAACTTTTATTGTTACTTAAAGAAATTTTAATTCACACTTAAAGGGACAATGCATTACAGCATCACAATTTGTACTTTAAGCTTCCATTAAACTACATTTAAGTTAATTTGTCAATATTTGATCATTTAAATAATTAATCCTGCATTAACGACGATAATTTTCATCATGGCGAGGAGAATGATAGACTTGATATTTCAAAATAGTGATTTCTTATCAAAACGGGTAGGGATAATTTCCGAAAGAGAATATCATTTTAATACAATGAACGAAAAAGATTTGCAAATGCGGTTTAGGCTAAGCAAAACATAAGCATTGTATATTTTCAATAGTACAGAAGGTGCTTTAGAATTTACAACTGATAGTTAAGTACTTCATAATATTATTTAAATGATACATTTATTGAAGAAACGTTTAATCAACGTTCGGTTGACTAAATACGGCAACTAAAGTAATTAGAATAACATGTGTATCATGTAAGCCTAATATTACATTTGAAAGCATTGGAATAGAGTAAATCCATGAAGTCTTTCCAGTTTGCTTGTTTCATTATATTTCTTGTGTCTTACTTACTTATTTATTTACATACTAACTGGCTTTTAAGGAACCCGGAGGTTCATTGCCGCCCTCACATAAGCTCGCCATAGCTCCCTATCCTGAGCAAGATTAATCCAGTCTCTATCATCATATCCCACCTCCCTCAAATCCATTTTAGTATTATCTTTCCATCTACGTCTCGGCCTCCCCAAAGGTCTTTTTCCCTCCGGCCTCCCCAAATTCTTGTGTCTACTTTCATATTATCAAGTTTTATCTTCAGTATTGCTGAAGACATTGAGATGAGACTTTTTTTGTATTGAAATCTAAGGCGATTATTCTTCATAGTTTACCAGACATTCGCCTTACGGCTGGGGAAAAACTCTGTAAAACTCAACCACATAAACAACACAAGCGCAGCTCCGAATCAGCATGCAAATCCGCATACCGCCTGAGCTACACTGATGGCTTTATTATTATTATTATTATTATTACTATTATTATTATTATTATTATTATTAATTATATGAACATTTCGTTTTGTAATAATTGTTGCCTAACAATAGTAGTAGGTCTAATGAATAGCCATTATTTTATCTAGAGGTTTTGAAATCAAAACTCGAGTGGGATTTAATTGACTATTACACGATTAGAAGAAAGTATATAAAGATTAGAAGTAACAAAGTACTCCAATACAATAAAATATTAATTGGCTTACGAAAATACAACTGTCTTCAAATGTATTATTGTACCATCTCAACATTACGCTAGATGGCAGTAGTGTTTTATGATTATGTTTTCTTGTTACCGGTATCAGTTGTGCCAACTATGGAATCATCATTGAACTCTGTGGACTGTTACTAGTCAAGAAGGCTTTGTTGATTCAGTTTCATTTTTATTAAAACATTTGCATTCCACTTCAATCATCCGGATCCCAGTAATCAACGTCACTTGACAGATGATTTTCAATAAATCTTAGTTTTAAACAATCTCTGATACGTGACTATCCATAATATCATATAGCAGAAGCTATAACAAACATAACCTAAATAATATAAACAAGTGTTAGAAAAGTTTTAATTAGGGATGATGAAATAAACAAACGGATGATGAAATTAAAAATAAACATGAATAAATTTAAAAGAAAGAATTATTGAAAGTACAATTTTCAAATTTGAATGTTTTGGTGGTTCAGTTGATGTTATATTGGACGTGTGCGTAAAAGAAGTGAACTCGTTGATGTACATGGTGTATCCCTCAACTTATTCAGGATTTCCGAATGGTGCTCTATTATATGACCAGTGATCTTTATTAATTCTTGTTCTTGAATGCCAATGCGAGTCATATTTGAAAGTGCTGTGAATCGACTGGAGTGGTTTGTAATTTTCTGTTTTTGACGTCCAGACCAGTGCAGTTTGGAATGTTGGCAAACAAAGAAACAAATGCTAGGGTAGTGATAAAAGTAAACAAATGCTAGGGATGCGATAAAATTAAACAAATGCTGGGGACGCGATAAAATTGTGCGATAAGCAGCCATGATTGGTTGAAAGACGTCCTTTCCTACCGTTTATTTGGTCGAAAATAGTGTGACGTAGTAAAAGTGTAATAGTCAATAGTCCGCGAAACCACGGGTTCGATTCCCGATCGGGGCAAGTTACCTGGTTGAGGTTTTTTCCGGGTTTTTACCCAATATGAGCAAATGCTGGGTAACTTTCGGTGGTGGACCCCGGAATCAACCGGCGTTAACCTTCATCTCATTGGGCTGTTGATAAAGCGTCGTAAAATAACCTACTAAAAAAATAGTCAATAGTAACTCAAGAGGTTTTGATTTAGAAGAAACGAAAAAGTGGGATTTTAATACGATTAGAAGAGTAGAAAAATAAAGTACTGTAATACAATAAAATATTAATTGACTTACTGAAATTCTATTTCACTAATGTTAGCTTCACCAAAACGTTTGAACGGAACCGCCATTTTCAGTTGACTGTCTATGCTGTAAACAAATGACGATTGCAAGGCATGTTTTATAGTACCGTAAAGAATTTTCAGTTTTAAATGTTGGCAAACAAAGAAACAAATGGTAGTGAGGTGATAAAAAAGAAGAAAGTTTATACGATTAGAAGAAATATAGTATTCTAATACAATAAAATAGATATTAATTGACTTACTAAAATTCTATTTCACTAATATTACCTTCACCAAAATGTTTGAACGGAGCCGCCATTTTCAGTCGACTATCTATGCGGGAAACAAAATATGTTTTATAGTACCGTAAAGAATTTCCAGTTTGAAATGTTGGCAAACAAAAAAACAAGTGCTAGGGTAGTGATAAAAAGAAACAAATGATAGGGAAGCGATAAAATTAAAGAAATCCTAGGGAAACGATAAAATTGTGCGATAAGCGGCCATGATTGGTTGAAAGACGTCCTTTCGTACCGTTTTATTGGTCAAAAATAGTATGACGTAGTAAAACTGTAATAGTCATCACAACTATTCTGTCGAGCCATTCCATTAACTGCTCATTATGATTTGTTAAAAAATAATTTACAATTGATGTTGGGAAATGTTCAGCTAAGCCTCGTATTAATAACATATATCAAGACATGTGATTGATTATATTTATTCCGTCAATATGGCTTAAACAATGAATTACATATGAAAGAAAACTATTGATGTATTACATTCTATTTTATCTTGATACTAACATTTTCGCCCGTAGTGGGGCATCTTCAGGTACAAGATATAAGTATCATCTAAAATCAATTACAAACAAGTTTTACATTTGAAAATGCCATTACTAGAATAAAATATGACATGGTGACAATATTATCCATACCAACATTAAATGTCCTGTCAAAATGGTAAAAACAAATTTAATTTAAAACAATGCGAATTTACATAGTTATATAAAGTAGATCCCCTTGTATGGATATCTCAAATATATTGTTGTCAATAAGGTTATGATCACAATAAAATCAATACAAATACTAAAAATATACAGACTTAAAACCTAATATTATTAAATGTGGAGTCATAAAAGCGTGTATAACTAATTTCATGGAGCGAGTGTAATTCTCGTTAAATGTTCAATGCTCTCGTATAACATCATGCGACACATTTGATAATATTAGGTTTTAATTCTGTGTATTTTTAGTATTTGTATTGATTTTATTGTGATCAACACCTTATTGGCAACAATATATTTGAGATACCCATACAAGGGGATCTACTTTATACAGGGTGTTTAAAAAATACGGGGCATAATTTCAGGTATGTATTTCCCACATGTAGACAATAAAAATAGTTCAATAGAACATGTGTCCGGAAATGCTTCATTTCCGAGTTATGGTCTTCACAACATTGAAATTCACCAGAACGTTTTTCTTTCCGCAGGTCGTTGCCGTCAAAGGAGACATTAAGAGGGCACTCTGACAGTTCATTCCGAGGCGAAGGTTACATTCAGTGTTGTGTAGGCGTTAGATTGTGCGAAATGTATTCAAATCAAGAGCTGGCAGAGATACACTTCATGTACGGTAAGGCGGACGGCAATCCTGCGCTGGCTCGCTGGCTCGTCGTTTGTACCAGAGAGGTACCCACAGCGACAATGTCCAGATCGGAAGACATTTGTACGTCTCCATTACCATCTGTGCGAGTATGGAAAATTTAACTCTCCTGGTTTGGGAAGGGGACGACCAAGATCTACAACTCCAGAAGTACAGGAGGAGATTCTGGAGGCTGTGAACATGACTCCTTCTATCAGCACACGAAGGGTAGCGTTGCAAGTCAATTTAAAATCATTGGTTTATTCGTCTCCGGTGCCTGATTTGGAATCCCTTCGGAATCGAATTGTGGCATGTTCTGAGGACATACGAAATACTCCTGGAGTTTGGGATCGTGTTCGCAGGTCAATGAGACATCGATGTGAGGTCTGTATTCAAGCAGGAGGAGGACATTTCGAACATCTTCTGTAATGACAACGACCTGCGGAAAGAAAAACGTTCCGGTGAATTTCAATGTTGTGAAGGCCATAACTCGGAAATGAAGCATTTCCGGACACATGTTGTAATGAATTATTTTGATTGCCTACATGTGGGAAATACATACCTGAAATAATGCCCCGTATTTTTTAAACTCCCTGTATAACTATGTAAATTCACATTGTTTTAAATTAAATTTGTTTTTAACATTTTGACAGGACATTTAATGTTGGTATGGATAATATTGTCACCATTTTATTCTAGTCATGGCATTTTCAAATGTAAAACTTGTTTGTAATTGATTTTATGCTCGACCATGTCGAAATGTAGTGATTATACACCTGGTAGCAGTCCTTTAATGCATGTCATTAAAGTACACATATTCATTAAAGTTCAGGTTTTCGATTATTCTCGGATATGCAATCGAAAGATGAGGGAAACGTCACGGAGGCTGGAAATCCAATACTGTCGCAGAAGGTTATGTTCTGTTACCATAATAATTAGCGTTAATTGTAAATAATATTCAAATAAATTCAATTTGTCATCTCGTTTTTCAATTCTAAATCAATTTCCAGGTTATACATTCTCTGCATTACATCAAGGTCAATGACATTATTGTTCCTCGGAAAAAATCAATACTTTCGCGCCTGCGCACATCTCACAATTTCGAGCTATGAGCAAGGTCACTTCTGATCTTCTGTCAGATACAAATAAAATGAATATTTCTGAATAATTTAAAGTTAGAAATATGGTCGAGCATAAAAAGTCGTATGAAACTTGCCTATAATGGTAATTAAGACGCTCGTATGAAAATTATGAAACTCGCTTGCGCTCATTTCATAAACAAATATACTTACGTCTTAATTACTATCATTATAGGCTCGTTGCATAATGTACTATTAGATTATACTTATTACTTGTACTTGAAGATGCCCCATTAGGGGCGAAAACGTTAGTATCAAGATAAAATAGGATGTAATACATCAATAGTTTTCTTTCATATGTAATTTATTCCTTAAGCCATATTGACGGAATAAATAATCAATCACATGTGTTTATATATGTTGTTGTTAAGAAAGTAATTTGAAAGTATTTAAGTAATGCTGAAGAGAATTGTGTCGTTTACAGAAACTTAATTTGAATTTTGTTTCACTCAGCGGTGTCGCATGAATGAAGACATGGTTTTTCAACAGTGCTGATGAACCAACGAAGGTGGATGGAAAAGTATCCTGCTAAAACATGTTAATGTATAAGTCGTTCACATGCTTTCAATTGCACAAACATAGCCAATTAACTTCTTGCCAACGACTCATTAGAGCGAACGAGTTAAAATTGTAGATAATCGAAGGTAAGCACAAATACCTGGAATTAGTCAATACTTTTACTTTGACGGCAACACTAAAATTGGAGCTACACAAGCTATTTATCACGGAATAAAAACACGACACAGTAATTGTTATTGAGGCAGTCGGCGGCTGCAACAGGAAGACACGAACTTGTCGTGCGGTATGGTTGCGTGTGACACTGGCGGGCTGCTTCGGCCCTGACCTCCAATTTGTCCGGCAAGGATAAATTCTGACACTCATTTAGGAGCCGCCGACGAGCTACAGTACAAGGTCTCCAGCGCTACATTTCTCGATGTACTGTACAAGTCTCGGCCGTCTCACCTCTCCATCGAGGAACTTTCAAGTCTCTTAGTGGCCAGATAAAGGAAATACAACTGTCGTACCAACTTATTAAAAAATGTTGTAGGGGAGTAGTGGGTACAGTGAGACACAAAATATTAAGACATATGTATGCAAGTGAAAATGCAAACATTTTTAAAATCAAGTGCAATAGAAATAGACATTAAAACATGGAGTATAACAATAATAATATATAAACAAAAATGTTAATAGATAAAGGACATAATATACAATATGTGTTTGTCAAAAAAAATGCAAATGTCTCACTGTTCCCATTCAGGAGGATACAGTGAGACATCACAGTGTCTATTAACGGACATTGAAATTATTTACATTTATTTCAAAAGAAAACAAAAATTTGCTGTCTCTTTATCTTGACATGTTCTGTAGACTTATTTAGAATCATTTTGATGTCTGACTTCGAAACCATTGAAACATCTGGAACATTTGGAAAAGTGAATTTTCCATGGCATTTCAAACTTTTGCGAAAAAATGAAATGAATTTTTGGTGACAACAAAGCCTATAATTATAAGAATTTAATGCAATTCTGTATTATTTTTTAACATTTTCTTAAATTTTGTGAATAATTTTTTATTTATGAAACCATTAAAATGTAATGTACCTATTATTTTAAGCTACAGTTCCTAAATTGGTTACTAGTATGTTCATTTTTAATGTTAGTTACTGGTAAATGTAATATAATTACAGTTTGTTTTTGCAAACCATTGGTACATGGGAACAGTGAGACGTCTCAGTGTACCCTTCAATGGCATGTCTCACTGTTCCCTTTACGCATGGTTCATTTAAAAATGACGCCATCACTTCAAAATTAAAACAAGAAAGACGAAACCTTGCCAAACATAATCTCAAATACCATAGTATTAGGTAAAAAACATTCATATTTATATCTCATTTGTATATCCAATATAACCTTCATTAAACACAAGCCAAAATTTTACTTCTAGAGTGAAAAATTACGAATTATTTTTTCATCACTCACCTTTATAACTAGAATCAAATCGAGTATGAAAATACTGTTACTTTACTCATGCAACATACAACTCCACTGTTACCAACATCTCAACATTAACATTTACTAACTAATAAAAAATGTCTCACTGTTCTTCCTGTCTTACTGTACCCACTTCTCCCCTACATAAGAGCTATTCCATCTCAAATCGACCGAAATATAGAGAAAATTGGCCTTACAATTTCTAAATACAGTGAAACTTTTTTTGTGCGTAGAGAACTGTGATACAATGCTTTGTGCAAAGTTTGAGGCATCAGAACTTCATAGTGTTTAAATTAAAAATATTTACATTTATCGTATTTTCATAAAAATTAGCGACTTTAAACTGCTGTAGCTCCGAAGCCCTTTCACACAGTGATCAAAATCATGGTTTATTTTGATGTTAAGAAATTAAAGTTTATATTGACATATAAACAGATTTTCTTACTTTTTATGGAAATGGAGAACTTTAGATTTTTCCTCATTAAGACGCCTTTGCCACCGAAAAATATTTTTAAAATCTATAGTTAGATTCCGCATTGAAAGTACAAATAAACACATATTTTTTACTGATGGTATGTTGATAAGAAAGTATTGAAAATATCAAATGAAAAAATAAATAGTACGCGCGTGAACTAACCAGCTGACTGTGAGGCGGGAGCTAGCCGAGACAAGCAAGACCAAGAGACATAAACACGTGATGTGTCGTCTAGCAGTCATGGCTGTGCTAGCTTTATCACAGGTTTTCATAAACACAGGAGTAAAATGACGCCCAACGCTCGCTTATCTTCAACTCTCGGCCAGTACTGCGCCGTTCAAGTCTAGGCGTTTGAAAATAATCTATTTAATACCCTCGAAACTTATTGCCGTACCACTAAGCAAACAATGCCGAATCCCTCTTAATAATGCAAAGTTTTCTCTCAATATTTTTTTTTACATTTTTACAAATGGCCAAAAAGCCTAAAGCAAGTAAAATCAGATTATCTGTCTCTCTGTATACAATAAAAATAAGGATTACTTCTTAACATAACCTACCAAATGTCAGCTTCAAAATGAGCTCTCGTTCAATGTTCTGCAGTAAATGGTTCCAGAGTTCTGAGCGCTGAAAGAGGTTTTTTTTTTATAAAATACGCTAAATTTGTCGCTCAATAATACGAAAACCGTTTGACTTTCGATAGTATATTTTAAAAAATGCACTCCCCCTCAGCACCTTGTATAAGTAGGGAAAAAATTAGAGTATAAAAAAATGCGAGGTTTTTTACTGATCGATTTCATATGGAATAGCCCATAACCATAAAATTGTCGTACATTTATTATCTCGCTATTCTTATACAGGGACATTTTATTTTTACTTCAATTTTTATTGTACCTGAGTTTCTGAATGTACTTCAATCCCACCCTCTACTAGTAAACTTCCAGTGAGTATAGTACGTTTCAGAAATATGTTCGCGTTTTCCAGTGACGAAAGAGCTTTCAATGTTGAATCATATTTTCGCACAGATACTGTCGTCCATTTGCCTACGTCGCATCCCGGTTTCCCCATCCGCTTCTGCTCGCCCCTCTGTAAAGGCTAGTGGCTGGGCTATCTTAGCTCTTTTCTGAAAACATTAATTTCGGCTAGGAATGGAGTCTACGTAATATTATACAGCTGTTTAAAGTAAATAAAATGGCCTCGTTAAGTAATTGTCACGTGAGTTCCCCTTTCTACGACCCTGCGACAAAACCACTTGGACAGACAGTAGATAGCATGTCTGAGTTATTTTATCTTTTCGGATCGAGCAGAAGTGAATATTGATTATACAGTACGTAAGATACTCTTTTATAGACTAGGTAGGCCTACAGAATAATTTCAACGTGAGTTACTAGTACGAAGGACGAGACTGCTAATTGGAATTAGGTACAATAGTCTATAGTGCGATAATATGCACAAAAGAACTGGAGCCTGTATCGAAATG
Organism: Periplaneta americana; assembly: GCA_025594305.2. NCBI lineage: Eukaryota > Metazoa > Arthropoda > Insecta > Blattodea > Blattidae > Periplaneta > Periplaneta americana. Next base: position 70,015,045 of record JAJSOF020000005.1, read on the forward strand.
AAAGGCCACCATTTTCAAAATTGTGTTTAAATATCCATATTATGATTATTTTTCAATTTAACTTCATTCTCTAAATTGTACGCTAATGTGCTGTAGACAGTACTGGGTGTTCATTTCAAAGTGTGTCATGACGTCACTGTTGTTGGGTCACCGATTTGAAGCGAGTTTCAGCTTATATGTTAGAGAAGTTGCCTATTATTTAAGGCGTTCTTCAATCTGAACTTGAGAACGTGTACGGCTGAACGTCGTAGCAACAGATGGCGGTCTGAACGGTCTGTGTGCTATCATAACCTCTTTCGAACTGTGTTTTGCGCCGGCAAGTCGTACGCAGGGTATTTGTTATCATCGGTTGCGTACGGTAACATTCCACAACACAAATCAAACTCCGTGTCCATGTTGACCGTCGAAGTTAATGTCAACAAATACGTAAGTAATCGTCTTAACCCTCTCGCCATATCCCGACAGTACGTATTTCCAAACAGTTCACATTCCTGCCACTACCGGCGTTACCGTACGTATCGGCACGTACTTTCAGAATTTACTTGCTAGCCAACTTCTCTGCCTCTTAGATTATACACCTGAGCTGCGGAAGTGTAGGAAGATTGAATTCTCTAGGCTCATCAGCTAGCCACATGACGGCATACTGCGAGCCAAGACACATTTTGAACTGAACACCCAGTTTAATATACACTGCATAATGAATACGTCCGAATGGATAGCTCAGTTCGTGAGTAAAAACACTCATTGTTAATACTGTACTATATTTTGATTAAACAAAAACCTAATGAAAATTATCAAACTCAAAATCGCGATATTTCCTAGTTTACGTAAATGGATGAACTACTTTTTTTCCCTTCTATACCTAGTGAAGTGATTTGTTTGTATTTTACGCCAGTATCATCGAACTCCAGTCGTGGAAGGGGGTAGCAAACGGTGTTTCCGGTTCTCAACCGTTAATCCAAAGGTATAGCCAGGTTAATATCGGAATGTTAGTAAAAATAAAATGATGTCCTTGTAGATAATGCGTTCAAATATATTTCACATAACACCCAAACAAGTGGTTCATAGACGACATTCAACATTAAAAAAAAAAAAAATCAGCATTTAGTTCTTCATCCAATCAAGAATATTAATATAGTTCATATCAATAATGAAATTAATTAACCTTCAAACAAATCACCATTTCTTCACCAACATTGTCATCCCCGTAAAGCATGCACGATGACACTTGATCAGAAACAAAATTATTGTATTAAAAGTCAGCAGAAACTTTGTTTGGCTGGCGGCAGCTGATAATTATAGGTACATCAAATTAATCCACCTGTAGTCGACTCAAATCCGACATAGCTATTATGTCGGCGCGTTTAGACTTCTTAATCCTATTCCGGTATTATTTCATTGACTATTACACTTTTACTACGTGATACTACTTTTGACCAATAAAACTGTACGAAAGGATGTGTTTCAACCAATCATGGCTGTTTATCGCTACAATTTTATCACTTCGCTAGCATTTGTTTATTTTTATCACTTCCCTAGCATTTTTTTTGTTATTATTGCTTTCCTAGCATTTGCGTCTTTGTTTGGCAACACTTCAAACTGCAAATTCTTTACGGTACTATAAAACATGTTTTGCGATCGTCATTTGTTTACTGCACAGTCAACTGAAAATGGCGGCTCCGTTCAAACGTTTTGGTGAAGCTAACATTAGTGAAATAGAATTTTAGTAAGTAAACACACACACACACACACAAACACACACACACAGAGCAGATAGACAATATATGAGGCGGTAATGAAAAGTTCTTAACATGAAAAAAGTTTGCATTTCAAAACAAATTCTTCTTCATCTTCTTCTTCTTCTTCTTCTTCTTCTTCTTCTTCTTCGATTTTTTTTGCGTCATTGCTGTCCCGTTCCGACGCTAACTGAATCCTTCCATCTCGTCCTTGGTCTACCCAGGTCACGTTTTCCCACTTGCCTTGGTAGTCTGTCTAAAGCAGGGATGTTCACTTTGGATTCGTGTCCTTGAGACTATGACGTGAACCTGCCGTCGCGACGCGTCGCTCAGCACGCGAAGTAGGGATTGTGTAGGTTGTGTGTTGTAACATGAACAACACTCACAGCCTCAGTGTCGGAACGTACTAGTGTAATTGCACAGTCTAGTACAGGGACATCATTTTATTTTTACTTGCATTTTTATTGTACCTGCATTTCTGAATGTACTTCACTCTCACCCCTTCACTAATGTCCTTGCTCCCGTCAGACACACAAACTTACGGCCGCTGTTGCATTCGAAGTCTTCAAGCAGTGAAGTAAACACTGCAGTGTATAGTGTGTTTCATAAATATGATTGCGTTTTCTATAGAAGAAAGAACCTATATTAATAATATCGTACTAAAAATTATATTCAAGAAAGGATAAATTCAATTTCAGAGAATATGCTTCAAAATGTTTTTAATAATATGCGTACTGAATTGAAGCCTGCATTGTAATGAACGGCAACCATTTTCAGCAACTTGTTTAAAAATTCAGATTAGCTTATTTTGAATTGAGGTGGCTAGAAGCAAAGGAATGCTAGTGACATTTGTAATGACATGAGTTACGTGCATCCAGTGTAAGCTAAAGTATCTAAAATTTTAGTGGCAAAGGGATATTTTAATCGCATCACACATTAAAATTTAAATAAAAAATTTCACCGATTTTACGAAAGCTTAAATATTTAAACCCCATTTTCTCAAAAGTAACTTTTTGCACTTACAGCCCTTTACTTATGACCCCCTCAATTTAAATGCACTCTCTATATTGTATGATAACATCAATAATTAATATGCTAAATAAAGTAGACATTACATAACGAACATAGCCGCCTGAAAAGTTGAGTTTTTCAAAAAAATGTTACTATTCTACTGTATTTTGATAAATTCCGTAAAAGTGATGATCAAACTGAAAATCGTAATATCGTATTTCCCTACAACATAAATGGATACACTACTTTTCTCTCCTCCTATACCTAGTAAAATGATTTGTTTACATATTGCACTAGTAACATCAAACTCCTGTAATGGAAGGGAGCAACAGTGTTTCCGAGTATAGCCAGGTTAATGTTAAAAATGTTGGTAAAAATAAAGTGATGTCCCTGTATATACAGTCACGAAGGTAAATACGTAGTAAATATGCGTCCATAGATAGTTGCTAACCAGTAGGATCGCTACTATCGCCTCATTACAGACAATGCGAAATAGTACCTGCACAGTATATTATTCCTAGTACTCTCATCAACTCGAGCTTCGTGACTGTATATACTAGACTGTGGTAATTGTACACTGGCATTCAAAGATATCTGACCTACGATTTTATGATCGTGTAAACGAACTTTCCAACCACGGAAAAGGTCAGAACCAAAGATATAAAACATTGACAAACTTCGAAAGAGTTCCGCTAGTTCTCAATAGGTGGCACCATTATTGTTGCCGTTAAAAAGGTGTCGGGGAATGTGATTATGTAGATCAAGCATTAATTATTTTCATAATTGAAAATATCAGCGGTTTCCAGCTAAACCCAGTGTTGTTTTACATTACATATGATTGGCGACACTGACTATTATGTTCGCCATCTATTCATAGAAGTAATAGCTGAAGAAGTCACACTTACACCAACAAATTATTATCGATCATTATCGATTAGTAATGTCAGATACCTTTGAACGTCAGTGTACCATGGCGTTGTTCAAACCAAGCTTTTCACGTAAACGTAGGTCAAAAGAATTAATGAATTTCACTCAGTTTATCAAAATTTAATTTTTTTATCTGACATAATTGCTTTAAAAATTCATAATATAGAATCGGCTAAACGTTTTATCACCTAACATGGAGTAACTATTTTTCAACCAACGTACACTTTTCCATGGCAACCGCTTTCGTTTTTGTTTATAACAACGAAGGTCTAAGGCTGACTATAGAAATTGAAGAGCTGTTCTGGATTCTTGCAGTCATCCAGTGGATACTTATATCGCTTGTAGTATGTGTCACAGAACTGATGTTAACTATTAGGGACTGATTTAAATAACATTTAAAAGAGAAAAGTTTATTTATTTGTTTATTTATTTATTTATTTATTTATTTATTTATTTATTTATTTATTTATTTATTCTGGTAGAGTTAAGGCCATGAGGCCTTCTCTTCCACACTACCAGAAGTAGGCTAAAATACATAATGAAACAATGACAAAAATAGAAAGTCATGCACATTAACAAGCTTACATGAGGCTGTAATGAAATATTAACTAAACATGATAAATACATAATTAAGTTATTTACAAATATCCTAATTCTACTTCATGATAGGCCTACATAATAAGTTATTTGCAATTCATATCCTAATTCTACTTCATGATAGGCCTACATAATTAAGTTATTTACAATTCATATCCTAATTCTAATTCATGATAGGCCTAAATGACAATTTATATACACAGAGTAACCAAAAAAATCGGCTAACACTCACAAAACAATTACATGTAAAAGTATGTAATTCTTAATCCTTAATTTAAATATATTAACCGTTCGGCAATCCCTGACTTGACGAGGTAAAGGAGTTCCATAGGCGACAAACTGACACAGTGAAAGAGGAGCATTGAAGAACAACAATTCAATGATTATCTTTTGTAATAACCTATTCAGTCCTGTTGTAGAGTATACATACATAATTTTCTGTTAATTTTTTTGCAGTGTCTTGGATAATTTTGAAAATTTTGAAAAATTGAATTTGATAGAAATGAAGAGTATATCACTTTTGTAACATTTCTATACCAGAATTATAAATTAGAATTTAAAATTTGGGGGCATCAAGAGTCAAAATTGCCCCAAAATTTGATTTTCTGTGAACATTGATTTGGGGTTTTGGAACCCCAGAATGATTATATGACCAATTTTTTTTTATTTTATTTTTTTTTATTTTTAAAAGATATAAATTCGGGTCTGAAGAGGATAAACACTTATTGTAAGAATGATACGTTGGGTAAACACTATTAATCCCTTCATCGTGCTCCCTTGGATACTTTGAAGTATGGAGGATGTCTCAGGTAATACATTTAAAAACAATCTCAGGCTGGGTCGTGTTCGGATTCGATTTCAGAAGTGAAGGACTGGGCTGGCCAGTAAAATTTTGGTCATGTGCGCCTCAATAACAATAACCACCAAAGTGTATTAGCCCACATTAATATTTCACGTTAGAAAACGCTCGAGGGCGTCCTCTGTTTCCCTTGCGGCGCGACGCATGAGGCATGAGTGTGGGTGTGTGGGTGTTTACTACTGTAGTAAGATAGCAGCTTGCAGGTAATCAGCGTGTTTTTATCTTCTCGGAGCCAAAATCGTATGGACGGCCTTGGGAGGAGTGGAAGGGGGTGCGGTTGATAAAGCCTGCGCACAAGTATCCATTCCTTATCAGCACACGTGCCGCCAAATTTAACCTTGAGTTTCGTAAATGTCTGCGTCTATAGCCGAACTTGGGACAGACTCACGTCATTTCGCAACATGGCGTTATGTTACGAAATCATCTGCGTTTCACCGTCTGCACCAAAGGTGTAAACACATTTTTTCGTAGCTTCGTTTTATGGTATAAAAATGCTAATTAGGAAGGTAATGATGATAACCACAACAGCAAGCAAAATGGGGATAAATGATGCAGGTGATATGACCACGACAGAGATGATCACTGTGACAATACTGTGATGACGATTATTTTTATATTTCCACCCATTATTAAAATTATATCGTTGATAAAGTGTTTTGCCCAAGGGCAGGTCTTTCCTGTAAACCCATCACTCTCCAGTCTTTAAAATTTTTGCCTTCCTTTTAGTTTCCACATATGATATATAGGGATATCATTTTATTTTTACTAACATTTTTAATATTAACTTGCTATTATACCTCTGGATCAATGAAGATTTGCTACCTCCTTCCACGACTTTTGAGTTTTGATACTGGCGTAATATACAAACAAAACACTTTACTAGGTATAGAGAGGAAGAAAAGTAGTTCATCCGTTTACGTTTAGGAAATATTGCGCTTTTGAGTTTGATCATTTTCATCAGGTTTTTGTTTAATCAAAATACAGTACAGTATTAACAATGAGTGTTTTTACTCACGAACTAAGCTGTCCATTCGGACATATTAATTAGGAAGTGTATATTTACTGTTACAGCACAAGATGTACAATTTAGAGAATGAAGTTAAATTGAAAAATAATCATAATATGGATATTTAAACACATTTTTGAAAATGGTGCCCGTTCATTTCGATACAGGCTTCAGTTCTTTTGTGCATATTATCGCACTATAGACTATTGTATAATTCCAATTATGCTGAAAGATTTGTCCTTAAAAAACGAGTAACTCATATTGAAATAATTCTGTACCTACTCTATAAAAAGTACCTTACGTACTGTAAATTCAATCTTCACTTCCGCCCGATCCGAAAATATAAAATTACAGGTTCAGAAATGCTATCTACTGTCCGTTCAAGTGGTTTTGTCGCAGGGTATAGAAAGGGGGGATCACGTGACATTTAATTACTTAACGAGGCCCTTTTATTTAAGTTATTTTAAACAGTTGTATAATATTTGTAGAAGTCCAATCCTAACAGAAATTAATGTTTTCAGAAAAGAGCTGAAGAAAGCCCAGCCATAGCCTTTACAGAGGGGCGAGGAGAAGCGTTGTTCAGGGAAAACGGGATGCATTTGTGAGGCAAACGGACGATGTACCTTTGTGTTCACGAAAATATGATTCAATATTGAAAGTTCGTTCGTGTGGTTGAAAACGCAAACATTTATTTCTGGAACGTACTATACTCACTAAAAAAGTACTTTTTATTTTTATTTTGTATGAACGGTTGGAAGTTTACTAGTAGAAGGGGTGGGAATAAATATATTAAAAACTCAGGTACAATAAAAATTGAAGTAAAAATAAAATGATGTCCCTGTATAATTCATAGCGTTTTGCCCAAGGGCAGGTCTTTCACTGTAAACCCACCACTCTCCAGTCTTTCCTATTATTGCCTTCCTTTTAGTCTTCACATATGATCCATATATCTTAAATTAAGATTCTTAATGTCGTCTATGTATTGTGGGTCTCTATCACCACGGCATGGCGCGTCCTCAGGTTGCGGATAGAGGAGACGGCCTCCAGAAATCGAGGGTAGCTGGGAATATATTGAATAAGTAGTCGCGGACAGCCGATAAGGGGTGGTCCTCACTGTGGTCCTCCAGCTTGGGAGTTGGGCGAAGGGCTAACAACCCATCACCGTAAAAACAGCTTGTTACGAAACCATACAATAAGCCTCGGAATGAGACTTGTCTTACACCTTTCCATTGAAGGTACATAAAAGAATTTTGAAGAGAAGCTGAAGCTTTTTGGAAGATATTTATTCTGAAACTTAACATTTTAATGCATATTGAAAGCGTATATCTTAGCAAAAATCTCGTCGTGTTTTGACCAATTGGAATTGATCAAACGCTTTTGATCATACTCTTGCCCTCGTTTCTTCCCTATTCTTTAGTTTGGAGCCATTTGGGTAAATATGTAGTCATTGTGGTTCCGGATATCTAGTATTGACTGTTCTAGTGCATTGTTTTGCAGTATTTCCAGTGAATTTCCTCGTTTCTTTACTTTCCTGTCACATTAAATTGTACATTGTAGACCTGTTCCATATTATCCAGCAGATTTGTTGGTTTTGCTGTTTTTTCGACTCTGAAGAAGTAGTTCTAGAGGCTGTATTACATTTTGATTAGAGAGAAATTTTATTTTCAGCCATTGAATGTTGTTTCATACTTGCAAATGCGTTTTTTTTTTCTTCAGCTATTGGGTAGACCGTAGATATGCCTTTACAGTTTAAAAAGTTTCTGATGTGGTTTTTACTGCTCCGGTTACTAGCTGTAATGAAGAGTTATTCTTAATTTCTTGTAATTAGTGTTTTTCTGCCGTTAAGGAGAAGTTTTGTACTTAATATGTTTTATTGAAGGCATCTTGTGTACTTCCCACATTGAAACTAAACGTTTAATATAATTTTTCTTCAGTGAAAATTTCAGTTGTTTTTCTTGGTGTATTTCTTCTTATTTAAAATGTTTGAGAAAAACTTTTACAATTCATTGGGGTTTCTCGGGGAAGGAAAGGAGAATGTCCTATCACCTTTTCTTCTTTTGAAAGTAAATACGCAAATGAGAATATGCCATTGAAATTGGAAAGTTCAGGATAATTTTTAAGTTAACAGCTTTGGAACGGTTGATCGAGTTTCAAACGACTCAGCAATCTTATCTGCTAGAAAACTGTGAGAAAGATGCGAGATTAATTATTGGAGGAAAAAATCCTTTCCTCCTTTACTGCAAACGATTAGACAAAGATAGCGGCGAGAGACAGAAGCAGAGTTTTAAAGCAAGTAAATGAACGGAGAGGAGGAGATCCTCCTCTGAATCAGCGCATGGGCGGGAAATAAGAAGCCGACTGGTCGTGACCAGCAAGCTCGCTACCGGAAAATCTAACGATGCTGCATTCAACCAGATTATTCACATCTGAGAAGGAGTGATCTAGTTTTGCTGTCAAAAAAAATCATATAAACTTGTTTTTTAAATTTATAAAACGAAATAGTTATTCATTACACTTTATTGTTCTATTCATGGTTTGAAACTTTGGATATCACTTTGGGAGAGTTAGATTTATATAAAACAAAAGGAAGTGTTCTGTTAGAATAAGGTTTTGGGAAAATATTTGGGGCTAAGAGGGACAGCCAAGTTGTCAGTTTTGAGAATATATTTGAAATTGAAAGTTCCAAACTACATTATTTTCAGAAAAAAATTAATATTACCTGCAGCTTTGAACAATAATTAGAAACACAAAACAGACGTTTTCAAAAGTATGTGATACTGAATTTGTAAAATGTACCTGTGGCAACACAGACCACGTAATGAGTCATGCAGTGTTCTGCTTTTAACAGATTATTTCCCATTCCCACTTCCGGAAGGCAAAAATATCCTCTTCAGTCCCGAATTTATATTTTAAAAAATGGGAGAAAAAAATCGGTTAAAATCATTTGGGGTTCCAAAATCCCAAATCAATGATGAAAATCAAATTTTGGATTAATTTTGACACAGTTAGGGACCAAATTTTAAATTATAATTTATAATTCTGGTATAGAAATGGCAAAAGTGAACTCTTCATTTCTATCAAATTTAATTTTTCAAAATTTTCAAAAGTATCCAAGACACTGCAAAAATTAAAAGAAAATTATGTATAGTTTAAACAGGACTGAAGAGGATATGTGTTTTAGCTGTCTCTTCCAACACGTGCGATGCGTAGTGAAGAGCGAAAAATCGAGTTTTGAATCTTCTTGTAATTGTTTTTCTGCAATTATCAAACAATGAATGGAGCGAAAACATATTTTGGACAACTTATGTTCAGTTTACAAGAACAGATTATTGCTATACAAAATAGAAGGCCAACCCTAAACTATTTGATCTTAATATAATGTTTCTAATTTGTGCATTTTCTTTCAAGAATTGTTTTTCCTTGCTGTAATTTCTTCTTATTTTAAATGTTTGAGACAAACTGTCACTGTTAGGTATTTTGTGTTTTCACCCTTTGCCACTGGACTGTTGGTGTGTCCTATGTCGTGAAGGTAGGTTGGGATAACTGTGTGGTACTAGTTCTGTGCTATCTTAAATATCTATGTAAATTCTTCCTACTCTATTGACAGCCATATTTCCCGTTAAAGCTTCCAATTATGGTTTTTGCTCGATGTCTAGGACGTTCGGATTTAGATGTGTTTTATTGGTAGGGTTGTACATGTAGGCCTACTTTCTTTCCAGATTATTAGTTTTATTAATTGGATACTTAATAGCAGAAAGATGTAAAGTGTCAAAATTTAAAAAAGAAAAATGATATTTCACTGGAATGCTGCAAATTGCCAAGGGCTAGGTCCATAGAATATAATACAGTATTATTAAGACTACCAAAATACTTGAATTTGAAACTAGTGTTTTATTTATCTTTTGAATAATAATTCTAGTTTCTGTATTCTAAATTTAAATCTGACAGTTTCTAGTATCTAGTGTGCCATTGCATAATACCTTTAAGTTTCAGGATGTTGCACTATACCATTTAAGCCAACACACTCTTCATTTATTTGTTTCTCTACATATGGATAATACACTACTCGTATTTGCAGTAATAAAATTCGATGATGTATTCAAAACGAAATTTTATTATTTTGTTAGGCTATATCATATATGGTTTGTGCCACAAATATTTACATTTCTTTTTGCGGAACATTAAACCGTACAAAATGAAGTCAAATATACGCTTCTTGGTTAAGCAGCCTTTTGTGCAAGGGACCTCATTAAAGTACACCTATTCATTAAAGTTCAGGTATTCCACCAATCAGAAAATACCATGCAATATCAATGCCAAAAATAAAGAAAGGCCTACTCAGCTATATGATTTATTCTTTGAGCTGAAATTATCATTTTATTGATTTTATAACGATGGGATGCTATAAATCCAAAAGTCGCAGAAGGTTAGTGCTGAATTTCGACCCAAAATAAATTTGAAATTTACAAAAAATAGTTATAACTCATAAAAAAAACAGACAAATTAACTTTTCAATGGCCCTGCTCACCCAGGATCAGATTAAAATGGCACATTTCCCGCAAATTCAGTGACAGCCAATTGCCAATAAATCACCTCGTTTTGAAATAGTGGTTAGGTCTGGAACTATAATAAGACGCAGGGTTAATTCTATAATATTCAAATGATTCAATTTGTCATCTCGTTTTTCAGTGCCTAATTCAATTTCGGAAAGGTTATATCAAGATTAATGTTTATTCCGCTTGGTCTAGATTATATCAGGGATGTCGACATTTGTTTCTCGGAAAAAAAATCAATACTTTCGCGTCTGCATGTTAATTTTACAATTTACGAGAAGTATTGCATTACAAGGTCAGTTTTAATTTTAATGCTCATTTTTCTCAAGTTTCAGATCAAAAGAAAATCAACTTTTCGAATAGCCTAGAAAAGTGAATATTTTCAAGTTAAATTTATTTAGTAGCCATACAAAGTTTTCGTAAATGAAATATACCGTGTATATGGTATTACTGGAGATAGTGTATTGAAAATTTTGAAAATATTCGTTTGCGCTCCTTTTGTAAAAATGAATTAACAAAGTCAACTACTGTTACATCATAAGCAAATGAGACGTAATATTCTTTGTAAAAAGGTTAAACTACAATTTAGAACGAAGAAAATAATTTAATATTCTGATGGTAAATGACAAATATCACCTTTTGCATAATGCGATAAGAGTTTTGCCTTCATATTAGTTAACGCAAAACAGATACAGATAACTTTCTTTTATATATGTTTCTTGAGTCACATTCAATAGACTATAAACATCAATATAAATGCCAACACAAGAAAGATAGGCCTACTCAGCTGTATGATTTACTTCTTTGAGCAGAAATTATTATTTTAACATGAATATTATACAACGATGGGATTTATAAATTTTAGAAGATATCTATTATGCTTATTAATATTTAAAATACAAGTGCAATTTAAGTAAAATGTTAGTTTTTGTTTTACAGACAATAAATAATCAAAATGAGAAAGTATTCCATTTAAAAATAACGATATAAAATTTCAGTTCAGTTTAAGTTTGGGATTTGTTTCTTAATCCAAAGATTGCTTATTCATATACACAACCCTTCCTCTTTCCAACAGCGCTTGGCCGGAACGATGGAAGGTCAGAAAAAGCTTAGACTCAGGACATCACTGCTATAGCCGCTCGTCCCTATCTGCTTGGAGAAGCAATAATCTCTCATTTTTGCCACACAAAATCATTTAAATATTTTCGAATATAGAAAATTCGAAGTGAGACAAATAGCCAATATGCTTGGAGTTCACATACATGTGCCGGATCCGTTCTTTTTCAAAGACTTGAGAACTTCGGTTGAGAACATTGTCACTGTCATTTTACCTGACCTTACCTGACCTTCATTTTATCTTCAGTTATTAATTGTACTCTTTTTAAAATCGGAAATTGTTTATCTTTTACATGAAAGAGTACAAATTTGATGTTAAATCGTTTTATGAGAAGTTGTAAGTATTTATTTTTATGAGAAGTTCTAAGTATTTAGTAAGATACTAATTTTACTTATTCCATAATTTAATTCACGACGATGTACTATAGTACATGAAATAAAAGTCCAGCTTATTTGTAGAACAATAAAACAAACATGAAATGAAAGAAATTCAATTACAATTTTGTAAAACATAGAAGTTTCGGTGTTGCTATAAAGCCCACAGTTCCGCCGTATATTAAAGAGTTGAGGAACAAGGAATATAATTCCTGAAGATATAATAAGGTTGGTATATAGTGAGATAATTTACTTTTAAGTGCAGAACTCAGATAGGATTTAGATTACAATAAAAACAAATATGGTTGGTACATAGTAAGATAATTTGCTGATATGTGCAGAACTGAGATAGGATTTAAGTTAGATTATTTTGTAATAAAAGGCAAATAAGGTTGGTACATAGTAAAATAATTTACTTAAAAATTCAGAATTCAGATAGAATTTAGATTATTTTGTAATAAAAGACAAATAAGCTTGGTACATAATGAGATAATTTACTTATAAGTGCAGAACTCAGATAGGATTTAGATTAGTTTGTAATAAAAAACACAATAGGCACATATTATCAGGAAACTGACAGATCACCTAAATGTAATTACTTAAAAATATATCCACGACGAAGTGAAGAGAAGCGACTAGAAGCATTTTAAATGTGGATATGGAGAAGAATGGAGCTGTGACATAGACAGACAGAATAAGAAATGAAGCTATGTTGGAAAGAATGGGTGAAGAAAGAGAAAAAAGAATTGACTGAGTCATTGGCTGAAAATAAACTTTTAATTTATACAGATTTTAAAGTATTAACTATTGAAGAAATTTATGAATATAGTTTACTAACTTACTACAACAGAAATCAAATACAACATAAATCTAATCGACATGAATATCGTACTCGAAGACAAAAGTCTAGGCCTACTTTCCCATTAATTGAGCCTAAATGTCATACAAGTGCAGCTCTGAAACATAGTGCTAGTTTCGGACCAAGACTTTATAATAAAGTTACAAACCATTTTCCAAATTTGAGATATTTTAAAATTGAAGCTTTTAAAAAAGAAATTTATAAAATTATTCATGATATAGCCTATAATATTAACAAATGTGTGTATGTTTTACTTTTTATTTCTGTCGACTACATTCATGTTTTTATTGAATATCACTGGCTTCTGTCTGATTGTCAATTTATATTAAATGTGTTTTTCCTTTTTTTTTCTTTGCTCTTGTGTGTTATTTATTGGTTTGAATTAAGTTACGTACTGTATTTAGTAAACTGTCCTTGTAAATTTTATGTTATATTATTGACTAAGACTACACCGTACACGAGCCTGACTCTTACAGTAGTGGCTAGAAACATTTTTGTTTTATAATTTTAATTTGTACTCGCTAGCTAGCCAGTTAAATAAATAAATAAAATTGCCTACTGAAGGATGCATTGAAAGAAATGGTGAACGAGAGGAAAGTTCGGGGCAGAAGAAGATATAAGATGATTGACGACATTAAGACACATGGATCACATGCGGAGACCAAGAGAATGGCAGAAAATAGGAAAGATTGGAGAAAGCTGGGTTTGCAGTGAAAGATCTGCACTTGGGCAGAAAACTATGAATGAATGACTCAACCCATTACGAGCAAATACTGGGTAACTTTCGGTACTGGACCGCGGACTCATTTCACCGGCATTATCACCTTCATTTCATTCAGACGCTAAATAACCTAGATGTTGATACAGCGTCGTAAAATAACCCAATAAAAATGAATGAATGAATCCGAAAGGAATTCTATATTATAAAACAGGAAGGAAACGTGAATAATCATAGAAAGAAATTATACTGAATCTGAGACATGTTGCAATCTAACCCACGTAAGCTTATGATAATGATGATGAGCGTGTTTTTATACTTTTATTGTGACTATTTTGATAAATATATTTTGTTAAAACAATAAGTTTAAAGCACACATACTATGGCACATTACGCAATTCGTTTCTTATAGGCTCCACCTCTGAATTATGAGGTAACTACATAGTTGCGTTTATGTAGGAAGAGGCGATGTCAAGGAGTCACTCGTATGTATATAATTTGTGGAACAGCCTTCAGTACATGGGCCCCATAGAAGGACGCGTTTCATCACGAAGACATTGCCCTCATGGTCGGTCCATGGGATGACGATACCTGTTTATGCCGCAACACGTGTGAAGAGGTCGCCACTAGATCGATCCAGTCTAAAGCAGTCTCCTAATTGTGACAAGTAGCTCGTGACGGGGGGACAGACGTCAAAGAGACTCGGAGTACAGCTGTGGCGCTAAACGCAATTCAAATGCTATGTGTCTCTGAACTGTTCATCGAAATGTGAATTCCTACGTAGCCTACTCCCATTCTTCATTGAAATACTGTATTGCGCTGGCGTTTACTGCACGTTTTTGAGTACTTGTAAGCTGTAGACCAGTCACGGGATAGGTTAGTCTGGGACACAACTTGCAGAGACTTTATTATGTCCATCTCTTTAAAAGCTAATATCGAACATTTAACTGAATTCCGTTCTTTTCACCAAGTTTTGACGACCTAATAAAGGTGTTCGGAAACGTTGCAGCTATGTTAAAAACTTTTTTTATGTTAGTGATTCTACTTTTAGAGGTAATTAACCCTAGAATGCATACCAGGGTGACACGTCACTCCACGAAAACTTGTATTATCTTGTCATATCTTTGGATGGCTTTCAACAGCTCTCAAATCACAGGTATTCATTCGCTATTTAGAGTAGTTCCACATTCTAGTATATACAGTCACGAAGCTCAATACGTAATAAATATGCATCCGTAGATAGTTTCTAACCACTAGGATCGCGACTATCGCCTCATTACAGACAATGCGAAATAGTACCTGCACAGTTTATTGTTCCTAGCACCCTCAAAACTCAAGCTTCGTGACTGTATATACTAGACTGTGGTAGTTCCAAGACCGTCTCCAATACTCAGACCTTAATGTAGATATCGATAATGGCCAAAGTGGCGCCGGTAGCGGTCCAAGCATGATTACCACGTGGTTTTGTTATGATATTTTCTTGTGTTAATTACGTCGTGAAATGGGCCATTCGTGTTGTGTACCGGGTTGTAATAATTATAATAGTGGATCTGTGTCTCGTATTTCATGTTTAAATTCCCGAAAAATAGGCCTACAACTTTACTACGCGACAAATGTTTTAGATGCATAATCGTGACAATTTCCAAGTTACGGAAATTACAGTTTGTTGTTGTTCAGTCAACTGTCCCAAGACAGGTCTGAACTTAACAAATGATACCAACAAGGCACCACTTATGAGGCAACTAAGCCAATAGATAATTGGGTAGGGTGGCCAGTTCCTATCCTCCTAAAATGACAGTGTTACACATAAAACATTTTGAACCTAGATTAGTTATTAGGAAAGATATTGGACCTCGGATTCATTTCGCCATCATAATCGCTTTCTTAAGTCTCGGGCTTGCTCCGATGTAGAGTCGGCTGCTGGCCTCCGCAGAAGTTGGACCCCGTGGATATGTGGTTATTCGTTGCTGGTGGTAGCGCTATGCACAGTGAGCTCTCCATTGGACGCATGGTACTCCTGGGTCTGGGGTTGAGGGATCGCGGTGAGGCCTACATGGAAAGGTAAAGGGATCATGTAAGCTATAGGGGAGTTCCGTGGCTGTGCACAGGGGATCTGTAGCGCGGGGGGTGGGGCCCTTAGGGCATGCACACCATTCCATCCCGGGTAATACAATGGGCTCATCCGAGCGGCCTGCGTGCGAGGAGAGTCTCAGTCCGTGCCTCCCCTGAAGGGAAAATAAATAGATATCACGACCCGACGTCTTTCATCCCTGAGATTTACCTCGGAGCCATTCTCGAAGTAATGACAAGACAAAAAATATAGCCTTAAACATGTCTTAAATCCGTGATCCTGAAGTCCAAACTCAGTCATTCCAGTGACAGAGTGAAACCCATCATCATCATTACTATGGGGCGGATGTTAATGACCTAAAAATCTACTTAAAATTATCATTAAAATATCCTTAAACTAATGGAAAAATGACATTAAATTAAAAGAAAATTACATTTAAATATTATTCACCGTACTCGCACCACAACTTCTTAAAATTAATCACCTCGTTTCAATGACTGCCCTGCAAAGCTCGGGAAAAGGAGGCAACTTCCTGGAATTTGGCTAAGATAAAGGAAAAGAAGATGCAAAATGAAAGTTTTAAGGGAAAACTATAGATTTTAATGAGGGTTTACACTGTGTTTCAATCAGGGGTGGTCCATGTCAGTGCCTTCATTCTCCGTCTCCTCCTTCCGCGCTTCACTTTTGTTACCAGATCTTTCAGATGAGGAAGTCTGAAAGACAAAACAAATCGCGGGCGCAGCATGCATTCTTGCAATATTTGTGTTAAAAATACTGTCTACTACAGTAGACATCCCTTCCGAACCATGTTGAGGACACAACGTCCTGTCCAGGACATGGTGAAAATGTTCCCCCTTCCAAACATAAATTCTAAAGACACCCTCGTATCGACAAAAGAATAGTAGCGGCCGAAGTCCTCACTTAACTAAGCTGCCATCAAGCATTTTATATTACTTCTGTTGTGTGAAGTCTTCAGTGGAATGAGGGATGGACTTTAGAGTCTGTTCCAAACTATAAAACTCAAACATCACTGTTATTCACTTGTTCAGTAGGTAATTACTACTGACCTCTTTGGTTAGAAAATGATTTAACAGACCTATTGATTTAACAGACCTATTGGTATAGAAGAAAGTAAAATGCATTCCAAATGATCTAAAAGTTCTTATAAGTATTAAACATGACAAAAATGCCAAAAAATTTAAAAAATGGCCTATTAGTTAAAAAATGTCAAAAATGCAATATAAGAAATAACTTTTTACGTTGATATTAAGGATTTCTATATTAATAGGCATCGTCCTAATGTGAAAAATAAGATCCGCCCCCTAATCTTTACTGTATTATTATCATTATTATTATTATTATTATTATTATTATTATTATTGCATACAACGTAGTTATTCTTCGATACCAGCAACCTCAACTTTTTCTCGCAGGTCTGTATTACTTAGTGAAAGTATCGCGTGTGTCGTCCATGAAAACAACATGTGCGTGATATTAATTGCAACTGTAAAGAGAATGAGAACGCTGTGTATTATGGAAGTAAACAAGTATTCAGATATGCACCGTTCTTCTGGCGAGTGTCTATTTATATCCATAGTAAATCACATTGTCACATGTTGCAGTGACTGATGTCCGAAAGGCTTGGTACATCGTCATCCGGAAGCCTTTGCGGCCTCGAGGCCGTGTTTGTTGACGTTCTGATGCGACGTCAGCGCCCCACACCGCTAATGGTAGTAGGTAGCACTTGGACTGCTTCCTCCCTCCGCAGTACCACGCCGTGTCTTATTTTAAACTCTCACGTTTCACCATGTGTGCATTGGTGTGTGAAGACGCAAATGCTTGACATTTCTTCAACGTATCGATTGTTCGCGGTCAAGAACTTCATTTCCATTTCTCCCTCACTGTCGTTCACTCATCATAAATAAAGGAACATAAAAGCAATTCCTCAGTTCACTTCCTCATTAAACTAGGTACTTACTGGCTTTTTTTTAAGGAACTCGCAGATTCATTGCCGCCCTCACATAAGCCCGCCATAGGTCCCTATTCTGAGCAAGATTAATCCAGTCTCTACCATCGTATCCCACCTCCCTCAAATCCATTTTAATATTATCTTCCCACCTACGTCTCAGCCTCCCCAGAGGCATTTTTCCCTCCGGCCTCCCAACTAACATTCTACATATATTTCTGGATTCGCTCATACGTGCTACATGCCTTGCTCATCTCAAACGTCTGGATTTAATGTTCCTAATTATGTTAGGTGAAGAATCCAATGCGTGCAGTTCTGAAACTAGGCACAGAAAAATTATTTGAATGCTGCAAAAAGAAGTTCGAGATTTTGACGAAAGTAAGAGTTCTTAGTCCCATCTGTGATACAGGCAACAACTAAGGCGTGTAGAAGCCACGGGCATGGAATTGCATTCTACTTAGTGATATTGATCAATTGATTTTTTTTATTTTCTTGGGTTATTTTACGACGCTGTATCAACATCTAGGTTATTTAGCGTCTGAATGATATGAAGGTGATAATGTCGGTGAAATGAGTCCGGGGTCCAGCACCGAAAGTTACTCAGCATTTGTCGTATTGGGTTGAGGGGGAAACCACGGAAAAAACCTCAACCAGGTAACTTGCCCCGACCGGGATTCGAACCCGGGCCATCTGGTTTCGCGGCCAGACGCGCTGACCGTTACTCCACAAATGTGGACTCGATCGATTGATGAGGAAGAAAGGGTAAGCTACCGTAAAACATACACGAATTCGCTCCTTTCAAGGACTCTTAGAACTTATCTTAACATTTATGTGAGCTCCTAACAGAAATACCATTTGTCTCACTTCGTTGACACTATCCCATAGAAGGGGGAAAAGCTGAAGAGACCGTGGATGTCTTTCTGGCGTCCGTGACAGTTCCTGTATTGCATTATGTGGAAGTGCTGTTTAATTCTTTGACTCTCCGTATGTCAGTTTAGGATTAAATCCAAACAAGTTTCAATATGGATTTTCGGTAAACTGCACCATAAGAGTGAATACCTCCAAAGAAGATAAAGGTTCTCAGATCACTGACACCGAGAAGTGTTGTCCATTCACATCTCTTTCTTTCGTCATCCGTACAGATCCAGAAACAAAATTTGGGCCACCTGAATTTTCCTTATAGATCCAGAAACAAAATTTGGGCCACCTGAATTTTTCTTATAGGCCCAGAAACAAAATTTTGGCCACTCGAATTTTCCGAGTTCCAGTCATAACATACTGCGCATGCTCAGATTTTCCAAGTTAATTATAAAATACTGCTCATGGTCAGTAAGTTATAACTGGAACTTGGAAAATTAAGGTGACCAAAATTTTATTTCTGAGACTGTACAATCTCTCTCTCTCTCTCTCTCTCTCTCTCTCTCTCTCACTGTAGTTGAATACACTTTTCATATAATGTTCTCGATTCAGTTTATTCCAGAAATATGCTCAGGAAATAACATGAATTTTTATTTTAAACGTAATATTAACTTATTTCGCCCAAAAAAGGCATAAATGATGCTTAATCCCAAATCGTCTGCAATAGTTTGTTTCGTAATCTTTTTTTTTTTTTTTTGAAAAGTAGTTCTGAATACAGAACTATGTGCATAGTCCCAATAATTTTTGATTCGGTGTAATCACTATTGATGAATATAAATATGCCTCGAATTTAAGACTCGTGCGTACAGATATTTAGGGCAGAAAAGATCTAGAATTATAGCTGAGTTACTTGGGGCAAATTAATCTAAAATTGGTCGTCCAAGTTATAGAGCGGAAGACACCGGCGTGGTTCAGTCGGTTAAGGCGCTTGCTTCGGTCTGAAGTTGCGCTCGGGCGCGGGTTCAATCCCCGCTTGGGCTGATTACCTGGTTGCTTTTTTCCGAGGTTTTTCCCAACCGTAAGGTGACTGCCAGGTAATCTATGGCGAATCCTCAGCCTCATCTCGCCAAATACCATCTCGCTATCACCAATCCCATCGACGCTAAATAACCTAGTAGTTGATACAGCGTCATCAGGCTGCCCTTCACCAAATCTCTATACCAGAGACGGTGAATTGGTTTGGAAACAGAGTAGTCATCATGAGTATATACATACGTAGGGAAGAGAGAGACTGTTCCCCGTCCCTGCTCTACGCAGTCGTTTAAAGCAAATTTCTATAAGTGAATTTTATTTATATTATCAATGCAAAAGAATTGAACGACTCGTATGAATGTATTCTACCGTACTTTAAGATTCAAGTTAGTGGTTTAACTCTTACTATCCGACTTGATTAAGAGAAAGTAGGAGCGGATAGTGATAGTAAAACAAATTATTGTGAACTTGCTAACAAAAGATATTTGGAAAAAGACTAAGGTAAAAAAAAATTAGTTAACTATAACAGAATAAGCTTACATCCTGATTAGTCAAATGATTCTGCTAATAAATGAGCTGTTCAGAGCAAAAGTGGTGTAAGTCAAAATTGGGTACTGAGGTTTAAAGTAAAAATTCTGTAAAATACAGTGCAAAGTAGCAATTAATATGTCCTTCTTGCTATCCACTGACTATTAATAGTTTAAATAATTTGAATATTAATTGCTACTTTGCACTGTATTTTACAGAATGTTTACTTTAACTCTCATTACCCATTTTTGACTCACACCACTTCTGCTCTGAACAGCTCAAATATAGGCATAATAAAATCTGCCTCTGAAATTATTTTAATTTTCCTGAAATATGAATTATAGTTTTAGTGGTTACATCCTTATTCCGGGAAGGTCTTCAATTATGTAACGATCTTTAAAATATTAATTATGGAATAAAATAAATTGCATACATAGAAAGCTTTTCATTTATTCTTAATTTCGATGTAAGTTTGTGTTGTGGGTCTTTTACGGGTCTAAACATTTTGTGTCTAGCGCAGGCTCGATTGTACAGACCGATTATTTAGTCCTGACAGCTCAGCGACGCCCAGCTTAATTGTAGCCTACTAGAAACATACCGCTCTACCGCATTCATGACATCCGATCGCTTCGAAGGCAAGCGAGTGAATAACCCAAATACCCCTTGGCATAACTAAATGGACTCACCTGATCCAGGCGCACATCTCCGGCAACTGTCAGGACTAAATAATCGTACTGTAAACTTCATTTAAAGTTGAAATAACAGGTTTAGTAGTTTTTTTCCTAAAATTTATTACAGAATACATAACATGTGCATGACAACATTTTCACTAAGTCATAGTTGTTTATAAAATGAACATTTTCGTATGTTTCATAATCATCATTATCATCATCATCATCATCATCAACTTTATAAGATTGAGTACTTTAGCCCGCACGACCCTTTCCTTAATGACCATGATTCAAAACTAAACAACCACTATGGGGGACTTTCATATTATGTGATTAGCGTGGCATAATTCCGTCACTCGAGACAATAGAGGCGTTGCGTCAGAGATAGTCACAAGCCACACTTTGATGGAAATCAAGATTTTGCTATAATTCTATTCTCTACCTATAGGCCTAGATGTTTCCAAAACTGCATAATTTTCTGCAATGTGGTAGACGTATTGAGAAATATAGGGAGGTGTTGTTTTTTCTTTCACTCTTTGGCTTCATATTTTTCCTGAGACATAATCACAAGCCACCAATATAGCTTCCGTGAGGAAGGAGTTTGATTTTCAATCCGTAATATGTGGTAGTTCTGAAGTAAAAACTAATAAATTGGAAAGTGATTTATCCACTAATGGCACTAGTGAATTCTCCACTGAATGTGAACTGAATCAGACTCAGGAAATGAACAGGCAATTAAATAAAAATATGACTAAAGTTCAAGCATAACCTTGTCTAACATAGTGTTTCCCTTATTAATTCTGATATAGATAGTGTTACTTATTGTGAAATATCAAATATACAAAACTAAATAAAAATTAATTATTTCTTTTCATGATAGAGTGATTATAAGACCGTATACTAAAATATTTAGAGTTGCAATAGTGCATGTGGCTTGTGATTCTATCTGAAGCATTTTTTTCAGATGGCACCAAAACCTATGATTAATGAATTCACTTGTTCTAATACTGCAAAAAATGAAAGAAAGAAGTTGCGAGAAATTTTCGACCCAGAATTTAATATTGAGTTCAAAATATCTCACGCTGATACATGAGACAAATGTGATAATGTTCAGAAACAGTTGAATGATGGTAGACAAACACAAAGGCCTGTAACTGAAATAACAGCAATAGAAACAGTCAGAAATCTTCATCATGCACAGTCCACACCTTTGGAGTAACGGTTAGTGCGTCTGGCCGCGCGAAACCAGGTGGCCCGGGTTCGATTCCCGGTCGGGGCAAGTTACCTGCTTGAGGTTTTTTCCGGGGTTTTCCCTCAACCCAATATGAGCAAATGCTGCGTACCTTTCGGTGCTGGACCCCGGACTCATTTCACCGGTATTATCTCCTTCATCTCATTCGGACGCTAAATAACCTAAGATGTTGATAAAGCGTCGTAAAATAACCTACTGAAATAAAAAAAATCGTCATGCACAGGAAAAACGGGTCAAACAATAATAAAAGATCTTTCTGAAATTGCTAAGAAAAAGGATAAAATTCATGTCATTGCAATGGACTGCCACAGACATTACCTAGCCCAAAGTTAACTATAAGTGCAGTTTTTTATTGCAGAAATATTTGGACATACAACTTAGGGATACACGACTGTTCCACAGGTCTACGTAGAGTATATGTTTCTCTCGAGTGAAAACCAGGCTAGAAGAAGAGCAAACGAGGTTGGGAGTTGCTTATTGAAAAAAATTGCAGATAGCTGATCTCAAATCTCAACATCTAATAAAATAATGATAACTGTAAGGGATAGAACAAAAATTGGACGATTGTAGCCCTGAAGAGAGCACTAGCAGAATACAGAAGAATTAAATATGTTACCCATTGGTTTCCCCAAGTGTGTCATATCAGATTACCCAGCAGCTGTAAATTCGGACCTATAGAAAAATATGCACGAACAAGCAGAGGCATTTATGATCCGAATCGTCTGTCAATGTATGTAACTTTCATTGTCATTATGATCCAAAGAGAAGATTTCAAGTATGTGGAAAGCTTGCAGCCTGACATATTGAAAAGGACTGTTTACAATAATAAACCTGTTCGATTTTTGGATGCCACCAGCTTCAAGCTTGAAGAGAATAATCATAATAATTTTCAGCTCGCTCATTTTTACATTCATGAAAATAATGAAAATGCTGAAGTTCCCATTCGTAGAAAGGCATAACTTATATAACTCCTTAAATACAGTTCAAATTGTCTGAAAATAAATAAAAAGAAACTACAGGATGTACTGTCACTTATGGATTACATTCCAATAGTAAATCAGCATTTCTTTCATGCACTAGAAGGTGACAACAAGAATGATTTGGAGATTGATGTTGATTAAGAAAGACTGATAAAGCATTTTGTAATACATTTGATACGTTTGTTTTTTTATTGGGTTATTTTACGGCCATGTATCAAAATCTGAGGTTATTTAGCGTCTGAATGAAATGAAGGTGATAATGCCGGTGAAATGAGTCCGGGATCCAGCACCGAAAGTTACCCAGCATTTGCTCGTATTGGGTTGAAAGGAAACCCCGAAAAAACCTCAACCAAGTAACTTGGCCCAACCGGAATTCAAACCCGGGCCACCTGGGATACGTTTGTACTTTGGTCTTATGTTATGTGATTAAAATGAACTTACAAAACTCTAAAAAGCTAATAAATTTAATATTTCTGGAGACAAAGTCATAAGCCACTTCTACAATTACCTACATGCTTGTAACATTTTTTCATAATAATTAAATAGTGTAAATAATAAAACAATGGAAACAGCGGCTAAACATTTTAAATATATCCTCTGATTATAATAGGAAGAATTTTATAATGACACTCCTATATGCAGATGACCAAGTAATAATTTCTGACAATGAAGACACGCTACAAAGAGCATTATTTGAACTCCATAAAATAATTATTAATTACAATTTTGATATATCAGAAAATAAAACCAAAGCTATGGCATTTCAAGGAACTCATCCGCTAAGATGTAAACTTGTATTAGACAATAATATAATTGAACAAGTAAATACATTTAAATTTTTAGGATCATCAATATCATATATTAAAGAGGTAGATATTGGAAATAAAGTTGAAATGTTTTCAAAAATATGCGGAACAATTAAAAGAACTTTAAAAAATAAAGTAAGAAAAGATACGATGATAAAATTTTATAAAACTATGGCAGTTCCTGCAGCTCTATATAGTAGTGAAACTTGGACAATGACAAGTAGAGATAAAAGTAGACTACAGGCAGCAGAAATGAGGTTTTTAAGATCAGTTCTGGGAGTCACTAAAAGGGACAGAATCAGAAATGAAGACATAAGAAATCAATTACAGATTTTTAGCCTAAATGAAGGAATAGACCATCATAGACAAAAATGGCTAGATCACATAGACAGAATGGATGAGAGAAGATACCCAAAGAAAATATTAAATTATATACCAGAAGGGAAACGAAACATAGGAAGACCAAAAAAACGATGGACAGACCAATGAACTAATAATTTGGAGCGCGCAACAAGCCTTAGTAGGGCTTAATGCATGAAAAAGAAGAAGAAGAAGAAGAAGAAGAAGAAGAAGAAATAATAAAACAATATTTGCTTCTGTAAAATACTTCACAAAATATCAGAGAATATGCCTTAAAAACCTTGAAACTCATATTAGACTATTCTGATTTTAGCATCACTCCAAAGTTTCAAAATGCTTTCCTGTAAAATTATGATTTTGTGGCTTGTGACTATCTCTGACGCAACGCCTCAATAGGAAAAACAAGAGAGAACTTCCATTTTCTGTGCTAGAGCATCAAGTTTCCAGAAATCGAACTCAGCTATAGCGAAATATTATTAATAGATTTGATACTCAAAATTTGCTGCGCTTACTTTATACATTTCAAACCAAAAGAATGAACTTTAATGATTGCAAAATGTATGTTAGGTTATACAGGAGTCCCACTTAGTGAAATTGCACCAAGTATAAATGCCTTGGTAATGGCATCCAGTGTGATATGCTCATGATCCAGGAGGTCATTTATTTCGAAATAAAGAGATAATAGTGATGGTCTCAACAGCTATTTTAATAGCAGATATAAAGAAGAAAGTCTTGCTGACATGGCTCGTGCACCTTCCGTGTTTACAGTAGGCTACTTAATACTCCTTTTAGTACGCAAATTTACTGAAGTGCTTCTTAGAGCTAATAGCTATCTCGAGTAGATTTATGAGCTCTTATCGTTAATACGAGGTATTTACTTGTGTAGTACTACTGTTTCATATCTTTTCTCTAACGCAATTCAACATGACCCGGAAGCTCTAGTGGAGCAATAAAACGATATACTCGTACCACATAAAAGTCGGAACAACAAGGGTCTGCGAGTTGCGATAGTAAAGCGATCTGGAGGGCCTGCTTGCTCCTTTGCAGTCAGACTCACATTTCATATAGCCTACAGCAAAGTATTGCAATATTATGTGAGAAATTTAAGGCACTATTAATACTACGATGGTTCTGGATGATATGCACATCTATTATCAGGCAGTACATCTCACTTGACGATATGTGTCAGAGGAAGAACAATTGTTTGTATGCATCTGAAGTCTGATTAGTGTAATATGTAGCTAATCGGCGATGTATGCATTGGAGAGAGAAAGGAATTGGCCATCCTACCCCATTATCTCCTAGCCTAGTTGCCTTATGAATGATACCTTATTGGTGTTACTTGTGAGCAGGCCCGGGTATTTATGGAGATCGCGAAAGTCACGACATAACAGATATACAATAGATTTTTACTAATCTTTATAAATTAAGCGATTCTGATTAATAATATGGTGATAACACAATCGCGACAAATCGCGAAATAGAGTTCTAATAGCGAAATATCAACATATTCGCGGATTATTATTATTGCGTCGTTTTACAGCGAATTTCATATTCTGAGTTTTTTCGGATTTTTTTTTTTTCATTTATATTTGTTATATATCCAAGTAAGTTACATTACATGGTATTCCAGGTATTCTGATTACATTACTGAACTCAAAGACGGAGAATTCAACATTTCACTAATTATTTGAGAGTGTTAATTTGAGGGCTGCAAGTTTTTTTCGTTTTTAATGAATGTGTGTTAAATACAGGCTCAATCCAACAAATATTGTCTGTTGGTCATACCGCACCTTTACCAGAATCCAACGAACCTTTAATGTTAATTATTTGGAAAGTAATATTCATACTGACTTAATACTCCAATTCCAAAATAATTGTATTCTCCAAAATTTCCATTAATATCCGCCACGAGTACAAATCAATCTCCAAAAATCTCCACCGGTCCCAATATTAAAAAACACAAATGATAAAATTAATCTCTGCCCCCTGTTTATGTGGTTCAAACCTATCTTCGGACAGTTGACTAAACAACAATACTTCGATTACTATACATTTAAATATACAGGGTGAATCGTTTGGGAAGACATAAAATAAAAACGTGATGAAAATAGAATTGTTGCTATTTATTGTTAAACAATTGAAGAGCTTACTTCCAAACTCCGCCTAAGTCATTTTCTTATGATTATCAGAAGGAACGAAAAAGTTATACGCCTATTGTTCTATTTTAAATGTAATTTATTTTAACTGTATCCATTAGATATTTCATGTATAGGCCTACTAAAGTATGAAAAAAAATTTGTTTTAGCTTTAAAGTCCAAATGGCACAGCTAATATTTTTTTTTTTTTTTTCAGAAACCGCTTAAGTCATAACATTTAAGGAAAACATTCACAGTAATGGACGACAATAAACTAGTTTTATGCTAATTTCACCTGACTTGAACAATTTACATTCTCAGGGAAATAAACGATTATAATATATTTTTGAATATTTAAAATCTTTCTTTTAATGTCAGTTACGGAATACCTTACAATTCTTCAGAAAGTAGTTAATCATGTGGTTAGGTTTTTAACTCTTACATTTCTCTGGTGAAATGTTACGTGACAGACAGGAAGAAGAGTAGTTTATCTTCAGATGATATACGGTACGTATAATTACATATTCATAAGAAACAGAGCCGTATCGGGTGAATGGGAACCTTTCGAATGCTTGCTTGCGACCTTCCCCTTACTTTCCATTCTCCTGACTACCGCCGGGTTTGATCATGCATCTGTAATGCTTACCGCATCTTCCATTCTCTTACATCGGTACACATTTCACAAGCAATTGAATCGATGAGATGAAAAAGGATAACATTCCATTAAACTGGACAGACAGAATAAGAACTGAAGCTGTGTTGGAAAGAGTGTGTGAAGAAATAATGATGCTGAAACTGATCAGGAAGAGGAAAGGAATTGGTTGGGTCACTGGTTGAGAAGAAACTGCCTACTGAAAGATGCACTGGAAGGAATGGTGAACGGGAGAAGAGTTCGGGGTAGAAGAAGATATCAGATGATAGACGATATTAAGATATATATATATATATATATATATATATATATATATATATATATATATGAGAAAACAAAGAGGAAGGAAGAAAATATGAAAGATTGGAGAAAGCTGGGTTTGCATTGAAAAACTTGCCCTTGGGCAAAACACTAAATGAATGAAAATAGTTTTTCAGGAAATACAAAAAACATTCTACTTTGTTTCTGAGAAGTTTTAGAATACAATTTAGCGTTAGTAATTTGTACTATTGTGAGAGGTAAATAATGTGCATTTAATGAAATTGCATATTTTTAGCAATTAACGCCAGAATTCTACTTAATTGTTGTGGAATATTTTCCTTTCTAACTTCACTGAAATGAACAAATCTTTTCTCTTAAAATTGAGACAAATGTATTATCACTTACAATAAGCACTTTGGAAATAACATTTAATAATATTTCAGTGCTAAAAAGAATAGGCTATATTATATGCTATAAAATCCAATAACATCTTCAGAAATGCTAGAAACTGCTAAGATTAGTCCCCTTCCTTACTGTCTCCATTGACGTACTGCTGTAATGGGTTTCCTTCCAATGGGATAGTAGTTTGTCCATTCATTCATATGAGATATAATAGTATAATTTGGAATTGTCAGAAAGTTTCTTGAGATTGATTGAAAGTTTTCCTGCATATTCTTTTGTGGATGGCAAAGCAACAGTGCCTTGCTGTTTGTTCAATTTGAACTTAAATGACAGAAGTGATAAAATGAAAGGAGAAGCTGTAATATATCCTGGCTCATTGGATTTATACACCATATTACGGTATTTGCTGATGTTGAATTTTCAGACTTTTTCTAGTCTTCTTGAAGAAATGTGGCCACCAATCTGTTTGGATTGATTGGACCATAAACACTTGTGAGATATTCCTTAAATATGACATTGAGATGAAGAAGGGTAACATTCCCAGAATGTTTTCTTTTTAATCTCATCTGAAGAAACAACCTAGTGTAGGATATAACCCAAAATGAATGAAGGAATGTTATCTTTCTTTTCATCAGATAGAGAAAGAATATATTATTAACTTGGCTATCTCAATTACATTTGGTAAAATTGTGGAATTTTATCCTTTTTCACCTCATCGATTCAAATGGTCTATCTCAATGGTTCCCAGCCTTTTGAGTGTTAAGATCCCTAGAAGCTCATACAGTAGAACCTCGATTTTCCGTCACCCTATTAACCGATTGATGGAATATCCGACTGACTTTCTCTCTCTCTTTTTTGATGTAAAAAATATGAAGTACTGTATGTACATTATATTAGTACGAATTTTTTCTACAGAGTGTTTTCTTTACAAACCTTTACCCTTATACAGTATGGTCTACTCTTAAAGGGGCCGTGCTGTCTAACTTCTATGCAAAATACAGGTGTCAAAAGAAAACGTGTTACGAAAAAAAGTACAAGTAATTGAATGGTTTGGAAAAAGAGAAACTGAGGATCATCTCGCATCAGAATACGAAATAGGAATTACAACTATGCATGATTTAATGAAAAACAGATATAAAGTGTATAAAGTATGAAAATCTACACATGAGACCTGTAGGCCTACTATTCCTATCTTTTCACAGACAGCCGTCATAAGGAGTTTTGTCGTTGAAAATCAGACTTAAATTAGTGAACTCTGGTCTATTATCTAGAATGTTAAAACAGAAGACCACGGAGGAAATTACGAAACTGTATTACTCTATGCACTTGATTTATGAAAACCTTATATGGTACGGATTATCCGATTTTTTCGATTAACCGTTCACTTCAGCCCCTTCATTACCACGGATAATAGAGGTTCTACTGAATTTCATTTTGACGGATCCCCAAAATGTTTTGTACAATTCAGGCTGGTAGTCATGTTCCACTCACTAAACATTTGCACAATGCAGTGAATTAAACAAACTTCATAAATTGACAGCAATGGTAAATTTCAGTTTTGAATTTTGAATATAATCTGAAAATATGTGAATATAAAGTTATTTTACCTTATATCAAGTCTCTGTTCTGGAAAATTAAAACCTTTTTTTAAGATTAACATAAGGTTATCAATGGAGTGGTTCATGTCTTTGCTATGAAAAATTAAATCAATTTCATAGACTCACGGCAAGGTTATCAGTAGGATGGTTAATGTTGCTTTGAGAAATGTGGCTCAATTATTTTAGACACGCCAAGTCGCAATCTTCCTCAACATTAAGTTTACTTTTTGTCAATATTTATTCTTCAAGAAGACCAGAGCAGAAAATGTACTCTCACGCAAGTTGTTGGTCAACTATCCGAAGACAGGTTGGAACCTCATAAAGAGAATCCTGCGTTTGGTTAGCTAAAGTCTCCAAACAACCCGCAGCAGTGTAGCTGGGTAAGGAGTATACAGCTTGACGGCATCCAACGCTACTTAGTTCAGGTTTGCTGTTCAGTGAACATACGAAAACAAAACAAAGCTAGGCGGTTGGAAATTAATGCTCCGATAGAAGAATTTGGTAGCGACACGTCATTAGGAAAGAAAAAATGTATTTTATCAAAAAGAACGATTTTTTTTCATTTGAAACGCTGAAAATATTTATAGTCATTAATTGTAATGTATAGAAACCCATAAAGCACTCTCTCATAATTTATTTTATTTTAAGTTTGTGCTGACATTTATACTTTTTCATTATTTTGTTAATTCAAAACTTTAACTTTAATTTAGATCTAGCCACCGTCGTGGCTCAGTCGGTTAAGGCGCTTGCCTGCCGGTCTGAAGTTGCGCTCGGGCGCGGGTTCGAGCCCCGCTTGGGCTGATTACCTGATTGGGTTTTTTCCGAGGTTTTCCCCAATCATAAGGTGAATGCCAGGTAATCTATGGCGAATCCTCGGCTTCATCTCGCCAAATACCATCTCGCTATCACCAATCTCATCGACGCTAAATAACCTCGTAGTTGATACAGCGTCGTTAAATAACCAACTTAAAAAAAATTATATCTAAAGTGTCTAGATTCGTTTTACTATTGTAAAACTCAGGGGTAGACAAATTCCGGGCGCCAGGTAGCCATGGTGACTAAAACGTTTTATGTGAGGCCTGAATTGTTTATTGTGTTCAGAATTTTTTAAGACTTCTATTTCTTTTATGTTACTACGACTAATACATAATGTTAACAAAATCGGTTGTAGGAAGAAATTCGAATGTACTTTTAAAATTAATATTGTTACATTTGTTGCGCATTTTAAGATATTGCAACATATCTTCAGAGCGTCTCTGAGAGTGTGTGTTCGCATTGCTTATGTATTTAATATTGTTCAAATATATTTCAGTAAATGTGTCTTTATCTTAGCTCGAATGGTTTTCTCATTGCGTTTCTTCTTCTTCTTCTTCTTCTTCTTCTTCTTCTTGAGATGTTTCTCTGTTCTGTCTCTAGCAAAAATTATTTTTATTGCATATAAACGCATGAAACAAGAAATAACAGCGGAGAAATTACTGACGCGCAAGGTGTGTCGAATCCACCATTGCACTTGGCTTAGCAAAACAACTGCGTTACCCCTCGCCTGCCAATCAAACGAATGTGGGGTGAGTAGGAACATTCCCTCCCTACTTTGCTGATAGTCCCCATAGTTGGCCTATACAAACAATAAATTGTTCTTCCTCTTATATATCAGCCAGAACCTCAATCAAAGGTTATCCCACACTGTTAATGTAAATGACATTAAGTGTTGTAATAGAATTCGGAAAATATCAGGATATGTGGGTGATGCATGGAATCAAGATTGTAACACGGACGTTTTAGAACGCACGATAAAAAAATTCTTTATTCTATTAATTCTAATATTCTATTATTTGTCTCTAAGAAGGGATTTCTCATGAACCTTAATCAGAGGAACCCCAGGCTTTATTAGTATCAATTTAATACTTTTTGAACCATTACATGAACATACATTACTCTGCTTTCACAGGATCCCGCAAAAAGATCTGACGTTTTTTTAAATGAGGCAACACAGTTGTATTTTAATGTAAGTTGGTTTCTATTCTTTTATCGGAAAGCGGCATTATTGTCATTTACTGATGCAAAAGAACAAAACTAGGTTTTGAAAATTACACTCTCCATTTTTTCTAAAGCGCTCCTGGAACCTGACTCTGATGTTCAGCATTGTCCTGCCTATCATGTCTTACATTATCGCGTATCTTTGACATTCCGGTTGAGTTACGTTTTGATGCTGAATAAGTCGTTCTGAAATTGTTTAAAATTGTGTTACGGCTGGGAACTCGCCCATGTCGACCCACATTGAAATGTTGTCGGAACCTACGCTGCGTAAGAACTTCTGAATCATTTGTTTTGGAAAACATCTCCACGGCTTTCTTATTCCGAACGATTTTAAGAATAGTTTTTATCGTAGAATACACTTGGCAGAAGGTTGAAAATAAACGTGCAATTGTGTAACAATTGTGTAACGCTGTGGTGATGTCGAAAGTGAAACAATTCAAGGCCGGCATCGATTACCACACGGAAATTCGTCGCAGTAATGTAGCTGTGGCAGAACACACGACCTTACCTGTCCTGTGACGTCCCCACGATAGCAACCCATGTTTCCTCAGACGTCATATTTTCTGTTACGTTTTATCGTGGTTTCGGTCTGCCCCGTAATAGCTTCTTGTACATATAGGGTGACCATAAGTCCCGCTTAGTCGGAATTGTCCCATTTTTGAGCCTCGAAAAAACGGTCCCGATTTTTTTCAATAAATAGGCTTTTGTCCCGATTTTTGGCGTAACTTATGTAATTAAGTAAGTTAGCAAGTTATGAAATTTTTATAAGTGTGTCGATAAATATCACCTACAATAATACATGCATACTATCGACATAGAAGACATTTCTCTATGCTATAGATCAGCGGTGGCGAAAATGTAATCGTACGCCGAGCCACTGTATAACCTGCAACATGCATAGCACCTATGGAGGGAGGCAGACACCCGAGGAGGAATTGAAGCAACTGTCTGACTTATTAACGGATTTTCATTTTCCTTACGTCAAGAACTTAAATATAATTTTATAGAGTATAAGGTTACAAACTAATATTTAGTACGTGTAACGAAGAAAGAAATGAACAATATCACAACCTAAAATTAACTGTCTTCAGAATGTCTCTGCGACAGAGTTTCAAAATCAGGAATTATGTCACTTACTGCCAGTCGTAGTTGATCACGAAGGTATTTGTCTGTCAGTCGTGATCTAAATTTGGTTTTTACTATTTTAATTGTTGAAAATGATTTTTCACAAACGTAAGTTGTAGCGAACATGGCTTCAACAGAGCAAGCGAAAGAACGAAGTTTCGGATATTTATTTTTTGGCAAAGATTTGAAAAGTTCAACATTAGTCAAGTCCTTACATCTAGCTTTCATTTGACATCACATAGTAAATCAGTGACTTCAAATTGAAGAGCTAACCGCATTATTCGTACATCTGCTGAAAAAGGGTCGACGTACAGAGATGATGATGATGGTGATGATGATGACAACAATAACACTTAACCTTTCAATGTTTCATCAGTAGCATGTAGTATAATGCCGTTTTATGTTATATAATCGTTTTCTTCGTAATACATGTGAACAAATCATACATTTAATATTCTCATCATATTGACAGCAAAAAAATGCGTCCTCCCATCCTACTTGGAACTTTCGTACATGGTTTCGAGAAAGACATATGCCACTCGCAGGTCAGAGACAAATACAAATGGAACGGAGTTTGACCACAGTGAGTGAGAGGGTGGGGGTTGGCGGAAGTTAGAAGCAAGCGAAATGCACAGCTATCACTGTGAGCCACAATGTCTCGCGAGCCACGTTCTCGCCATGGCTGCTATAGATCAATGGTCGTCAGCACTCGCTGAAATAGGTAACGGGTAAGCAGTGCATCGTAATATGCTCCGTCGTGCAGCAGGAAGAGGGAGAGAGCGTACCCGCCAGTAGTCACGGATGCAACATAGTGCAGGCTCTTATCCACTGGTAAGAGACGCTAGTCCGAGGGTGCAGAGTGCTGATGATTGCTGCTATAGGTTATATCTATTAATGATGGCAACTTTTAGGTTGGTACTACCTGTTTTGTTTTTCGATAGAACGATAAAAATTTATTCGAGATTTTTTTTACCGTTTTTTGTTATAAGTGTAAAGCAGAGAAGCGGTTACATGAGATACCTAGCAAAATAATGCGACGAGAGTTAAGTGTAGTAGAAATACTTCATTGAACTCGACAACCATTTTGAATGTTCGAATGGCTATATATTAAAAAAGGAGGAAATCACTTCCTGTTGTTCCTAAAGATTTGAAACAGACTTTATTACAATTTTTATGCTCGACCATGCCGAAATGTAGTAATTATACACCTGGTAGCAGTCCTTTAATGCATGTCATTAAAGTACACCTACTCATTAAAGTACAGGTGTTCAGCTAATGACAAGTCAGCTTTGTACCGTTATAAAACCGCAAGTATCGATTATTCTCGGATATGCAGTCGAAAGAGAATTAGCGAAAAGTCACGGAGGCTGGAAATCCAATATTGTCGCAGAAGGTTATGTTCTGTTACTATAATAATTAGCGTTAATTGTAAATAATATTCAAATAAATTCAATTTGTCATTTCGTTTTTCAATGTCGAATTCAATAATCAAGGTTATATAACGGGATTACATCAAGGTCAATGACATTATTGTTCCTCGGAAAAAATCAATACTTTCGCGTCTGCGCACATCTCACAATTCACGACCTAGAACAAGGTCACTTCCGATCTTGTCAGATACCTACAAATAAAATGTATACATCTGAATACCGGTAATTTCAAGTTAGAAATATGGTCGAGCATAAAAAGTCGTATGAAACTTGCCTATAATGGTAATTAAGACGCTCGTATGAATATTATGAAACTCGCTTGCGCTCGTTTCATAAATATCCATGCTTGCGTCTTAATTACTATCATTATAGGCTCGTTGCATAATGTATCTACTATTATGTACTGACGAAGTCAATATTTTAGCTGATGGAACTTTCTATGTATGTCTCAAGTTTTTTTTTTTTTTTTCTCGAAATTATATACCGTGCACTGAGTAAGAAATGGTGTCTACTTTCAGTTAGTATTTTGCTTCCTTCCCTATAAGTTGGCGCAGTGCTAAGAAGCGATGTGGACTCTAATACGTAGAAAATGCAATTTCGTTTGGTTTGTACTTCTCACATGTAACAGTGATACTTGACTTCGAAAAATCTGCACATGTAGGATTTCTTAGAGTTTACCCGAAACTGAAATACGATGTTACAGTTTTCATTTAGGACAGGCTTTCCTTCGTAAAGTTCACTATTTAGGCCTAAAAGATGATTATTTAAAGAACACAGAAAACGCCAAATGGTTGAAATATTTCCTCGGATTGTCATTCCTTCCTCATAATGCAGTAGAGGAAGTGTTTGTGGAATTAATGCCAATAATTTCTGACAACAAATTTCCGGTATTAGCGCTTTTGTTATACAGTGATTGGCGCATATGTAATACTTTTGCTGTTTCTTCCATTGACGCTTATACCATTATCCTCCCAAAAATTGGCGCTTTTGATCGCCAGCCCGAGAATTATCCTGTATTGAATTTTATAGATTGCTGAGTTGAGCCATAAAAATTCTGGAATACAGGCAATCTTTCCTACACTGTAGATTAAACCCAGAAAAGTCATCTTACCATTGTTAGGCTATATTGTATGGTCATAAAAATATTATAATTAGGCCTAATGGCAGAGCGAACTATCATTCAGTCGTGAGAATGAGCATTCATTTCATTCATACATTTCTTTCCAAGAGTAGGTCTTTCATTGCAAACTCAGCATTCTCAAAATTTTCCGCCTTTCTCTTCGTTTCCGCATACGATCCATACCTATATCTTAATGTTGTCTACCATCTGATATCTTCTTCTGTTCCGAAATTTTTTTTCGTTATGAATTGTTTTTAATCGCTGATA
This sequence comes from Periplaneta americana, assembly GCA_025594305.2. Classification (NCBI taxonomy): domain Eukaryota; kingdom Metazoa; phylum Arthropoda; class Insecta; order Blattodea; family Blattidae; genus Periplaneta; species Periplaneta americana. The sequence goes on from JAJSOF020000005.1 coordinate 70,050,356, forward strand.
CCGGCCATTGAGGATTTCAAGAAAAATAGAATCGTTTTTATTCATGGCTAGCCTACCAGTTATTAGGAAAATTGAAGGTGGAATCGAAAATTAGCTGCTGAACTCCAGTCAAACATTATATGAATATTCTATTTTTCCCTTTCGTCTACGTATTTGCATATTGACTGATATGTTAATATAATATATGTACTGGCATTAATCCGGTTGTATTTAAAATTCTGCTTGTCTTGTAGTCATATTGTTTGGGAATTCACACGAGTGTTGATAAAAGCCATAAATATTACGTAATATGTTATGTTGTTAAATGCCCATTATCTCTGTTCTGACAGATAGGAATAGGAAATACATAGCATGAACTAGATTGTTTCTTCTTACATAATGGAAATCTTTTGAGACATATTCGACGAGAAATTCAAATTATAATATTTCAGGAAGAGATTCTCATTTCTTTGTAAGTTTGAATCTTTCCAAGATTCATTGGGCCAATTGCGATCTTACATCATATCGTTAGTAAAATTCTTCAATGAAAATAAAAATTATTACCTATTATTATTATTATTATTATTATTATTATTATTATTATTATTATTATTATCATCATCATCATCATCATCATCATCATCATCATAGGACCTATCATCATCAGCAGCATCAATTCTTATCAGCTTCCAATAACTATGCTCCTGATATTGCTTTCAAATATGTATATGGACTGTGCAACGTCTATTATTAAAAACATGTCTTTTTTATATAGACCATGAATGTTTCTGGATTAATTTGTTTTATTCGAACGTACTTCGATATCGAATTCGAGCAAATATTAATCTTAAAACACGTCAGAAAAAAATTTGTTTTTCCTGTAGATTTGTAGATCTGTTACTATGCAAGCTCCGAGCCCTTAATTTATCAGAAAGTTCAGTGTCGTGGTTTACCTCCTACCTTCAAGTACGCCAACAATGTGTGCGGGCCTGTGATAGTTTTTCTTCCTGGCGTACCGTGGGTGCAGGTGTACCACAGGGTTCAGTTCTTGGACCTCTACTTTTTACGATCTACATAAATGACATATCACAATCTATTAAACACTGTAGACATATCCTATTTGCTGACGACTTACAAATACATATCTCTGCACCTGTATCGGCACTAAATTACGCAATAAATGAAGTAAACAATGATCTAAAATCAATTATTTCATGGTCGAAAAAAGTTGGACTGAAATTGAACTCAGAGAAATCACAGGCAATTATAATGGGACATCAACGATTTTTAAGTAAATTAAACACAGGTGACTTATCTCCTGTAAAATGAATGAAACTATTATCCCTTACAGTGATAGAGTAAAAAATCTAGGAATTTATATGGACAAAAACTTAAGTTGGAATACTCAAATCACACACACACATGTAAAATAATTTTTATGAAAATTCACGCACTAAAAAGAATTCGAAATTTCCTTCCGTTGCTTCTCAAGAAGAATTTAGTGCAGTCGCTCTTGATGCCTCAATTTGATTACTGTGACACTCTCTACACTGACCTTAACATGAGACTGACAGACAGACTACAGCGTGTTCATAATGAATGTGTTCGAATTTATTTGCAAAGTCCGTAGATCTGACCGTATCACACCTTCACTAAATATGCTGTCCTGGGACCGTCTCAAAGAGCGAAGAACTATTCACTCTCTCACTTTACTCTTCAATATTCTACAAACCTCTAACCCAGCTACTTAGCTTCTCGTTTTCTACATTTGTCCTCATATCACGAAATAAATACTCGCTCACAACACCATATCACACTCTCCATTCCTAAACACAGAACATCCTTCTACTCTTCATCTTTCACTGTCTCTGGAGCTCGTCTCTGGAACTGTCTACCACAACATGTCAGAGACTGTCTGACATTGTCTAGTTTGAAAAATAAATTAAAATTGCACTTTTTCAATTCAGATTCCTTTCAGTTATAAGCCCTTTTCTCTGCGATAATTATGTAAAAATATAGGCTATATATTTCTTTCCTTCCTTTATCCTTTTTGTTCTCTTTATCAGCCGATGAATTTATTATCATAGCCTTTTTATTGTGAATTTTATTTAATATTCGTATTTCTTTTTTTTTATTATTATTTTATTACATTCCATTTTGTTATATTCTACCTTACGTTTTCCATATTAACCATTTGTACCAAATGAGTTGCTGTTTTTTATTCCAATATATTTTACTTATTTTTCTATTATTGTATTATTTTCATGTTGGTTAGTGTCGATTTTATTATGCTGTTATTATTATTGTTATTTTTTGGTAATATGTTAGTATACTGTTCTTTTACTTTTTGTTAAATTTTAACTGCTTCTATACTTTGTAACCTGGTAGAGTGTAAGAGAAGGCCCTGTGGCCTTAACTCTGCCAGTATAAATAAAGAATTATATATTATTATTATTATTATTATTATTATTATTATTATTATTATTATATTTCATGGTTTTCTTGTATAAGCCTACTTATTAAAACATAATATCTCTCTGCCTTTAAAGCCCACTATCGCTTCTTTTTCATAGTTTCCAGATTGTGTTGGAGATAAAAAAAATGATTTTACACAAATACAAAGAACAGCACTAAGTACGTTTTGAACGAAATTTCCTACTAAGCTGTCCGAGGTTGGATTCCCGGCATGGGCAATGGAAGAAATTTATTTTCTGTCGACGGGCCAGGGGGTTTATCCATTGTCCTGTGATGTCTGTGCGGTGACCCTGTACCATGCTAATCACATGACTAGGCAGGTCCGCACTTGTAAGATGTCTAGTATGTGATTTAGTGATTTTACCTCCCTATCCACAGTGACGTGTAAGACGGAAAACGGATAGGTTAAACCGACAAAGAGAGAAGGAATTCTGACATATGCAGCAATCGTAAACTTTTTAAAACAATTTTTGTAAACATTTTCACTACTTTTATTGGTTTTTAAATATTTACTCGTGTAAAATGAAAATTTACAACACACACACATAAGCAGAGAAAATATAATATTTATTGCAAATTATCTTGGAAAAATAATCTTTATTCTCCTATGGCATCAGTGACGTCAGCACACGGAAATTCTCCCCAATCATCGTCGAAAATAGCGACGTAAGGAATTTCAGGCTGCAAAATTTTATTAGCTTCTCCGTAACTAGATGCAAACAAACACATCTGTAGAGAAAGCTACTAAATATACTAAAACAGTGTTGTAAATCCTTTTCTTCTGATTACTCATTTTATAACGCCCTTCGAGTTGCTCGATTGCTAAATTGTGCCAAAATAGAATAGTCAATAACATAGATCATCCCACAGTACTGCTGTGTATCTCTTCAGACGTCAGTGCTTCAAACAATCGGAATAACCTTGTCACGGACACTGTCTGCTTCAGTGCACGTCTAAATCGTACACATTAACATATGTCTTGTCTCTTTGATACAGGAAGTCTCAAGACTCTTTTCCTTCTACATTACTTCATATCAAGAACTCTTACTTTTTCATACAAAAAAAAAAAAAACATATCTTCATATTTCCAAAATCAGAGATTAATCTTAGTACACTTCACAAAACAAGTTTCTGTGTTCTTTATATGCAACAGCATTTGGTGTCGAGAAGAAAGTACAGTTTATAAGTTCGAATGTATTAAATTTTTTTTAGCTCTAAAATAAATTTGATCCGTGTATATTTTTTTCTAGAAATCTAATTATCTTACTTACTTACTTATTTACTGGCTTTTAAGGAACTCGGAGGTTCATTGCCGCCCTCACATAAGCCCGCCATTAGTCCCTATCCTGAGTAAGATTAATCCATTCTCTATCATCATATCCCACCTCCCTCAAATCCATTTTAATATTATCTTCCCATCTACGTCTCGGCCTCCCTAAAGGTCTTTTTCCCTCCGGCCTCCCAACTAACACTCTATATGCATTTCTGGATTCACCCATACGTGCTACAAGCCCTGCCCATCTCAAACGTCTGGATTTAATGTTCCTAGTTTGTCAGGTGAAGAATACAATGCGTGCAGTTCTGTGTTGTGTAACTTTCTCCATTCTCCTGTAACTTCATCCCTCTTAGCCCCAAATATTTTCCTAAGCACCCTATTCTCAAACACCCTTAACCTATGTTCCTCTCTCAAAGTGAGTGTCCAAGTTTCACAACCATACAGAACAACCGGTAATGTAACTGTTTTATAAATTCTAACTTTCAGATTTTTCAATTCTTGTTCCTAATTGGTGATTATCGTTTCCTTCCCCAAAATACAACAAATAATCTCCTATTTGTGTTATGCCATTCCCATCTACCCTAACCTCTTGTACTCCCACAAAGTCTATTCTATATCTAGCTAGTTCTTTTGCTACTAATGTTACCCTCCTGTTCTGTAGACTTGTAACATTCCAAGTACCAAATCTCAAAACCTTATTCCTTTGCTGTGGTCGTGCCAGAGAATCAGTCCCATTCCGAGGCTTATTTGAAGGATTCGTAACAAGCTGTTTTTTACGGTGATGGGTTGTTAGCCCTTCGCCCAGTCCCCAACCTGGAGGACCACCCCTCATCGGCTGTCCGCGACTGCTTATTCAATATATTCACAGCTACCCTACATATCTGGAGGCCATCTCATCGATCCGTAACCTGAGGACGCGCCATGCTGTGGTGATAATCTAATTATCGCAGATATTAAATTACGAAATTTTCCAATAACTGTTTGTACCAATTCCTCGGATCTATCTATCTCCGGTTATAATCATTCATATTATTTAGTCTTGGGCTCAGATGAAAAGTAAAAATCCCAATGAAATAATGAGATATTCTACATATCAGGATTTGTGGCTTGTCCATTCCTTTCACTGGACCTCTCAATAATTTCAGAAGAGACGTATATGTTTAGGTTATTGACATTATAAACGAACATGCTGAGTATTTATCAATTATATAAAATGTCTTATTTAAATGCATACGTGAACATTGTGTGCTTCATTAAACTATTATTGTCGACATAATTTCTGGCACGAACAGAACCTCGCCACTGGAATACTGCATACCCGCCAGCAGCCACGGATGCACTAGCGTGCTCGCGGGTAAGACGCCAGCCCTAGAGTGCACTGTGCTGATGACCGCTGCTCTAGGCCCGTGTTTTTTTTAAGTCTCTCGCCGTAGCGTCGTTGTCTAAAGCACCATGCTAAGAACTCGCGTTACGAAGTGCGCTCTGGTTCGAAGGAATTCATGCAGAAGGAATTTCGGCCAGTATATGGGATCGGTGCCCACTTAGCATCGTGATGTAACATTTTTAAATTCATTTGCAGAACGAAATAAATGTATATATATACACAAAAAGAGTTAATTAATTCTACCCATCATCCCAACAAAATAAGTTAGATATTAAATAACATATTCAAACAAAATAATATATATAAACTCTATAGGGTCTCCTCGTCCCATTTAACCTTTTTGACTTTGCCTTTGTTCGGGTCAAATTTCTGCACATTTAACGGTCAAAACTACAGTAACGTCCGAAAGTCTTGTCATCCCCCCTTGTTTGTATGTTAATGTGCATCCATTTTGAACATGTCATAGCAGATGTGTGACAATGGTTGATACTTTACGTTCCAGCTTGTTTAGTGATCTAAAACATCAGTACGGGACCATCATTGTCGCGGCACAAAATCTGTGCTGTTCTTGTAAAGAGAGATAAGTCTTTTTTTGTTTGCAGATGGAATTTTGTTCCCCAGATCCAACACTCATGTTAAATTATGCAAGTGAGTGTGCAAAAATCAAAAGAATACTAGCAGTTGATGTGTTTTATTTGTGTAGAAAATTGTTTGCAATTAGGGTCCGAAGGTTAATTTTCGTTTATCTCCAAACTCATTATTATTATTATTATTATTATTATTATTATTATTATTATTACTCCTTGTTATTATTGTTATTATTATTATTATTATTATTATTATTATTATTATTATTATTATTATTATTGGGGCGGCCGGGTAGCTCAGTTGGTAGAGCAGCTGGCTACGGACTGGAAGATCCGGGATTCGATCCCAGGTGGTGACAGGATTTTTTCTCGTTGCCAAACTTTCAGAACGGCCCCGAGGTTCACTCAGCCTCCTATAAAATTGAGTACCGGGTCTTTCCCGGGGGTAAAAGGCGGTCAGAGCGTGGTGCTGACCACACCACCTCATTCTAGTGCCGAGGTCACGGAAAGCATAGGGCTCTACCTCCATGCCCCCAAGTGCCTTCACGGCATGTTACGGGGATACCTTTACCTTTTTTTTTATTTTATTATTATTATTATTATTATTATTATTATTATTATTATTATTATTATTATTATTATTATTAATTATTGTTTTTTTATTAGTTGTGTTTATTATTAATTGTCATTATTGAGTGTAATTAGTTACCACTGCCACCGGGTATATACCCATTTGCAGTGTGAATAAATACATACAAACTCATTTTTATGACTTATCTCCCTTTATCCAAACACCACAGAAATGATACGGCGCCATGTCCTGTGTGAAATTTTCCGCAGCAAAGGCGGTGTGATTTCCCTGAAAACCTCCTTAACAGCGTGCTTCAGATCTTCAATTGTCTGGTATCGGTGTTTCTAGACATGCTGCTTAATTATTCCCCAAAGGAAAATCACTCCGCCTTTGCTGTGGAAAATTCCACACAGGACTTGGCGCCGCATCATTTTGTGCCGCGACAATGATGGTCCCATACTGATGTTCTGGATCAGTAAACAAGCTGGAACGTAAAGTATCAACCATTGTCACACATCTGTTATGACATGTTCAAAATGGATGCACATCAACATACAAACAAGGTGGGGTGACAAGACTTTCGGACCTTACTGTAGAATTCTTTCCGTCATTTTTGTCATAATACATAGCTCTCTTAAATTGACTGAGCATAATGGGAATTAAATCAATGGCTCACCCTGTGTGTGCGTGTGTGCGTGCGTGCGAGAAGATATACAGGACATAATTTTATTTTTACTTAAATTTTTATTGTACCTGAGTTTTTGAATGTACTTCACTCCCACCCCTTCTACTAATGAAGTTCAACCGTCCTCCACACAGATCCAAGACCGCATATACAGTCATAGTAGCCTTACGGTCATAGTAAACAGAACGTTCCAAAAATATGTTCGCGTTTTCCAGTGACGAAAGAGCTTTCAATATTGAATCATTTTCGCACAGGTACTGTCGTTCATTTGCCTACGTCGTATCCCGGTTTCCCCCACCAGCTTTTATTCGCCAGCTAGTGGCTGGGCTGTTTCAGCTCTTTTCTGAGAACATTAATTTCTGTTAGGAATTGGACGTCTACGTAATATTATACAACTGTTTAAAATAACTTAAATAAAAGGGCCTCGTTAAGTAATTAACTGTCACGTGATTTCCTCCCTTTCTACGACTCTACGACATAACCACTTAGAAGGACAGTACATAGTATGTCTGAGTAATTTTATCTTTTCGGATCGGGCAGAAGTGAAGATTGAATTTACAGTACGTAAGGTACTCTTTTGTAGAGTTGTACAGAATAATTTCAACATGAGTTACTAATACGAAGAACGAAACTGGTAACTGGAATTACGTACAATAGTCTATAGTACGATAATATGCACAAAAGAACTGAAGCCTGTATCGAAATGAACGGCCACCATTTTAAAAAATGTGTTTAAGTATCCATATTATGATTATTTTTCAATTTAACTTCATTCTCTATATTGTACGCTAATGTGCTGTAGACAATATAATATACACTGCGTAATGAATACGTCCACATGGAAAGCTCAGTTCGTGAGTAAAAACACTCATTGTTAATACTGTACTGTATTTTGATTAAACAAAAGCCTTATGAAAATGATCAAACTCAAAAGCGCAATATTTCCTAGTTTACATAAATGGATTAACTACTTTTCTTCCCTCCTATATCTAGTAAAGTGATTTGTTTGTATATTACGCCAGTATCATCGAACTCCAGTCGTGGAAGGGGGTAGCAAACGGCGCGGCGTTGATCCAAAGTTATAGCCAGGTTAATATTGAAAATGTTAGTAAAAATAAAACGATGTCCCTGTACGTTAATATCTTTTCATTACTTCTTGTAATTTAAAAATAAATAACGGAGAAAATCTCAATGAAAGTTTATTTATACGAGAACTGACAAATAACGAACACAGTACAGAGAACACGATGCCGCGCGTGTATTGGAACACGACCTCGCCATGAATTTCCATGAAGTAGAACGCCGATGAATTTTATTACTTCCCCGTACTTTGAGAGTCCTCAGACACGAGGATTTCAAGAAACCTGTCTCCCATTACTGCATAAAACAATGAGAGACAACTTTTTTATATATTTGCCAACATGCCGCCGTGTGAGCAGATCTTCAAAAAAAAGATGAAGGAAGGCCAAGAGAATGGGGGACGACAGGAAACCATTTAACATTCAGCAATAACAATTTATAAGAATGATGAAACTTGAGGTTGTCGCGAAACTGTGTTAGCTACTTATACTGTACATTAAACTCCAACAAACTTATTTAAAACGTAGGCCTCATTTCCTGATGTTGAGCTATATGGTAGTCACACAACGGTTTTACTGGAAGTTAAACAAACATGCAGTAGTACTATTAACGTTTGTGTAAACATCCCCTCTTGCCTCATATTTTTTCCTTTTAATCTTGAACGATAATGATACGTCATGCTCGTTATCACACTTCGTTTTTCTTATTTTTCTATCTATGGTATGTACGGAGGTCCTTTGTGAACATTAATTAAATTGTCAGGGCCTATGGGTATAGCAGCCTTGAGGGAAAAGATGAGACGAGAGATTCCTATGGTGGACATAACATTTCCGGTTTTGGTAAACTCAGTTCCTACCGTGAAAACTGCGGTAAATTGAGTCCCTACGAAAAATAGTGTATTATAGGTAAATAATAATAATAATAATAAATAATAATAATAATAATAATAATAATAATAATAATGAAATAATTTAGATATTTATATTTGATATATATAACCATTAAACATTGAGAAACCTGAAACAGCTATTATTGTTAACAAGAATTGTTAGAAAAATATTTCGTTAGTCTATTCTTAAATTGGTTTGATATCTGACAGTCCCTGACATTACTCGGTAGGGAATTCCAAAGCCGAGGAACAGCCACAGTGAAAGAAGATGAATATGAGGATGTTCGGTGGAGGGAATGGATAATATTGAGGAGTGTTGAATATCACAGTAATCGAAGTGGGACATCGCGAGCGTTTGCACTAACATTTTTTCAGGGAAAAGGGTAGAAAATTCTTCAATCGCCTAAACGAGTGGATTAATGAGAATACTATTTTGCAGGTTTCTGCAACTTGAATGTTCCAATTTAATCTTTTATCCATATAAATACCTATATTCTTTACTGATTCACTGAACGGAATTTCGGTGCCGTATTATATCGGAGTAAGCAAACAACTACTCGGGACTCAGATTATCTAGTCCCGTCCAACATTTCGGAGATACCAAAGAATAGGCTCAGGCTGCTCTTAACGGTCACCAAATAGACCAACCCTCGCCAACTGTACCCCACCGACTAGAACTGGTGCTTGATTGTGAGCGTTGCACAGATAGAGGAAATTGTAATCTGGTAATACTGGAGCTCTTATGCCAGTCAGTCCCACATTTTTTATTATGTGAAATGGTATGAAAAGTAGGAAAATGAAGAGAGTTGGTGGCCACCGGCGTGGCTCAGTCGGTTAAGGCGCTTGCCTGCCGATCTGAAGTTGCGTTCTGGCGCGGGTTTGATTCCCGCTTGGGCTGATTACCTAGTTGGATTTTTTCCGAGGTTTTTCCCAACCGTAAGGTGAATGCCAGGTAATCTATGGCGAATCCTCGGCCTCATCTCGCCAAATACATCTCGCTATCACCATTCTCATCGACGCTAAAGAAGCTAGAAGTTGATACAGCGTCGTTAAATAACCAACTTAAAAAAAAAGAGAATTGGTGGAGTGAGTTTAGGGAGACGGGGGAACTTTCTCCCAAAAGTATCTTATTCTCGTCTTAAGGGGAGAGGGTGGTATTTTTTGGTGAAAAAAGAGTAAATTAAAAAAAATGCTGTAAAATACTCTGTGATATGTGTGGAATGCATAGCATAACATTTTGTAGGTATTTGTGCCCTTATCGGATGTTGAGTCACCATTTTTAAACTTCCTGCGTTTTGGATTTTTAAATCACTCGCCAACTTTTATTGTTGTTTCCGGTAAATTAAATTTTCAAAAATTTTTTTCTCCTTTAAAATACTCTTTGATATGTGTGGAATGCATTGCATAACACTTTGTGGGTATTTGTGCCCTTATCGGATGTTGAGACGTCATTTTTAAACTTCCTGCGCTATGGATTTTTAAATCACACGCCCACATTTATCGGTTTCCAGTAACTTCATTTTTTTTTTGCTACATTGCCAGACAAAAATGGATATAATTCCTGAACTATTAAAGATATATGCATGAAATTAAGAACACACATTCTTTAGACTATTAGGAAACTTTTCTCTGTAACAGAATTTTGTTAATTGATTTCATTTTAAAAATACGTCCGTTTGCTTGCAAGAAAGGAAATCGAAAATTGTTATTAAATTTTAATTGTTTATTTTACAAACGTAGGGACTAATATCAAAATTCTGTTACAGACAGTTTGTAGAACATGCTTTGGAAATACATTGCAAAAAACCCTTTGAAGCTATCTTTAAAAACGGTTTAGATATATCGGTTTTAGTACAATCCTCAAATGGGTATTTTTTTTTTTTTTTCAAATTTGGGCCCCCAAAAATTTTTTAAAAATTATATTTGGTTGAATTGCTACAGCTATGAGCTCTCTACAGACAAAAAATTAAAATTTTACACCAAATAGGAAAAAAGATTTAAAAAATACCATCCTCTCCCCTTAAATTACAAAGTAACATTTCATTAACGTCCGCATTGATGCCGAATTTACAGAATAGTAATTTCGTGCCGTAGTTACTAGCTATCGGTAGAAGCTATTTCCTAAACATATTTTTTACTGGAAGTTGCATTAAAATAATAAACGGATTATTTCGAGAATAAATAAATATTTAGGCAATGAATTAGGCTACAATTCATTCGTATGTTGGTTTTACCGCCCCCGTCGACATAATTTAGGATGAGGGATTAGATAGATACGACACCCCTCATCCACCCACTCACCGACCTACTCCTACGCACATCCACCCTCCAACCCGCCCACCCATTCACCCACATACCATCACTCCCGTTCCCTTCACACCCGCGCACCTCTCTCTCTTTTGACAACAGTAGACTGCATTTCGCTTGTGTGCAAATTTAACTCATAATATTTCCAATTATAAAAGCGATTAGTTTGCTTGCCGTCTGTTCTAAAACGCTAGATTGGAGTTGATTCTGGAATTAATGTAGTCCTTACTTAACACTCTCTCTGCGCTCGCTTTTCATAACTGCCTATTACTATGTTATTATTGATCCCGAAAGTTCTTCACTGTCACTGCAAGACGCAGTAAGGTACTTCAATGTTTCATAATCTAGCTCTCATGCATATGCATTAAGCTTCACACATTGTCGTTGGTCTTGCACGTCACTCCTCCATGTAACTACTTTGTATCAGGTGTTCATATTTGACGTCTAATGATATCTATTCTAATTACATCATTGTGACATATTATTACGGTTTAAAACTGTGCGGTCGCGTCTGTGACTCAAGCGTTATAACGCTGGAAGGCTATTCCATGCAGGTGGCTCTGTTTCGGTCGTGATGGAATTTGTCGCGGACAAAGCAGATGTTACAGAGGGCTTTTCTATGAGTACAGTACGATTATTTAGTCCTGACAGTCGCCGACAATGTGCGCCTGGGTCAGGAGAGTCCATTAAGTTACGCCAAGGGGTGTTCAGGTTAGTCAGTCGCTTGAATTCAGAGCGATCGGCTGTCACGCATGCGGTAGAGCTGTATGTTTCCAGTACAGTTAAGCTGTACTGCATTTTTTTACTGACCGCTCGCTCCTATCTCTACTCCGGAACTCTCCCCATTACTCCTATTACTTCCCCTCTTTCGCGTCGCTGAGCTGTCAGGACTAAATAATCGGTCTGTACTCCTGCTTCCTCTGTCTTTGCATCAAAATTCTCCATCTTTGCCTCATTTTTCTGTCATCTGCGATAGTTAAAACAGGCTGGGGTGAAGTCTTGAGGATAGTACGGGTTTCCGATGTTGATGTAGAAAGAGCTTCGTCTCAGACCTCTGAGGCTTATTAGTTGCTCGTCTGAGGTTGAGATCTGGCTCTGTCAGGGCTGAGGCAGAAGGTCCACCTCTCTGCATCAGATTCATTAATGCCACCCAGACTACCTATCGGAGTAGGACAATCATCGCATAGATAGAGCACACAATGGGCGAAACCAAGTCAAATAAGTGCAAGAATCTGGTCATAGAAAAGCTAAGCCAAGTTCTGTCTAGATGATTATGAAGAGAATTGCAGTTTCTAGCATTTAAAAAATCAGATATTTCGTTTAAGCCAAACTGTAGCTTATAACTGAAGCAGAGGGATAACGAACCTGACATTCACTTGTGTTATTTTTGAGCACAGAACTTGTCACTAATTTACTTCCTGATCAAACTCTAACCTCAACACTGACAGTCAGGTTAGTTATCACTAGGGAGCGGATTTCAGTATATTTGCATGTTTTATTCCTTAGTTCCAAATCACATATGCTACCTTCATATAAATGCATTTCAAGTTATTTGTAACCAAAGGCCAAGATTTTGTAGTGCATATATATCCATATTTAAGGAGTTAATGCCTATTTCAGCTTTTAGTTCATATAAAAACATATTTTGTTATATTTTGTTTTTAGCAATTTGATGCTTAAATCAAGATCAAGAATGCGGAAACTCGGAAAAATGGAATACAAAAGAAACTCAGGCATTGAAACACGTGCAATCTGACAACATGCAGACAGTGCACTGTTGTCGGTGAATTATTTTGGACAAATCCTTGGCAATCAACAAGGCATTCAATTAATTAAGTGCATTACTGACTCTGGTCAAATCTACAACATTGGGATGTTATGATGGATGAAAGTTGTGATTAAAAGAACATTTATTCAAAACAAGAAGCCACCTTATTGTCCACTCCGCACGTGCATAAGATTGTCACTAGAACGCTGCAATATGATTGGAGCAGAAGTTACAGGAAGTGTTCATAGGCTTCTCTGCACTCGCGAAACTCAATTTCGCCACCTGTTAACAATAATATAGACACGATAATGAAATTTTCTGTTTTTTACTTACCAACGTGGCAAATCAGGATATTTCATTTATTATAGTGACAGGACTTAGAAACTTCGACTGTGTGTATAGCGCATTGTATTTTAGAACAGCTTAGCTGCAAGAAAATGATTAAAATGATTAAATTTTTAATAGTTTTATGAGCGATGTCTAACGAAAGAAGTTTACTGGTTAAGCAGTAAGTTGAAGGACCGCAACTTTAGCAACTGATGATGTCTAAATATTCTTATGTATAACAGAAAAGCCATCAATAATAGAACATTGCTTTTTTTTCAGTTTTGAGAACGCATATATTGTTATTTTAGTCCATATGTCCTGGTTTTTAAGTGCATACATGTATGCATATTTTGCCGTTTTTAGTGCATATGAATCCGCCCCCGACTTATCACTAATTTATCTCTTCATCGTCAAACCCTACCTAAACTTGTTAATGACAGTAGGTCTACGTGTCACTAAGGGTGATGAGGAGGAAGGAGGTGGGATAGGAAAGGAAACCAAATTTCTACAGGCAAGAACGACACAAGTAAAAGTCAGGCCCATTATCCTTCTGTTCGTTGTAACTTATTTCCGCATAATATAGATTATATCACAACCTTCGCCAGTACATGTTGTGTTCCGTTTTGCATTATTTGAAAGTGACTTCATCTTCAAACAGATTTCTATAATAGTAAAAGAGATATAAGTGTTGCAGTGTGCCTCAGAACAGCGATGGTAAAATGACACAGATTTTAAAGGGTCCTAAGATATGAATTAAAGATCTTATGTCGTTAGTTCACACTCAAAAAATTACTGAATGCAAAAAATCCAGATTAGTGCCGTAAGAAGTTCGTGAAGTCCTTGATTTGCGAATCTCCAGCGGAAAATGAGAAGGAACTTGATGGGAGCGATCCTGTCTGTGACATACAACAGATGTAGGCTTACCGTAAATAATCTTGCTTTTCCTTAATGCTTTCGCCGAAGTCTGTGGTTGCCGCAACTATTGCATCTGAATTATCTATCTGTACAATGTCATGAAAGCCCGTTGAAATTATTAAACAACAAATATTGCGTTGATGAGGAAGTTCATAGTGTTTTTTTGTTCACTTTGACAAAATTTGTTATTTGCTACGAATAGAAGACAGAAATGTTAATCATTTTATGTTACATTATCTATGACTATCTGCCAATGCTTGCATAGTTTTTCGATTCCGCGTGTGAAGAAATCTCCTGGTTTGGAGTTAAAGAAGTCGGCAAGCCAAGTTTGTAAAGCATCTTCGTTAGACGTTCCCTTGAAAATTGTTGGGTAGGTAACGGAAAAGGTGGAAATCTGAGGGTGCAAGGTCGAGAGAATATGGGGTATGTGGAATCAAATCCCAAACAAGCTCCGGGATAGCTGCTTTCGTCATGTTAGCGGAGTGAGGGCGTGCATTTTTGTGATGCTGCAGCACTTGCTGCAGTCTTTCCGATCGTTCTTCTTTAATTGCGGCCGCAAGGCATCTGAATTGTTGGCAATAAGTGTCAACAGTTATGGTTATATTCCTGGAAAGAAATCCATAGTATATGTCGTCTTCTTTATCCCAACAGACGCATAACATCATCTTTTGTGGAAGGACACTGACTTTTATGCAGTGTTTTGTATGTTGAAACGACAGAACAATTTTCTTGTAGTTCTTTCTCCGATGACATTCTCTCCGTACACGGCACAATAATTGTTTCGAGCCACCTCCGCTGCCTTTACTCCTCTATTAAACTCAAACACAACAATATGTCAGAAGTATTCTTTTTTTTTATTCTTAACACTCCAGCTTCTTTAGTTCACAAATAGCACAAACTTTATTCAAATCCGCAAAATTTAAGACGTATTTACGGTACAAGCACAAAATACTAAATAACAAATGACAAATTATAAACAATCTTTTTCTTTTTATTGATTGTTATTTTACTGCGCTTTACCAACTGTTTTTGTTGGCTAGCGTCTGAATGAGATGAAGGTGTTAATGTCAACGAAATGAGTCTAGGGTCAGCATCGAAAGTTACCCAGTATTTGTTCCCAATAAGTTAAAGGAAAACCTCGGAAACAATCTCAACATTGCTAATAACAGTGATTATGCTGGCAGAAAATAATTGTATAATAATGTAGAACGAAAATACTGTAGTTAAATTAAAGCTTCTTTGCCAATTTTTCATCATGAGAAACATTTTTGGAATGTATTGTGGCACATTAAACTGTTTTTTGGCGGCAATTTACCATATCGGACACAGCTTTGCCGAGTGCACTACTCATCGGACAGGTGGCAGGCCTGTCGTGACGAGAAGATATGTTCCTAAATAAGAACTGATGATGAAGAGTTAATGATAATTTGGAAGGAGTCGGGTCTTGGCCCTCGAAATACTGGAGCGACTTCGTGAAACACGACAAACCCAAGTTAGGATACCGGTATTGGCATCTAACCAGGGTTTAAGCTAGATAAGAAATAATTGTCGTAAAAATGCACAAATGAAAAATTATATTTGTGAAAATTGTGAAATGCTTGTGCAATATTATGAATAATTGTGCAGAAAGATAAAATTAATAAAATATGCAATAACAGAAAGTTATGTAATTTGTTTCTTGGAGTGTTATTACTTTCAATCCATCTTATCTCACGCTAGACATACTTATGTAAGTAAATCATTAGACTTAGGTATGTTTAGAATCAATTACTGCCGAATTTATAAGTCATATTAAAATATGTTATTTTATGGTCACTCTAAACATTGAAATTGTCGCAAAAATGCACAAATGAAAAATTATATTTGTGCAAATTGTGAAATGTTTGTGCAATATTATGAATAATTGTGCAGAAAGATAAAATTAATAAAATATGCAATAACAGAAAGTGTCGGGTGGAGTTTCCGGGTAGCTCAGTTGGCAGAGCGCTGGTGCGTTCAACCAGAGGTCCCGGGATCGATACCCGGCCCCGGAACAATTTTTCCCTTGAAATTATTCAAATCTGCTTTACAGGAAGCTTTACCTGACAGACTAGATTTGCATAATATATATGTCACTGTGTACGTTAACAGAAAACCACAATTCCAAGTCACACAGAGTTATTGGTAAAAATTCTATAAGAACTAAAATAGTTATCAATAACTCTGGAGTAGAGCAAGTAAATGCTTTTACTTACCTTGGCTGTAATCTCTCCTATATTCATTCTCGAAATATAGATAATAAATCAGCCAAATTTCAACAGCTGCTAAGAACAATTAGAAATACACTGTTTAAGAAGGTCCGGCAAGACACAATCTTGAAATTCTACAAAACAATGGCCATTCCAACTTTTCTATATGGATCAGAAACTTGGACTCTAACAACTAGTCAACTGAAAAGAATAGAAGCAGCTGAGATGAGATTACTAAGACCGCTAGCAGGCTACACTCTCTATGACCATAAATATAATGAAGACATCCGACAAGAACTAAATATCGCAGCCATTACAGAGACAATCCACAAGTATCGGAGCAACTGACATGAGCATGCTCTACGGATGCCAAATGATAGACTACCCAGGAGATTATTAAATTACAGACCCCTTGGATACCGAGATCGTGGACGCCCGAAGAAGCGATGGAGAGACCAGCTTTTCACCTGAGACGGAACAGGCCAAATGGCTTAAACCCTGATAGCTATTGATGATGATGACAGAGTTTGTGTGCACTCGATGTGGGTCTCTGGCGTTTCGTCAGCCCACGCGAGTTGTGTGGATATAAAGGGAAAGGTTGAGACTGTGTCGGGTGGAGTTCCCGGGTAGCTCAGTTGGCAGAGCGCTGGTACGTTCAACCAGAGGTCCCGGGATCGATACCCGGCCCCGAAACAATTTTTCCCTTGAAATTATTCATTGAAATTCTTTACAGTAGGCCCTTCAAGATGTATTGATAGCAGAGTGCTAACTCTTTTTAATGAAAGGCTGTTTCTAATTCCTGTTTTTACAAGATTCATACAACTAAATCCTCGCTCACAATATACAGAATGCGATGGAATAATTATATAAATCAATTAGAAGAATTTGTTTACTTAACTTACATGAATTGCACCAACTCTTTGAAATCCATTCCAGAACATCTATTGCTCAATACCTTTTTGAACATACCCATGCCATTAGCAATTCATTTAAATTCAGTTTAGTTTAAACACATCTCAAATTTCATTTCCTCCATTACCGTCTTCGTTTCTGAAGTCCAATGTGGTTGTCGCATTTTTGCACATTTACATTCAAAGTTTGTTGCATTTTTAGAAGTCAACATACAAACCCATAAATGATTCCTTAGCAAGTGAGAATTTCACATTGAGGAAGTAGATATAGTTCAAGGTTATATATTTTTGCTCTGAGAAATAGTTCAGTATGTCATCCACTAGACCATCTGAGTTCAGACATGTCATTTCACGCTCAATTAAGCGATGTGGATGAATGTCAAAGTTAAATGTTATATGACCTCCAACTCCAAAAGATGGACAGACTCTTGATGCAAGTGAAGAGATGAGTGGATAGTTTACAGGTGGAGAGTGAGAGAAAAGGGGGAAAGGAACTGGCCCCACTACCCTATTATCTCCTGGCCTAGTTGCCTCATAATTGGTACCTTCTTGATATCATTTGTGAGGTTCAGACCTGTCTTCGGACTAAACAGCAGTGGGAGCAGAATAAGAGCACTTAGGCTCTGCATGGGCCTATGGACACATTGTGCTACCTTCAGTATTTAATTTTTTACTAACGGGTAAATTTTGCCAGGAGCCCTCTCTTTCAGGAATATATTTCTATTACGTGTCGTAAATATACGAGTCTCCCAGCTTTATAACTTCTTTCCCGATGGAAGCCATGGTCACTACTTTTATCGGCCTTAAAAATTCAGCTTTCTTCCAGGTTTGAATTAGCGTACCTGGATCCATTGTCAAGAACGATAACCACCAGATCACTGATGACAATTTACGTGAACAGAAATCTGTAACTGTGTAGGTACTTTAAAAATCAGGGGATTTCACATAAGTCTGCTTCAAACCATGAACACTCCCACATACACCGAGACATATATGTACGTAAGTAATTTCAAACCGTTATTAATATAATATTATACAAAATTTAATATCCCCATATTCGCTTTCATAGAATTAATTAATCATTCTCACATTTCTTTTCTCTTAAAACAGTTCAAATTGATCGAAATATTAATGGCAACATTTCTTGTTTTTTACAGAATTCTTCCATATACACACAGTTTTCCTTTAATCAAACACAGTAATTCATCAACGATATGCATTATAAAAGATAGATTATTTAGATCTAAAGGATCAAGGATAACCACTATTTGCATCGAAACTAGACAACATTTAGATTATAACCAAGCAAAGTACTCGTAAATAACCTTAACACCTTTTCACATCTCCAAAACCAAAGTAGACTTCTATCCCCATTTGATCACTAAATAATGCTCATAATTTGTATAAATAAATCATACTTCTTTGTTCACAGTATATGAATGATAATTTTATACGCACATTACAATCAACCTACAACATCGGTTACTGCAAACTTCGATATGATACACAGTTCTCCAAGACGTGTCTTTTTCTAAACATTGAAAACTTTTAACCCAAGATTTTATCCATTTATTCATTTGATTTTAACATGGATCATAATTTGCATAATATTATTTGATAAATATGTATTGTGACTTTTATTTCAACTCAACAATAGATTTTATTCTTCCAACAATAATTCCTTTCTACAATTTTAAATTCTCTCGTCAACAATAGGATTTTTACTCAACACAGTATTCGTTATAGCACTCCACTGACGGCAATGTCAATTTACTTGGACTATTACGAACAACAATGAACTGTTAATCTTAACTAATATTTACAAAGCACTATTTACAAATCAGAACTATCAGTTCTCAGTTCACAGTTCTTCTAGCTCAGTCAAGTTCACAGTATCTGGAACCACAGATCTTCAGAGACAGTTCACTGTACTCGAACTCAGGTCCCTCCAACTGCGGTCCACTGCACTCGAACTCAGGCTTTCGGATGCTGATAAATTTCGAGTCGAATACACAAGACTGGCTTGCTTGCTCTGGCTTTCTCACTGACTGGCTGACTAATCAACTGAAAACTACTCGAGTTCGCTGGCGTTTCTTCTTTTATAGCGAAATCATAGTTGCGAGAAATTTTACAGCTGTGCAGAGAATTATCTGGATATCTTTCGACGGACTTTCGAAGAGTCGGGAAGGTCCGTTCCCCCTTCCCCTCCATAAGCAGCTGCGCGCGCGATCTCCCCTCGTCGCGTGGGCCCTTTCCCCCTCTCTCCGCCGCGCCATCCATCAGTACTCCGTGAAGCCCGCGCGATCTGCTCTCTTGCGGGACGCTGGTCGTGAGTTCGAATCTCACGTCGCTGTCACAGTATTATAATGTAACATGAGTTATATGTACACACAATTTCAATTTTAATCAATTTGAATTTACACTACATTAAAATTCATCATTTTATTTTATTTCTGTTACAATTAGTATACATATAACTCATGAAAATTTTATCACTATTTATTACACACTGCTCATATTTGCTTTCATAAATCTAATTTAATCTAAGTTCAGATCACATAATTTTAATATATCTGATGATGCCCCACAAGGCGAAAACGTTTATATACCTTATATTCATGTAGCAAATAAACATTTGCAGATAGTTGTGTCTTTGATTCAAATTTATATACATTATTTTATGACATTACTAGACACATCTCAAATATAAAATGAATTGCAAAAAATTCCTAAGTATAAGGACAGAAGTGAAACATCTCTTTCGAAGGGGTGTCCTTAAACTCCTGGTAGAACCTGTAGACCTTTTTGGTTCAACGATATCAGACCATATTCTCAAATAAATGAGGTTATAATGTCAAAATTAAAAATATAAAATTTAGTTTCAGAAATAGATTATGTTAGCCAAAAATAGAAATCGCATGTGGAAAGGATAAAACTTCTCGATTTCCAAAAACAGCAACGTTGTACAAGCTAAGAGAAGGCATTAGGTACCAAAGAAGGTCACTCAAAAGATGAATGAGCCAGTGAAAATCGGAAAGGCAACTACAGTCTAATCCGGTAAGTCAGAATATATGATGAAGAAGATTCACTGTTCTAATGTGTGCTGCATTGCCTGGAAGTAAACCGAATTGCCCTGAATGTAAGTCAGCTGTATACTAATGCTCTAACCTTGACGTACCTGCAGCCTGAGTTTATCTGTCCATACTATATAACACAAAATCTTCCCACGCTCGATCCAGCGGTAATACACGTAGTATTTCCTTGGCATTCATGTTCGATCTATAACATTAAAAGGGCAACGGCATTTATCTGAGAGAAACCTGTTTCCTGGCGAACGCTCTATATATACGCCTTGTTCCATAAATACAATTCTTCACACTTCCAGAATAACAGTTCAGATAGGTCTACATCATTATTAATCATATCTGGTGATGTTATTTGTTCAATAAACAAATCATATTACGTACCGTACTTGCTAATGTTTTAACACAATCACTTTCACTCTTACTGTACACAAAATTTGAGCAATGTAAGTTAAAAGTGGAAGTACTTTATTAGCATAATTATATTCAAAGAAACTTACACTCTTCCATTACCTCTATCATTCAGATATTTAGATCGTTAAGGAAACAAGTTATAATTCTTACATAATAATACCCATGTAATCGTTTATCTAGTATTATCTACTTCTTATAAAGTCTAATGTTTTCCATTTTGACCTATGACACGATATCACTGTATTAAACTAGAAATAACTGGAAACCACAATTTTATCGGCCTGTGTTACGGTGAATAATTTATTATTCCTCAGTCTTGCGGAACTTATTTGTGCAAACAAACAAACAAACAAACACGAATTTTCAGACAAAAGCAAATGTGTACACTCTTTATGATGCTGTAGCTGTTTACTTGTATAGAAGCTATGTTCAACAGCATGGTTGACAAATCGCGATAGAAGTGGTTACCTCATTCATACCTGTATAAGATCCGCATACCTTTACTCATGAAACGGATGTTATCAAAGAGTTAAATTTCAGGTTAAACTTTATGACAATGCGAGTCAGAAATCAAAGATGAAAATTAAATGGCTAAACTTTATGTGACGATTGGTTTCTAATGGACACAATAAACAAAAGCTTATAATCACCATCACCATTACTGAGCTTAAAACTGTCTCCTCTAGGGTTCTTAATTGTAGACCCTGCTGATATCTCGTTTTTCTTATGTTGTGGAGCTGTAAATGTATTATGAAAAAACTGGAAGCTGCACAAAAACTCATACTCTCCTTAAAGTATAGTATACTATACTTCATACATGATTATGATATAAGATGTCTGTGCAGAGACCCGAAGTATAGTATAATATAGGCCTACCTGCATTTGTGCTCTAACTGTAACCTGCAGAATTTTTTTTAGCATTTTTCCTCATGCCAGTGTTTTTTTTTTTAGTGTAGAATTATATTGAACTTTAAAAATAAAACAACAAATTAATGTCCCAGGACTCTGGAGGTTATATATAATCTATATATAATGAATTAATGTCGTTGCAACGTAATGCATTTTAGATTGTATTTGTGTTGTACTTCGGGAGCATGTGTACTGTAGAACCTATCTATGTAATTAATATTTCTGTCTTCGTAAAGACCGTTCAATATATTCAAGTGACATTGCTGAAATATACTAAACATATTATCATATATAATTTATTGCTGTTATTTACTTTTTCTCCAAATTGTCTAATCACTTTGTTCCTATTTTCACACTCTAGTCTTGCATTCATATCCCCGATTATTAAATGAGTTCATCACTTTGAGTAATGGGTGTGTCATTTACGACCAATTCTGTTCTAAAATAAGTTTTAAGTCAATATCATTTCACTCATAATCCCTTTCCTCATATTTTAATTTTTTCTTATTGAAATTTTACTGATATCCATGCTTTAGCTCTAGGTCCTTTATTCATCTCGATACAAAAATGTATATACTGTAATATTCGAGAATCTTTTCGCAGCACGCCTCAGTTTCTGATAACCCTATGCTAGCCAGACTATCCCTTTCCACTTCTAAAGTCCATATTCAAATCATCTTTAAACTAAATCTATAGGCCCATAGAAGTCAGTTTAATATTTGGATAGAATTTTTTTCAAGAGTATAAATTGGGTTTTAATAAACTCACAAAATTTTCTTTGTTTTGCAGATCAATTCTAAAAGATCAACATTTTTTCTCAACAAAATAATGAAACTTTAAGAATTAAAGTGTGTTTTTAAATAATTTGTAGAAAAAATCACAATATTATCCAAAACCGGACACGGATGCCAAAGATTCGATAATTGAGATTATTAAATATTTGAAAAAAAAAATTGGCAATATAAACTCATGTTTCTTACACACAAATTAAACGATCGGAGACATAAAGGTCCAAGAACTGACTCTTTAACATAGGCGAAACATATGCTTTTTTAAGAAAAGGTCAATTTATAACAGCTCTCTATGTTCTGCATTTCATACAAACTCTGTCTTCTTAGGTTTTGCAGAGTTCTCAAGATTCTGTTAGAAAAAATATTATCCACAACTGGGTACTTATCCAAAACCGGGTTTTTACCTTAATTATGTAAGTTTGTTTGATAATAGTGTGTTCTCTATTTTCGTGGCCGTGGTCTTCCAGCGTTGGTGTTGGGACAGGCAGTGGGTGGTAAGTAGCATTAGCAATAACGTTTGTTGTGGTTCCAGAATCTGTAATGCTGGTGGTATTAGTGGTAATGGCGGCATAAGCTGCGATAGGAGGGCGTTGGTAATTACGGTAGCAAACACGAGAGCAAACATGTCACAATACATCGATGCCACAATATAATTCAACGTTGATAGACACGATATGATTAAAGTGTCATAATTTATTTCTGGTTTACGAGGAAACTTTCTTTTTCTGTCGCAGATATTGAAGTTCATACTTTCCTTGATAAAATAACAATGAAAAGCCTGCAAAATGACATAATCTAAATGGCCATGAGACTGTTTGAACGAGTATTTATGTTTGTTGTACATATGGTAAGTGTTTCTGTGTACACATATTGGCAATTAGTGACCGCGTCCTGTGCCTTTATTGGCTGCTGAAGAGGAAACCGTTGGTCGGTGGCATGGAAATACCGTGGTCGCTGTGATAAGAGCGGGAGTTTTCCTCGTACAGCGGCAGTCAGCCGCAAGAGATAGCCGCTACAGCATCCGGGTCTTCCCTGTCTGGCGGAAGTGGCTCTTGAAAACCCAGATCCTATTTCTTAATTCCCTGCCTGGGTCAATTTGCTGTATATCGGCAAGTGATTCCCGCACATGAAGGCATCGTTCAGTCAGTCCTTTGGTAGGATTAATGTAACATCGTTAATACCGATTTTTGTTTTTTATGCTGCCACAAGGGACAAATAGTACAGAGTGATTTATACAGAGTGTATCTAAATTGGTGTCAAATATTTCGGGGACGTGTTCCTAATACCAAAACATTATAAAAAGTTCATATGAACATTGGTCTCAAAATAATTTATTTCAGAGTTACAAGACAAAATTTAATGTTACAAAAATTGCTCGAAGTGGCTTCCTCCTGCTTTGATGTGTCCCCTAAACCTGCGTTACATGCTCTGGCGTACTCTGTTGAAAATTCCTGGAGTTTTTCGTATTTCGTGAAATCCCGTTTGGATACGCTCTCAGAATATCAACATTAAGTACAGGAGTCTCATAAACCAGGGACTTTAAACGTCCCCAGACGAAGAAATCCATTGGATTCAAATCAGGCGATCGAGCAGGCTATGCAATGAATCCCCTTCGACCAATACATCTTTGGGGAAATCGATCGATTACGAACTATCAGACTGAAATGAGCTGGAGCAGCATCGTGTTAAAACACATTCGTTGGATGACGTCCAGAAGCACATCTTCAGTTAAATGATGCAAATCATTTCGTTCTGTTCACTCACAGAATACATTTTCTTCTGATTTCTTTGCACTACAAAATACAAACAAACAAAAAACCATCAATCAGCGATCAATGAAGGGGCAAATCCTTTAATAACTCCCTTACGAATGGTTTTCAGACCCATGTTCTTATTAACTTTTTTAATTGTTTTGATGTTAGGAACACGTCCCCGAAATATTTGACACCAATTTAGATAAACCCTGTATAGGACTGACACATTTCTTTCTTTAATTATTCCGTTGGAAATTCATTCAATGACCCAATTTTAGCACCAAATTAAGCAGAATGTACTGGAGTTTCGATTCCTTGTCACTCCAGAAATGCATATAGAGTGTTAGCTGGGAGGCCGGAGGAAAAAGACCTTCAGGGAGGCCGAGACGTAGATAATATTAAAATGGATTTGAGGGAGGTGGGATATTTAGAATGGATTAATCTTGCTCAGGATAGGGACCAATGATGCGCAGATGTTTATGTTTTATTCCTATTGTTGGCAGCTGTTTTCGACATTTTGTATCAACGTGAAAATGCAGTACACATTAAATCAACGACTCTTCCTTGTGAAGCAACGCTGGATTACGAATTCAATTACAGCTACTCAAAGGGCATACCAGAGAGAATTTGGTGTTCGCAATCCTCCCAAAAGAAACACAATACTGGGACTGGTAAACAAATTGGAAACAACTGGATCTCTGGTGAGTGAAAAGGGCAAGCATCGTTTATCTAGGCTTCCCACGGTTTTGTTGACGTAAGAGCACGACTGGAGCAGTCACCCAAAAAATCATTAAGACGTTTGTCGCAGGAGATAGGGTATACCTACTCAATGTGTCAGAGAGCCTAAAGCTATATAGGGTTACGGTTGTTCATCAGCTACAGGAACCAGATAAGGACAAAAGATTGAATTATTGTCGTTGGTTTCAGACGTTCATTGTGCAAAATCTTGCCATATTGTCCATCACATGGTTCACAGATGAAGCATGGTTCCTTTTATCCGGTTATGTAACGACCGAATAATGTCCAGGAACCTGTGGCCACTGAGATCTCCGGACTTGACAACGCCGGACTTCTTTCTATGGGGTTACTTAAAAGACAGGGTTTACGCCACACGTCCCAGACATTGGACGATCTGAAGCACAACATCACACAGGAGATTCAAGCTAACAACAGAGTCCTCCAACGAGTGGCCAGTAACATGGAACGACATGTTGAGTTGTGTCTTATGCAGGATGGAGGACATTTTCAACATTTGCTATAGAGGTAAATAATCTCCCAAAATTCCTCTACATTTTAGGTATAATAAGTTGTCGCTAGCGCAATTCGTTTTGAAACAATTAATGAAAGAAATGTGTCAGTTCTATATAAATCACTCTGTACTTAACCATATAAATGTTTAAACGTTCATTGAACCATTGATTTTGTTTTGACAATGAAACTCCTACAAGTACATAGCTGCAAATACATTATGAAAATAGTGGAAATATACCTAGTTTTAGTGAGGTAGAGGAAGATAGTTGGCGTTTCACTGAAAGACAAGGTCTCCAACACGGCACTGCAGAAAATTACAGATTCTGAGAGCTTCACAGAAAAAGCCCTCATAACGAAGTGGAAGTGGGGTGGTCATGTATCAAGGCAGCATCAAGGCAGATGGGCGCGAGAAACCACCATGTGGGACTCGTACATAGGAAGGAGAACACAAGGCAGGCCAAGAAGAAGATGGGCAGATACATTCAAGCAGCAGCTGGGAGGGAACTGGTCAACCATCGCCCGCAACAGGAACGAGTGGAGACAGACAGTGAACAAACTCATATAGAACTAAAATTTGACAAACTCTAGTGTATCTCACATAGTGAATGTGAATGTAAATATTGTTCACGTGAAATAGCTCATCATGTGAACCACACCAACCGAGTTTCCCCTCCTGTAGGAGACCCTAGCCCTTCATGGGACACAGTGGCTTCATTCATTCATTCATTCATTCATTCATTCATTCATTCATTCATTCATTCATTCATTCAAGTGTTAGAAAAAAGTAAAGAATGCTAATGAACTCAGTTTCATTTCAAATATAGGTGATGCTTCAGGAGAGCAATTGATCCTTTCAATGCAGCTATGGTTACAATAGGAATAATCGATGTAGGTATTCCAAGCCTCTTAAACATATCTTTCATGAAGAGAATAGCGGTACCTCTTGCTCCAACCAAAAGTCCGATTACTTCAAGCTCTTTTAGCCGGTAGTTTTGGAGGTAATAAGGAATGGTAGGATTGTAGATATTCTTTTTTTCCTTATCCACTTCTGCTGGCTGTTCCTCATTCGTTTCGAAACGCACAGTGGGATCAATTATGAATCCAGATCTTGTAGATTCCTTGAAAGCTATTATATCTATGTGCCGTGTACTGCCAGTGACGGAGAGACCATGTACTTCTTCAAAGGTGTAGTAATCGGCATCTTTAGTGGCAGTGGCTATAATTGATCGTACTTCACGATTTTCAGCCACATAATATACCGCATTGGTAATGATTTGATTCGCACTAATTCTTCTGGAAAATGTGTTGTTCATTGTTGAAATTTTGTGCATGGTGTTTTAGAATAATTAAATTCTAATGTCTGAAAATACTGTGAAATTTGAAAAAGTGTGGAGAATAATAATAATAATAATAATAATAATAATAATAATAATAATAATAATAATAAATAATAATAATAATAAAATAATGCGGAGAAATAGTTAAATAAACTTGTGTAATATCTAGAACATGACAGTGACGTCATTTAAAATGGATTTTGCAAAGGAGGAGTGTTCGGCCGGCGCTGTGGATAGGGTTTCGGCATAGCTCAAATGGTAAGAGCAGTCAGGGCACCAAGCTGAGAGTCTGGGTTCGATTGCCGGTGTCGGAACGAATTTTTCTCCATTAATAAGTATCTACGTGATAAATACACAAAGTCATTGATTACACAATATTCAATAGAGGACGACGAGGTCCTCTTATAAGAATACTGTATATACAGTATGTAAAGTGGGTTCGGAATCGGTAATAATAATAATAATAATAATAATAATAATAATAATAATAATAATAATAATAATTACTCAGAACGCTCTAAAATCTAAACTAAGACAATTCTAAGTCCCTATTCTTCCCGTTTACTAATAACATGTCAATATTCTCTACTTCTTAACATTTGCAAGTGCTGGGTCCGGCATGGTCGGCGACGAACCCCTCCAATTACAACATTGACTCGTCCAGTCTTCTGTCTATCTGATCATTATCCGGTCGTTTTACTAGCTTTATTGATTGTTAGTCTATCTTTTCGTTTTGGTCTTATGTGAGGGGATCATCCCATTACTTGTCTTTCTTCTGATATTTACCGAACGTATTGACATCTTGACAATTGTATGATTAGTGACAATAGAACTTCACTGGATTTTCTACCACATCACGTGTTTCTTATTTAACTACATTTACGTAGTTACAGGATACATAATGTTACAATATAGCAGTGTGCGAAATAATTTTTTTAGATGAACTCAACCTCTAAAATAATTTAACTTTCTTACTGTAACAGTGATTTCTCGTACCTTACGTTCCTCCAAAAATATAAGTTGCCAGGGAGCTCAGAAACGTCCTCAGACGAGATTTGGGCTATACGAGTACGTCTTTCAATACTTACTTACAAATAGCTTTTAGAGAACCCAGAGGTTCATCACATAAGCCCGCCAGCGGTCCCTATCCTGAGCAAGATTAATCCAGCAGGCCCTGGTATAGTGCTTATATTTTATCCTTTCACGCTCGCTGCGTTGCGCACGCTACTTCCATTCTTTCCGCTAGCGTGGAAAAATAAAATGTATACACAGTAGCACCGCCAACGACATTTTACATCATGTTAAATACAACAGGCCTATTCATTTTCAATTGAATCCTGTTTTCAATCATCATTGTCGCTAGATCCACCACTACCACTACCACCACCACCACGCCAACACTACCACCTCCATCATCATCATCATCATCATCATCCATCATCATCATCATCATCATCAACAAAGTAATTAATCTTAAGTAATATTGTTTTGATGAAAGGATAATCCAAATTGAATAATGTCTTAGACGTAGGATAATTAATGCATTTACGCGCCTTCGTGTTTAAAAATTTGATTGTGTAACACATTGTATTAATATTAAGTAATATTATTTTGATGAAAGGATAAATTGTGATAATCCATAAGGAATCATGTGTTAGACGTAGTATAATTAATGCACTTACGTGTCTTCGTGTTTAAAAATTTGATTGTGTTAGGAAGTTTAAATGTAGAAAGCAAAGAACGGACGTGGCAAAATTCTCCTTTGTTAACCGCACAATAGTAGACTGGAACAGCTTACCTGCGGCAATCTTTCAGGATTGTCCTCTCAAAAGCAATACATTTAAGAAAAGGTTGAGATGATTAGACTGAAAATGTAATTGTAGGTGCAGTGTAATTATCTAAGCTGTGTCATGTAATTAATTAAGTTGATATGTAATTAATTAGGACGATATGTAATTAAGTTGATATGTAAATAAATTAAGGTGAATGTAATTAATTAAGATGTAAATGTAATGTTTTATTTAACGACGCTCGCAACTGCAGAGGTTATACCAGCGTGCCGGATGGAATGGTAAGTTCTTTTGATAAATCTATGTAAATAAACTTAAATGCCATCGACCTGGCCCGGGACCGGCAACCTTGGGCACAGAAATGTAATTAAGATAATGATGATATAATTAAGTTGATATGTAAATAATTAATTAAGATAATGTGATATCTGTAATTACTTAAATTGGTAATAGTTGGGTGAAATAGAAGTAGGCCTACTTATAAGTTAGGTTTACTTTTGCTTATTGTAGGCCTTATTATAGCATAGTTTTTATTTATAGTCCTAGGTTTATTGCATCTATTTATTTATAGTTAGAAATAAATTTACGTTTATTTTTTTTTATTCCTGTAATTATTGTATTATTGTAATGGTATTATTGTATATTAGAGCCTATATATCACTGCCACCGGATGTATACACAGTTGTGTTAATGCATGCATGCATGCATACATACATACATACATACATACATACATACATACATACATACATACATACATACATACATACATACATACATATACATTAATATTAAGTAATATTGTTTTGATAAAGGATAAATTTGATAATCCATAAGGAACATACATGCACTTACGTGTCTTCATGTTTTAAAATTTTGATTGTATAACATATTGTATTAATCTTAGTAATATTGTTTTGATGAAAGGATAAATTGTGACAAATCATAAGGAATCATGTGTTAGACGTAGTATAATTAATAAACTTACGTGTCTTCGTGTTTAAAAATTTTGATTGTATAACATATTGTATTAATCTTAGTAATATTGTTTTGATGAAAGGATAAATTGTGATAATCCATAAGGAATCATGTGTTAGACATAGTATAATTAATGCACTTACGTGTTTAAAAATTTCTTGTATAACATATTGTATTAATCTTGTAATATTGTTTTGAAAGGATTTTGATAATTGAATCATGTGTTACACAGTATAATTAATACTTACGTGTCTTTGTTTAAAAATTTTGAATAACTTAGTAATATTGTTTTGATAAAGGATAAATTTGATAATCCATAAGGAATCATGTGTTAGACGTAGTATAATTAATGCACTTACGTGTCTTCATGTTTTAAAATTTTGATTGTATAACATATTGTATTAATCTTAGTAATATTGTTTTGATGAAAGGATAAATTGTGATAATCCATAAGGAATCATGTGTTAGACATAGTATAATTAATGCACTTACGTGTCTTCGTGTTTAAAAATTTTGATTGTATAACATGTTGTATTAATCTTAGTAATATTGTTTTGATGAAAGGATAAATTGTGATAATCCATAAGGAATCATGTGTTAGACATAGTATAATTAATGCACTTACGTGTCTTCGTGTTTAAAAATTTTGATTGTATAACATATTGTATTAATCTTAGTAATATTGTTTTGATGAAAGGATAAATTGTGATAATCCATAAGGAATCATGTGTTAGACGTAGTATAATTAATGCACTTACGTGTCTTCGTGTTTTACGAATATGATTGTGTAACACATTGAATTAATCTTGAGTAATATTGTTTGATGAAAGTATAAATTTCAGTAATCCATAACGAATAATGTTTTAGTATAACTAATGCACTTACGTGCCTTCTTGTTTAAAAATATTGGATTATATAACTCTTTGTATTCATTCTAAATAATATTGTTTTTAAGAAAGATTCAAGCATGTAATACTATAACAAATGTAATGGGAGATGCTGTTAAATAAATTAATTAAAAATCATCATCATCAACAACAAGAACATTACCGTCGTCCAAGTCGTTTTCTCTCATAATTATGACGAGTATTTTATTCCGAACATAATATCTTTTGCAAACAGTACATGTACGTTTTAACTGTTTTGTAATGTGATTTACAGCCTGACATGAAGTGGAATCTCTAGTTTAATTAAAATTTTTACCATGAAAGAATTCGCAGTTCTTTGGCTAATTAAAAATTACTTAATAGTAAGTATTAAGACCGGAAGCAGCGGAAGCTAAGGTTGTTTTTAAAACTCATTAGAACAGGAATAAAACGAGAGCTGAGAATTGCAAGGTGAGCTTAATTTAGTGCTACAGTTTAAAATTACTTAGATTAATTTATAGACTGTAGACACTGCGCAGCTGGAGACAGCAAAACAAACAAAAGCAGTGCAGCGAGCACCTAGCGACCTGATTCCGCTCATGAATGAGCGAGTTGCACGTACACCTGGTACCTTCCGCACGGAACATCTCTCACCGATGAAAGTGCTTCTCATAAAATCGTTAAATATGACAAGGTCCTCCATTTATGTCCCGGTTTGCATACTGAACCAAGGACCATTCTTCTCCTTAAGTCGGAACAAAGTGCCTCGGGGACACGGAACACTCATAAGAGAAGAGAGAGGTAGTGATTAAACTTCACAAGTCACCGGTGATGCCACGCTTCAAATTTATTTTCTTCTCATTACAAAAATGTAAAGCTGTAAGAGCATAAAAGGTCCAAGATGAAATATGTAAGCTTAAATATATAGAGTGAACCGTAAGTAATATCATTAATTTCAAGGGGTTATTCTTTGAGATATATCAAATAATAAAGCATAATACAATTTTGCTCGTTTTTACTTCCTTTTCGAGAAAAAAAAAATGTATGAAATATTTCACAGCATTTTTTTGGAAAACTATTGAATTAATTCCCGATATGTTCAGTCAATTTAAGAGAGTAGTCTATTACGATGACTATTTACAGCTGAGAGCGCGACATGTCAGTCACTCACAATGCCGCTGCGGAAAACGAAATCACTTTAGAAGAAAATGTTCTAATACTTTTTTATTGGTCATGAAGTAATAACGCAGAATACCAAAGGAAATTTTAATCTGTCAATTATTGTGCTGTGTGGAAGGGTTTTTGCATGTTTCTTGTGACGGACTTACAGTACAAATAATTATAATGATTTTAAGTTACTTAGAATCTTAGGATACTACAACTAATTTCATATTTACTTCAAGCAAAGACCAAAATATAGCCTAGTATACAAAAAAGACGACTCGAAATAAAACAAATTTACATGTCCAAATTGTAACACGAAACATAAGTATCTATACGTGTTTTTTAAGTGTTTGGAATATGACAAGATCTGCAGCAAGTTATAGACTAAAAGAAAGAGCATTTTAAACATTATTTTACGAAATAAGACAATTTAAAGTATAAAGAAACATATTTCTTCAACAAAAATAGTCCTACTTCAATTTCAAGAAGTTCACCTCAGTATGACATTTTTGTGGAATTGCTCTATGTCACACTACTTTTGACCAATAAACCGGTACGAAAGGACGTCTTTCAACCAATCATGGCTGCTTATCGCACAATTTTATCGCGTCCCTAGCATTTGTTTAATTTTATCGCGTCCCTAGCATTTGTTTCTTTGTTTGCCAACATTTCAAACTGCATTGATCTGGACGTCAAAAAACAGAAAATTACAAACCACTCCAGTCGATGCACAGCAGTTTCAAATATGACTCGCATTGGCATTCAAGAACAAGAATTAATAAAGATCACTGGTCATAGCTATGCATCTTCCCTGAAATCCTATTTACAAATAAATGAAGAGCATCACTCGGAAATCCTGAATAAGTTGAGGAATACACCATGTATATCAACGAGTTCCAGTTCTTTTATGCACACGTCCAATATAACATCAACTGAACCACCAACCACTAAAACATTCAAATTTGAAAATTGTGCTTTCAATAATTGTTCCTTTTAAAATTATTCGTGTTTATTTTTTATTTCATCATCGTTAACTAAAACGTTTCTTGTTTATTTCATCATCCCTAATTAAAACTTTTCTAACACTTGATTATATTATTTAGGTTATGTTTGTTATAGCTTCTGCTATATGATATTATGGATAGTCACGTATCACAGATTGTTTAATACTAAGATTTATTGAAAATCATCTGTCAAGTGACGTTGATTACTGGGATCCGGATGATTGAAGTGGAATGCAAATGTTTTAATAAAAATGAAACTGAATCAACAAAGCCTTCTTGACTAGTAACCGTCCACAGAGTTCAATGAAGATTCCATAGTTGGCACAACTGATAACAAGAAAACAGCTATTGTCATCTAGCGTGATGTTGAGATGGTACAATACTACATTTGAAGACAGTTGCATTTTCGTAAGTCAATATTTTATTGTATTGGAGTACTTTGTTATTTCTAATCTTTATATACTTTCTTCTAATCGTCTAATCGTCGATTAAATCCCACTCGAGTTTTGATTTTCTCTAGATAAATCAAAACCTCCAGTGAGATTACTGTTGATAAATAATTGAAAGAATTTTAGTTTTGTCCTCTAAATGTGCAGAAATTTGATATCAACAAATGTAACCTTTCGTTCTGTAAAGGAATTTTAAAACTTGATGCACTCTGACAACCCTGTCATACCGTGGAAACAACAGAGTGGTGCAGACGGGTGTCACACACTGGTTCCGATCCCAGGCGGCAGACTTTTACAAACAGGGATACAAAAGTTGATCCCACGGTATGACAAATATCTCAATTCCGGTGGGGAATATGTTGAGAAATAGCTCAACAACTGCTTTTTCTGTAAACGGCCCCAGGCAAACTTACTTTCTGCACTGCCCTCGTAATTGCACTCGAGTGGCCAAAATTTGTATAAGAACTTGTTTTGACATTATTAACATGGTGGAGGAAAAAATAACTTTTTTATATCTGCCTCCATGTCGCCAGTGTATTTGTGACCTAAGAAATTAAATAAGTCAAATTATAGGCCCTACATTAGCAATAATAATATAATCAATTTACTTTAACGTGAACAACACAATTTTTAAAATTTACTAAACGTCTCGTTTAATGTTGTTTTCTTTCTGTTCTTCACATTCCGTTTCACGACTTGTTAAAGAAGTTAAGGCTAACGGAACACATTCAGATGACGTTCACATTTTTCCATGAAGAACTTGTCCAGCAATTTTGGTTTTGTTTTCTACTGAATTTTCAACACACTTTCATCCTCAGTGACGATTTTTATACCTATTCAAAATGTCCGCCCTTGCAACTGCCAGTAATTACGAATAATTAGCAATTTTGAACGGTAACTTGCCAAATGTGTTTTTACATACGGGTTGCCTTGAACACGTACTGTTTTTGTAATTAACAACAAAAATTTGTTAATCTATCTTTATTGAAAATTTTAGACTTCTTGGGTTTATAAGTATCCTTTATTTCTTTTAAAAATCGATTAAACTTGAACATTTATTATTATGATGTACCGAAGTACATATGAGTTTCCGTGCAGGAATTCTGCATTACCATATGGTGAAGAATGGCTAGAACGGAGAAAAATTCTCTTCGGCACCGGGATTCTGCATGTACACAGTGTTGGACATTGTGGCACTGTCACATATTCTGTGACACAATACTTGAGGGTAGGCCACCAAAGGGGAACAGAGAGGTAGAACTTAAACTGAGAAGGATTCAGTCCGGCATCGGAACTGGAATCCGGTGTGGCTTAGTGGATAAAGCGTCAGCACGTAGAGCTGAAAATCCGGGTTCGAGTCCCGGTGCAGGAGATACTTTTTCTCCGTTCTGCCCATTATTCATCATATCAAATATTTATCGTTTTCGATATTGTCTTTGATTGAAATAGTAGATTTTAGCATCGAATAATATTATGATCACGAAGAAGATGCTTTCCTTGATTTCGACACTTCAGAAAAATAGGCCAACATTACAAATTCCGTGTACTTGCAGTGAACATTCTTCTTGCAGCATTCCACAAAATCGGCATACGTTTTTTTTAACTGATTTTTGTTTACATGACAACAAACTTAGAGTCGCACTTTTCGCGACACCCGCCATATCAGACGGAGTGCACGGCATTAACTCATCACTGCTATCGTACATCTATTCTTTCTTTAACAATTTTTTTATTTCATCTATTGACACAATTAGTATAAAATTTGAAAATATGGATTGTTATATGCAGTGTTGCTTGCTGTCTTTTCATGGTTACATATACCTACACCATTTTGTTTTAATAGCCTGACTTAAATTTCTAAACCAATTTTTAGGGTCATTATTTTCATTTGTAATGCTTTTACAATGAAAATTTTACTGTTACCGGTATGCATTCAATTTTGTATGTATTAAAACCGTAACTAGCGTTTGTAGCCCGTCAGTATGTAGTGAAGTGTGACAAACAAAATTTGCCACCGATAATTGTAAACAATACTATTATTCCATACAGTTCGACTGTGAAGAACCTTGGTATTTATATGGATTGTCACCTGGAATGGAATGAACAAGTGAATCACACTTCCAAAAAAATATTTTCTATTATTCACTCATTAAAGCGACTGAAGCACTTTCGTCCCGATAAATTAAAATTAATCCTTGTGCAAACACTCGTGATGCCACACTTTGACTACTGCGATGTTATATTAAGTAACCTCAATGCAAATTTGAGCAGCAGGCTACAACGTGTGCATAATGCGTGCGTCCGTTATATTTGTAATATTCGTAAGTATGATCATGTTTCCCCGTCTTTCCAAACTCTGTCTTGGCTAAGGCTAAGCGATCGACGAGCCCTGCATTCTCTCGTTCTCTTATTTCAAATTCTGCGCACCGCTACCCCAATCTATTTGGCTTCTCGTTTTCAAAACTTATCCGCATATCATCAGCTAAGTACAAGATCTCATCATAACAATTTACTCATTATACCCTACCACAAGACATCTTTATATTCTTCATCCTATACAGTTTCAGTTGCTAGAAATTGGAACTCGCTTCCGAGTGATGTAAGGGGTTGTTGGACAATAACTTAATTTAGGTCAAAATTACATAAATTCTTACTTAACAGATTAATTGCTGATTAATATTTGTTACTCATAATGAAACTAACATCTGTCCATTCTTATTATTATCATTAATTTCTCTAAATAGATTTACAAAACCTCTAATAGCAATTACATTAATATTTTCATTATAAAAATATATTTTAGATTTATATATATATTTTTTTCTCCCTTTAACATAGTCCTAGTAAGCTTATATTAAATTAATTTTCATCATTTTGCTAGCTATCTCAAATATTAAATTAATTATAATTGATTGAATTAAATTAGCTCATAAATTAAGTTACTACTTTACCTTATAGGTTTATCTAAATTTAAATAAATAAATACATATGTAGTCTACTAGTCGTTAAAATTGAAGAATTTTGCTGGAGAACCTATTAAGTGTAGTGTAAATATGGCCTTTTGCTAAAATAAAACATTAATTTAAATATGTATTGTATTGATTAAGGCTGGTTTAGTTAGTATTATAATTATTATTATTGTATTATAATTATTATTATTAAAATAAAATTATTATTATTATTATTATTATTATTATTATTATTATTATTATTATTATTATTATGTAATACCGTCGGCACCTTATTCGGTGTAATTTTATAAACGAGACAATTTTGTAAGCTCCCCTTCACAATACTACCAAAATTCATTTTTTTTAACAAGAGAAGTAAAGAACAAGACTGACAAGGAGAGGACATGCTCTTTATATCACCGAATGAAATAAGATTGTGTGAGATGAAAGTAAAAGGCGTACTGTTCAAAGTTATACCTGATATGGGTGGCCAAAGACCCCTCGTTTTGGAAATATTGGCTATTGTTTGTGACATACTTCCGTTAGGTGCTCAATAGGGAAGCATTAGCCTGCGTACCAGCGTAGGCCATATGATTGGATGCTGAGTTATTAGCCAGGCAACGTGAGTTCGAATCTTAACTGGTTTTATATTTTTTTCTTTTAATAATGATTAATATTGTGATCACAGTTATCTATTTACATACCTATATCATATTTCCCAGTGTATTGAACGCTTCATGATGTTTTAAACAAATTACTAATTAACTAACATTGTATTGTAAAGGATAAACAATGAAATACTGCTCACGTAGGAAGGTAAGGTGTGTCACTGGCGTCTGTTCTATTTCTGTAGCAGCTATTCGATTTCATTTTGTACCCGATTCATTATGATGTCATAAAAACACACAGAACATACATATTTCCTGCACCATGCACAGCAAATGAAAGAAGGTTGTCCACAGTCACACACATTTTTCCGCAGTTCTGCTGCGAAACCAGATATCCTTCACATTCACAAACACTTCTCGTTCGTTTATCAATTTTGATGCATACCATGCATATTTCAACATGGCTTTGAATATAGGAGCTGACGACTGAAAGTGAATTAAAATAATAATAATAATAATAATAATAATAATAATAATAATAATAATCGACCTGGTAATATAATGATAATAATAATCGACCCAAGTTGGTATAGCGCTGGCCTTCTATGCCCAAGGTTGCGGGTTCGATCCCGGGCCAGGTCGATGACATTTAAGTGTGCTTAAATGCGACAGGCTCATGTCAGTAGATTTACTACTCCTGCGGGACAAAATTCCAGCACATCCGGCGACGCTGATATAACCTCTGCAGTTGCGAGCGTC
The DNA here is from genome assembly GCA_025594305.2 of Periplaneta americana. Lineage (NCBI taxonomy): Eukaryota > Metazoa > Arthropoda > Insecta > Blattodea > Blattidae > Periplaneta > Periplaneta americana. Next base: position 70,087,846 of record JAJSOF020000005.1, read on the forward strand.
GTTAAATAAAACATAATAATAATAATAATAATAATAATAATAATAATAATAATAATAATTAATAATAATAATAATATCAAGCTTTAAAAAATGAGAAGGTATTACGATTCGAACTCAGGTTGCCTGGATGACAACTCAGCATCCAACCACATGAACTACGCCCTCACACAGTCTAATGCTTCCCTATTAGGCACCTAACGGAAGTATGTCATAAACAATAGCCAATATTTCCAAAACAAGGGGTCATTGGCCACCCATACCAGGTATGACTTTAAGCAGTGTGTCTTGTACTTTCATGTCACAAAATCTGATTTAATTCGGTGATATACAGAGCGTGTCCTCTCCTTGTCAGCTTACAAAATAGTCTCGTTTCAAACGGTAAATTTTCATCACAAACTGAACAAAAAAAAAAAAAAAAGAGAAAAATGTTCTTGGAGGTTTTTTTACGTATTTTACATTTATTACGTTATTTACGCGTATTTTACTGTAATGTAAATAACTTTTTTTACGCGTAAAGTCCCAACCCTGGTTCTGACTGTACTATCTAACTAGAATTGAAATGCAATTCATACACAAAACAGATTGTTATGCTTTTAAATGCAGCGTGAAAGTCTGTGTCGAACGGCTGACTCTCTGAACTCGCATATGAACACGACAGTATTGCCGGTTTGTTATAGAACAACAAAGACTGTTGTTTTCGAGCCACGAAGTAGGGAAGAACCCACTTTAACGATCATGCCTGTCGTTGCCAAAGGAGTATGCTAGAGAGCGTAAACACCGCTCGCTATCTTGATCAGGCATGAAGTAGACATTCATGACTGTTGTGAGAGGTATTGCAAAACGCCTGAGGCCGAGCGCAGGAAATGGCAGGATTGTATCCAAAGAGGCGTACGAAATTGGAAAATGTAGCTCATGGCTACGCTGATGAAGGCGTGTGTATGTTGCCAGACAATTTCCCAGCTGTAATAAAGAGTTTCTGGGACGGGACTAATAGAATAGACCTCTTCAAGAGCTGCCTAATCCTTAGGAAGCCCTTCTCGCGGCACGTGTAAGGTTCATCAATTTCTGGCACGTGAAGCGATGAGGTCTGCTTATCACTGACCTTCAGCAGGTCACTCTGTCATGTTGCCCCAGGTCAGTCTTCACCAAGCTGTCTCCACAGGATTGCGTTTGGTAATCCCGCACTTGATTGCATAACAAAAACATTACCAAGGTCAGTGTTGCAATCTTCCTAATGCAATTCCGCGATTGCTAGTTTGAGCGATTTTAAAAGTCGTTTGTGGCGCCGATGGCAAATCATAATTGAGGGTTGGGTGCAAGAAAGGCACTTCTCTCAAATGTAAGTTTTGAGAAAATTGATGTTGAAAATTCATACCGTATGAAATAATAATGTTTTATTCCTATGCACGCCTTTACATTTTGGCTACTCCTGATTCCTTCTCCTTTCCTCTGTGATCACAGTATTGAACTACAACTTGGTGATCATGTGACGTTAACAGATCAGAGAACACAATAAAGCGTTTTACTCAAAAGGGCTTATCCTCTAAAATGCCCTTCTTGCACCCAGCTCCTCAATTATGAAATACGTTTCTGCTTGTTTATATTGTTATCTCGCTTATTAATTTATTTCGTACCAGGAATTTCACTGTGATGGGTTTTTATGTTAATTTTCCTCTCTCAATAGAATGTTTGTTTTTTTCTTTTATTAATTTGATATCACACAGAATGAAATGTACCTGATTTTTATGTTTTTCTTATGTTAATTTATCAAACAAATAAGTATCTAGAAGATGTATTAAAGTTACATTGTATTACTGAGAACTTTAACAAATGTATACCATATTTTGGAACTGAATTAATTACATCTTTCTACACCATAATTTGGAAGAGAGGGAGTATTGTTTATGTATTTCATGTATGTTATTATAACCTGATTGAGTGGAAGAGAAAGCCTTATGGCCTTCACTCTATAGACAAAATAAAACTACTACTACTACTACTACTACTACTACTACTACTACTACTACTACTACTACTACTACTACTACTACTACTACTAGTAGTAGTAGTAGTAGTAGTAGTGCTACTTTTTCAAGTATAGTTTCAGTTTTTCTTCGAGAAATGTTCAGATTAAGGCAATGGAACTTGTAAGGAAATGTAGTTAAGACAAGAAAAATTGTTAGCTTTCTTTCAGTAGCCTATAAAATATAGTTTCCAACAAAGAACTAGTTAAACATTTCTTCATCTTTGACTACTCCCTTTTAACACTTACATTTATAATCACTGATGAAAGTTATTGCGCTAGTAATGAGTACTTTACTTTGTTAATATAAATTCTAGTGGTAAATTATCTGACTGACTAGTTTCGACGTGGTGTTCGTCATCCTCTCATCGAAAAAACCACGTCGAAATTAGTCAGTCAGGTAATTACCATCAGAATTTATACTAACACAGTTACATAACACTACTACAGTAGTTCAATAATGTTCTTTCTTAAGTGATTAAATTTTTTTTCGACATTGAATTAAGCAGTCCCAAAATGTGTTGTTCAGTTGTAATTTTGATATTTTCCACGTATATTTACTTGAAGCAAGTAAAGAGCTAGGTTTGGAAGTAAATCCCGAAAAGACAAAGTATATGATTATGTCTCGTGAGTCCACACCTGTGGAGTAACGGTCAGCGCGTCTGGCCGCGAAACCAGGTGGCCCGGGTTCGAATCCCGGTCGGGGCAAGTTACCTGGTTGAGGTTTTTTCCGGGGTTTTCCCTCAACCCAATACGAGCAAATGCTGGGTAACTTTCGGTCTCATTTCACCGGCATTATAGAATGTTTGTTTTTTTCACCTTCATTTCATTCAGACGCTAAATAACCTAGATATTGATACAGCGTCGTAAAATAACGCAGTAAAAAAAATGTCTCGTGACCAGAATATTGTACCAAATGGAAATATAAAAATTGGAAATTCATGTTTTGAAGAGGTGGAGAAGTTCAAATATCTTGGAGCAACAGTAACAAATATAAATGATACTCGGGAGGAAATTAAACGGAGGATAAATATGGGAAGTGCCTCTTATTATTCGGTTGAGAAACTTTTATCATCTAGTCTGCTGTCAAAAAATCTGAAAGTTAGAATTCATAAAACAGTTATATTACCGTTTGTTTTTTATGGTTGTGAAACTTGGACTCTCACTTTGAGAGAGGAACAGAGATTAAGGGTGTTTGAGAATAAGATGTTTAGGAAAATATTTGGGGCTAAGAGGGATGAAGTTACAGGAGAATGGAGAAAGTTACACAACGCAGAACTGCACACATTGTATTCTTCATCTAACCTAATTAGGAACATTAAATCCAAACGTTTGAGATGGACAGGGAATGTAGCACGTATGGGCGAATCCAGAAATGCATATAGAGTGTTAGTTGGGAGATCGGAGGGAATAAGACCTTTAGGGAGGCCGAGACGTACATGGGAGGATAATATTAAAATGGATTTGAGGGAGGTGGGATATGATGGTACTGGATTAATCTTGCTCAGGATAGGGACCAATGGCGGGCTTATGTGAGGGTGACAATGAACCTCCGGGTTCCTTAAAAGTCATAAGTAAGTAAGTATATTTATGTGTATGTATTTATTTACACTGCAAGTGGGCAAGCAACCGGTGGCAGTGGTATACACAATATAAACAATACACAAAAAAATGATAAGCAATACACAATAAATTTACAATACACAATACAATTATACAATATACAATACAATTTTATACACAATACAATAAGAGTACACAATATAATTTAACACAATAATAATAAAACATAAATAAAATATCTAATTTTACATTACAACTACCTAAAATTATGTATAGGCCCTATATAAGTTTCAATAGTCTTTCACTTTACTCTCATCTCACTCACTGTAGTGGCACTATGACGCATTTCACTGACACTTTAGGACACATTTCACTGACACACTATAACACATTTCACTGACACTATAGAACACATTTCATTGACGCTATAAATTATCACTGATCGGAACTATTCACTGCACTGTAAAACCATAACTCCACTGACTCACCTCCTTCACTGATACAACAGTTCAAATAAGTCAAATAATTACACCCTTATGCATTCTGTACTTATAAACAGAACTACATTTAAACTAAACATTTCTAGTCTAAGGCCCTCTTTAGCATATATTCCAAATACATTTACGCTCTTTCAACTACTAACATTTTCATGTTTATAGGTAATGATTTACAATCTACACCTCTCTTTAAATAATGAACGCTGAAATTGTAATTTTAAATTTTCTAATTCTTACAAAATGCGCAGTTTTAATACCTATTATCGTACAACATACTTTCACCTTCAGGTAACCTCAGAGATTCTCCTTCACTTTACGTAAACATGTTATTAACATTCAGTGTTTCATAATTTTTGGTCGAAACTTCTGTAACATAAACAGTATCACAAATGTCCGTCGGCGCTACAGGCAACCACATCCACACAACTTTGCGGAATCGCTAAAAATCGCTCAGCACTTAACGTATTTCCGCATTGTTCTCCTGACATTATTTCTTACGTTGCATAATATCGTATCACGATAACATCGAAGTAATTATACATACTTCGATGTCGGAAGTCTCCAATTTAAAATAGATTGTAGGCGACTTAGGTGCTATTGTGATAATTATTCATTTCATTCATAGTTTTTTTGCCCAAGGGCAGGTCTTTCACTACAAAAGCAGCATTCTCCAATCTTTCCTGTTTTCTGTCTTCCTCTTTGTTTCCTCACATGATCCATTATCTTAATGTCGTCTATCATCTGATATCTTCTTCTGCCTCAAACTCTTCTCCCAATCACCATTCCTTCCAGTGCATCCTTCAGTAGGCGGTTTCTTCTCAGCCAGTGACCCAACCAATTCCTTTTCCTCTTCCTGATCACTTACAGTATCATTCTTTCTTCACTCACTCTTTCCAACACAACTTCATTTCTTATTCTGTCTGTCCACTTTACACGTTCCATTCTTCTCCATATCCACATTTCAAATGCTTCTATTCGCTTCTCTTCACTTCGTCGTAATGTCCATGTTTCTGCCCCATACAATGCCACACTCCTTACAAAGCACTTCACTAGGCTCTTTCTTAGTTCTTTTTCCAGAGATCCGCAGAAGATGCTACTTTTTCTATTAAAAGCTTCCTTGGCCATTGCTATCTTTCTTTTGACTTTCTGGCAGCAGCTCATGTTACTGCTTATAGTACACTCCAAGTATTTGATTATTATTATTATTATTATTATTATTATTATTATTATCATTATGAACAGTTTCATTCGCTATGAATGTTGTAAATACAATTTCCTGTATAAGATTATTGCTAGGGCTAGGATTTTGATGAAATTGCATTTTTTTTTTCTAGTATGCCAGAAACATAGCTGCTTTAGTATTTATATGTTATGTGATAAACTGAGCGTTTTAAGACATATTTGTTAGGGCATTTTTTGCCTGTTTCAACTCATAAGATCATCTTTAGTTTTATTCGGTCATTTTTTAGGCATTTTCATTTAATTTTGGCCATAAATCCCCATTATTAATGTAAAATAATGTTTATTTCCTTTGATATTTTCCTTACATATTTTGTCCATTAATACCCATTATTTTGTATAATATTTCAATCGTTTTTCTACACAAATATTGCCATTTTAACGTAGTACACCTCTACGTCCAACCACCTCTTCAATATAGACTCCTCTATACCTGCTAATTCCGAATAAGAGTGGCCTTGTGATAGACTACATGAAAACTAAAAGTAAAGTAAATCCATAGCGCTACAGCTCATGAAGGGCCAAGACCGACCAGCTGACTGACCACATGCCAAAGCAGAGGTGAACGATCATACATGGAAACTACATCAGGTAAAATAATTAAAGTGTACTACTTAAAAAATTATGTAAAATTTAGTTTAATTACTAGTCTAAATATTAAGTAGTACAATACCTCTTTTCCTACTAAGCCAATTATGTAAGATCAATTTTAGGGAATTTAAGGGCATTTTTGAAAGATTTTTAGGTCATAAATGCATTGTTTTTAGGACATTTTTTTATGATTTATAGGTCATCAAAATCCTAGCCCTAATTATTACTAATTTGGATTGTGTATGTGTCTACGACATTAAATGGCGAAAGTAAAATTATGACGAAATTCGCACGAAATTACTGTCACATTTTAAACTGTAAGTAGATATTACATTTTTACTTATTTTCTACGAAAATTTTGAAAAAATTTTACAACCTTGCCCTGGCTATCACTAATAACATATTTCCGCAATTGCACAAATTTTGATCACTGTATTGAGGACGAACCTAATAGCTGGAAAGTGTATTTATTTCTCCTTGGAAGAAAGTGGACTGCAGCGAGCGGTAGTAAACACAGACGAAGATTCGTGACTGGTGAAAGTGATCACCTTGAAATTGGACAGAGGCGTGCGGCGCGGCACCAGACCGTGACAAATCCATGTATTTCCTGATAAATCTTGCATGCAAGCCCAGCCATGCCTGACAAATGCACTACTCCTTTCACGTGCTATTGTTGCAGCGATAGGAACTTGGTAACTGCAACGATCAGGTGCTCCCGATCTCGCTGACGATTTTATTTGCAAGGAAGTAATACTCTATCCATGCAGGGTTTTCATCTCTAACGGGGTTCTTGCTAAACCATTATTTGGATTTTTCGGTCTTACACCAGACAGAGAAAGTGGAACTCAGGTCACGTGGGATGAGCACGACGCCAAGCTTCCATTAGGCTATAGTTGTGTAATAAATATATACAGGGACATCATTTTATTTTTACTTCAATTTTTATTGTACCTGAGTTTTTGAATGTACTTCACTCCCACCCCTTCTACTAATGAAGTTCCAACTGCCCTCCAGACAGAATCAAGGCCGCATATAGTAAACAGCACTGAGTTAGTGAGTATAGTACGTTCCAGAAATATGTTCGAGTTTTCCAGTGACCAAAGAGCTTTCAATATTTAATCATATTTTCGCACAGGTACCGTCCGTTTGCCTACGTCGCATCCCGATCTCCCCCACCTGCTTCTGCACGCCCACTGTAAAAGCTGGGCTGTCTTAGCTCTTTCTGAAAACATTAATTTCTGTTAGGAATTGGACGTTTACGTAATATTATACAACTGTTTAAAATAACTTAAATAAAAGGGCCTCGTTAAGTAATTAACTGTCACGTGATTTCCCCCCTTCTACGACTCTGTGACATAATAACTTGGACGGACAGTAGGTAGTAATTTTTATGTCTGCGTAATTTTTATCTTTTTGGATCGGGCAGAAGTGAAGATTGAATTTACAGTACGTAAGGTACTCTTTTATAGAGTAGGTACAGAATTATTTCAACATGAGTTACTAGTACGAAGGACGAAACTGGCAATTAGAATTAGATGCAATAGTCTATAGTGCGATAATATGCACAAAAGAACTGAAGCCTGTATCGAAATGAACGGCCACCATTTTGAAATATGTGTTTAAATATTCATATTATGATTGTTTTTCAATTTAACTTTATTCTCTATATTGTACGCTAATGTGCTGTAGACAGTATAGCCTAATATATACTGCATAATGAATACGTTCGCATGGATAACTCAGTTCGTGAGTAAAAACACTTATTGTTAATACAGTACTGCATTTTGATTAAACAAAAACCTAATGAAAATTATCGAACTCAAAATCGCCATATTTCCTAGTTTACGTAAATAGATGAACTACTTTTTTCCCTCCTATACCTAGTAAAATGATTTGTTTGTATATTACGCCAGTATCATCGAACTCCAGTCGTGGAAGGGGGTAGCGAACGGTGTTTCCGGTCCTCTAAAGGTATAGCCAGGTTAATATTAAAAATGTTAGTAAAAATAAAATGATGTTCCTGTAGTATCACCACAGTCTAGTACAGCTCAAACTTTTTTGAAGTGGGGACCTCTTTTTTTAAGTCAGAACAGTTCCGCGGACCATCTTACTCTTGTTCCCTCCGAAAGTAAATTTATAATTTTGTAGCATATTTTAATACCAGTATACTTATATTTTAAATTAGAATTAATGAATTAATTAAAATTAATTTAATTCAATTAATTTTATATTAGTATCAGCTAATTAAGTTAATGTTAATAGAAGAAAATTCATTTTCGTTTTTTTTTAATAATTCAAGCCTATTAGAGTTTGGATAATCTTTAACTTATTAACTTAAAAAAAATAAATGTTGGTACTCACATTAATGAGAGAATGAGCCTGTCGATTCTTACACAGTTATTCTAGGCCTATATTTGAATGACTAGATATTTCTTTAATGGCGCTTCTGAACTATTCTGAACTATTAGCACTGCCTAAATGAAGCGTATCATCACGTTCCTTTCTTTTCAAAGATCCGGATCGAAGTATACAATGGACACTATTTAACAGAGACATAGGCAACTACTAGCGTGTACCACATAAGAAAGATATAAAGTCATAAATGCATGAAAAGGTTCGGTACTTTGGTCTTCTGCAATGAATTCGGATGGTCCCTGGCTGGGTACAAGTGCAACACCAGAAGTGCAGGGAAAAGATGGCGAGAAACACCACGTTCATAGTCCTTTAAATCCTTCTTTTGTTGCTGAGAGTATAGTGGGAAGTCGATAGATGGGTATGGTAACAAATTTCATAAAATGTCTTGCTATATTTGTAGTACTGGAAGAAAAAGTGAAAGCGATTGCCATGTGTAATTTCCAATCTCTGATATTTTCAGCTATAATGTAATACGCAATTCGTTTGAATTTTATTTTTTCTTCTGTCTTTTTTGAAGGACCACAAGGGCAGACCTCGAGGACCACAGGTGGTCCGCGGACCATAGTTTGAAAAACGCTGGTCTAGTCTATACAGTCACGAAGCTCAATACGTAATAAATATGCATCCATGAATAGTTGCTAACCACTAGGGTCGCTACTATCGCCTCATTACAGACAATGCGAAATAGTACCTGCACAGTCTATTGTTCCCAGTACTCTCATAAACTCAAGCTTCGTGACTTGTATATACTAGACCGTGGTGTCACCTAAAGTGACACATAGTTTTTCACCGCACATGTATTACGTTAATTTTATTGCGGCGACAGTTCAGAAACAATAGTTCTTTGTTGACTTCAGAGAAAAAATTAACCTTGCGATACTACGCAGGGACTAGCACTATGCGTAAAATAAGTTAATTTGTCTCAATAGTAGGCTGACCAGATTCACATCGATAAAAAAAAGACGACACAAAGCTTCAAAAAGGAGCACATTGTTTGAAAAAAGAGGACAGAAAATATGTACTTATATTTAAGCTTAGGTCTATATTATACTTTAAATTAAGTCAGTATCTATTTTATTACAAAATATTTACAGTACAGATTTAGGCTTATATCATACTTATAAGTAGGCTTCGTATTCCAGCTACCTAAAGACTGAAGTTAAACACACATTGGGTATGTAGTACGCCGAACACAGGTGATGCAACAGATAAGGATATAAACAAACAGGTCTTCGCTGTTCGTGGAGTACAGTCAACTCCCGACATTCTGAAGCTATAGGCCTGCTAGTAAACACATGCTTGAGCCGTGATGTTCATTTCCGTCGTGATCTTTGCAATGAATAATAACGTGCATTCGTATGTTACGGAACTTGAACATATGCGGATGTTACTTGAAATGATTTTATATTGTAAGAAATTCTTTCATTATCACATGACGTTATTGGTGCATGATGTAGTACAAGATATTCCTATTATCTGATATTTTTTCGTATTTCATTAGGATATTGCATATGTCGCTCATCACTGAAAACCCACTAATTTACCATGTATTTTTCTAGAAATCTCCTGAAATGTAGACTATGTAATTTATTAATTGGGATGTTGTACAGAAATCCACGCTAAACGTTGAGTTAATATCCTAATAATTTTCAGATTTTGACGATAGAGCCTACTGGTTCTTTTGGATTATGTTCAACACACTTTCGTGGCTTTTGATATAATTGCAGTGTCTTTCAGTGCACTGTTTTTTTGTCATTTTTAGGTTTATTTTACACAATGTGTATGTAATATTGTCTATATTGACAGTGAAACTATGAGTTCAAATATCCTCAACTATGCCCTGCAATATTACACGCTTGAGAGTTTTACCTCTTCAATGACCCTTCAATCAGTCACAAAGATGTAGTTATTTAAATAATACGACTAGTAAGAGCAGTGATCGATAAGATTACTCACTATGACTGCGCCCCGGCTTCGACTTATTATAGCGAAAGGAGAGCGTCCAGAACTATTTTGTATACGAACGTACCTATACCTGCGCTGTGACATCACATATACTTCGAATCAAGCAATTTCATTCCAGCTTATAGGTAGCAGAATTACGAAGCCTACTTATAAGTATGTTAATGCAGTATCTATTTTATTACAACATAATTATGAAAAACAATGACTTTACAGTTAGTTACATAATGGAAGTCAAGGAAACTATAATTACTGAAGAGAACAAAACATATCTACTTAGATTTACATTCGCACCTCGATCTCTCGATTTACTAGCTACCTCTGAGCAACGACCATAACGAGGGGGAGCAAAGAGAGTTATGATCGCTGGCAAAGAGTATATTCCGTCGATGCTGCAGCCACCTACAGACAAATTACTTGAGAAAGGCTTCAGATCAGATAATTTTAAAATATCAGGCATACAAGTTACGAAAAGGAGGACATTTCTTGATTTTTTTTAAATCCGCCCGGACCCGGACGGAAAAGGAGGACATGTCCGGACAAAAGAGGACGTCTGGTCACCCTACTTAATAGTAGTACTCATTTACCAATGCTATCGTATGTATACATTAATAATTCGTTGAACATTGTAATAATAATAATTATTATTATAAGATTCCAGGACAATACGTCGATTAATACCATGACCATATGACATATGTCCACACACGTTTATGTCCACTTTTATAGTGACGATCACGTAAGTGTAGTTCCTAGTATTTAATTTGGCCGTCTCTTCAGTGTTGCCAATTAATATCAAAGAGAATAAAATCACAATGCTACGTACTATAATAATAATAGTAATAATAATAATAATAATAATAATAATAATAATGTCTTATTTACCACATCTCATCTTTATATTGAGAATAGGCACTGTCCACTTTTCACTTTTCGCACTGCAAGAATAAGGAGCATGTGTCGAAATGCAGCGTAATTTTTCCTACCATTCATTTTTTTATCGGAGTACGTCTGTAAGAACCACAAATTTCGTCAATGCCGTGCGCAGTTCAGGAGTAATTTTGTTTGGCCTTGGCCACACAGTGCTCGATATGCATACAATAGATCCGATGTGCTTGTCAACATTACAATACTGTTCGTGTTGCCTTATTCACATGGAGAGACCACAAAAGCAGTCGCCAGTAGCCTACATTTATGAAATTAATTTCTTGAATGACTTACTACAGATAATTACGTAAGCTCTGTGACCAAGACAAGTTAATATATTCATGCTGGGTTAGTAAGAAAACAGACCTATAAATAGTGTATTCCTCCATTAGTTAATGGACGTTTAAAGTTAGTGAATTGTCAGGTTGCAAAAGCGGAATTTAACGGATCGTAAACCAAACATTTTTGGATTCCACAAGTGACGCAATAGTATGTGAACGAATAAAAAGTGAACATCAGCTGCTTGACTGATGTGAGAAATTACTTTTGTGCGAGATCGTGCGCATTTGCTTGGTTTCCGCACAAAACCAATCCGCGGTAAGTCTAAAATTCCACATTCAGTATTCCCAACCTCACACACATAACAATTTCCCTCTTCTTACCGCTTAAGTGACATATTGATTTTACTGCTTTAGGCTTTTAACATATTATTTTTAGAGACGTTCAATATAGTAATAGTTATAAATTGAAACTTACCACTGCAATTTCACCTAAATTGCACTGTTAATTATTGTTTTTAAATATTTGCAAAAATTAAGTAAACTCTAAAACTCCACTAAAGTTACTGCATTCGTGATGCAAGTAACATTAAGGAAGCCGTGAAAAAATCAACAAGATTCCAGACTCATCATAGACTGGGGGGAAAAAAAGACAGACGTATATCACGGCCTGCTGGAGTATAGTAAACACAGAAAACATTTTAAAGCAACAATGTTGAAGATAGATATTTTTGTTTTGCAAATTTGCCGTCATTGAACAGAAACCAAGATGGAGATTTCATTGCAACTAATTAGAAATCTTCGCACAAAATAATGTACGATACACGAGCGGTATGTTTTCTTTCAATTCTCGAAAATTAAAAAAGCTCAACTACGTTTGGCTTTTTCAAACTTTTCCTCGAACATGAAAACTTCAACATACCGCTCTTGTAACGCATATTACTATTATTGTTGTCAAAACGTGCAATACATTTAGACTAATACGAACCAGAAAGAAATTAGGAACAAAGTTTCAGCGAGAAAGATAAATATGCCTATTTTTTATTAGAAATAGCGCACGAGTGCATTAATTTTATAGAAAATAAAAAGACAGACTACAGAGCACATAACCTCGTCGTCAAACGATGAACTAGAGTCTGTAATAAATAAATAAAATAACTTCGCTATTCGAAGAATTAATGAATAAATAAGTAAGTAATCGATGGCTAAGAAGAGATACCTCGTATCTACAAAGTTGGTAATTTAGTTTAACTACTTTATTACTACAGTGTTTAGATTAACTACATTATTATTATGTTCACAAAATTGGACAGTGTACTAATACTTTGTTCTCGAATAGAAGATCTTGCAAAGCAGAAACATATGTACTATTAAGTTTGTCTATTTTTCGAAACTAATTTCTAAAACAGTTTTTTTTATTTACCTGTAAATGTACAGATGCGAGGTACCAGTTTTTAGCCATCGATATGCAGTATTATTTTAATATCGTTTATATAGGCCTATACTGCGTGTTCAGTTCAAAGTGTGTCATGGCCCGCTGTATGCAGTCATGAGGCTAGCCGATGAGCCTAGAGAATTCAATCTTCCTACACTTCCGCAGAGGCGTATTACCTATGTGCCAGAGAAGTTGCCTGGCAAGTACGGCGTTCATTCTGAAGAGTACTTACCGATGGGCGGCCGGGTAGCTCAGTTGGTAGAGCAGCTGGCTACGGACTGGAAGGTCCGGGGTTCGATCCCAGGTGGTGACAGGATTTTTTATCGTTGCCAAACTTTCACTCAGCCTCCTATAAAATTGAGTACCGGGTCCTTCCCGGGGGTAAAAGGCGGTCAGAGCGTGCTGCCGACCACACCACCTCATTCTAGTGCCGAGGTCATGGAAAGCATGGGGCTCTACCTCCATGCCCCCCAAATGCCTTCATGGCATGTTACGGGGATACCTTTACCTTTTACCTTTTTACTTACCGATATGTACGGTATTGCCGGTAGTGGCAGGAATGTGAACTGTTTGGAAACACGTACTGAGGTGAGTTTTTTCTTTATAGGGAGAGGGTTAAAACACGTATTTGTTGACATTAACTTCGACGGTCAACATGGACACGGAGTATTTGATTTGTGTTGTGGAATGTTGCCGTTACCGATGATAACAAATACCCTGTGTACGATTTGCCTGTGCAAAATACAGTTCGAAAGAGGTTATGGTAGCACACAGACCGTGCAGACCTTCATCTGTTGCTACGACGTTCAAGTTATACCGTACACGTTCTCAAGTTCAGATTGAACGCCTTGAATAATAGGCAACTTCTCTTACATAAAAGCTGAAACTCGCTTCAAGTCACTGACTCACAAGTGACGTCATGAACACTTTGAAATGAACACCCATTATACAAAATATCGTATGCTTGAGTCTCATACAGGTAACATTATGTTGAATCAAAATATATAAACTACTCGCCAATACACAAAATGTACATAAGATGGCTGTCTAACGGAGGAATAAATATTATTATAGGAGGGAAATCAGACCTCTAAGTTAGTGAATCCTTTAACGGGCCAATAACACTAAAGATGTTTCTTGCAACGCATCTTTCGAACTTATTGGTCCGTTAGGGGCTAACGAAGGAATAAATGCGTTCTTGCAACTCACCATAAATCTCTCTCCTACATCCATCCCTGTTCTTTGAACGGAGAATAAACATTGCAATACAGAGATAATTATCGCTTCACTATTTGAAAGAGCAGACACATTAATTATACAGTCCATGGCATTGCAATAATAGAGTCTGTATAAGTACTGCTAATAATATAAGCATGCATTTGCATACATCTGTTATAAACAGATACATAAACAGATAGATGTTAATTGCTATGCTATTTATATCTTGGGGACATGGAAACGCCCTCACTGTTCTATTATTTGCTACCGCTATACAAAATACTCATGCAGGTGATCGACGTCTTTGACATCTTTAGGATGACGTGTCAACGCTTCGGAGATGTATTCTATTTCGACTTGAGTGTAGTGAGATTTAAACACATGCAGATCCACTGTAATTGAAGTTCTGTACTACTGTTGTTGTGAGGATACTCTCTTGCTCGTCTGAAAACTGTGGAACATTTCAAAAGAACCCCTCTTTGGCTATTAACATTATTATAAAAGTGAAGACTTTCGTAAAACACTATAAAGACATAAAGAAACGCTCTTATGCTTAGGAACAAGAACTATGGAACTCACTACAGGGGAAGGTAGCGCGGTTCTGAGAGTTGATGTAGAATTTGTGGCAGAGGGATTTTGTTTTCTTTCGCTAGATATTAAAATCTTGCCAATGCAGCTTTTAGTGCATAGGAAGTTTGACTGCAGACTGAATAACTAAGGGTACGTATACGTTGGAGCAGCGAGAAACGATAAAAGAAGCAGCGATGCTATATCAGAGAGAATTGAAGCATGCATTGTCATTGAGGTGTGCATATTGGAGTAACGATAAAAGCGACGAAAAAGAAAAATTCCATTTTCTTCGCTCTTGTCGTTCATATGATCTCTGATTAAGATAATATTAATCTTGTAATGACCGGTGGTTATCAATATAACCAAACATTAATCGATTTATTATTATTTCGGCATATTAAATTAATTATCATGGATAGTGACAAATTGATCAGTTGTGTATTTATTCGTGATAGGTTGTGATCACAAGAACCAATCACATCAGAATGAATTTATACTAGCTTTGGGATGGGAAATGGGTTCAATTTGGTACGTATTTAAGTTACATTAACCTCGAACCTAGCAGCTGATATTTTCTATTCTTTCATTAAATGGCTGTATAGAATATCTTCTACGGATAAATCAAAATGTTTGCTTCCCGCGACCTCGTTACTCCGATATGAATACTTGATTGTTTGATAATTACAAAGTGTTGCTACGTCGTTCCTTTGATCGTTTATCGTTGCTCCAACGTGTACGCACCCTAATGGAACTAGCCTACAACATTTTACTGAAATGAATAAACCAAAAAATCAATAAACAGTAGGTAAATTCTATTAATGTTAATGGAATATGAGTATTTAAGAATTTTATTACCATCTACTTCAAGGAGAGGCTATTTGGCCCTTTCTGTCATTACTCTTGTCAGAATTTTGAACGGTCACTAGACATTCACGAGCAGCAGACACTCTGGTCATGTGATGAGCATAATGCAACGCCATAGTTTAAGACCAGAGGTAAGAAGTTCGTACCAGAACTGTTAAGTTGTGTGAGCTTGGACTATATATCTACCGAATGAACTGTAGTAACGGAGCTCTCAGCGTCAACAAACAAGCAAAACAAACGTGTACAGTCGCGGATATATTGTGAATAATGTGAACACGAGTATAGTATACATAGCAGATAACTACCGGTAGTGAGATGAACTGTATGCGTGGCTGTACACAGCCTGAGATCTATATTTTGGTACGAAGTTCCTACCTCTATTTAGGACTTTCATTCCTCTTGGAAAAGAGATAAACCTCTAATGCTTGGCTGAGAATTTTTATTATTATTATTATTATTATTATTATTATTATTATTATTATATATTCCTCTGTTAGTCAGCAATTTAACACAAACTTGCTTGGTTACACCCGAATAAGTATTCTCTTACATTCTAAGACAGATAACACCCCCTTCCTTTTTCTCACCATTTGTAAGTTGAACGACACAATAGCCACAATAGGTGCTGATCATCAACTGTGAAGCAAACTATGGAAATGTTATTAGTGAATGAAAAACAGAATGTCTTCAATTTTTGGGCACCATCCCACGATCAACAGTAAACACTATCAAAACATTTGGAATCCATGACATCATTCCAAAAATAATTACTTCTAGCATTAAAGGTTCTGTGGCAATTCTGAAAAATCATTTATACAGAATATCATAATCCCCCCTTTCTATCCGTTAGTGTGTGATTGATACAATATATGTACAAATTTATTATTTCTTAAATTTAAGCTCCTAGTTCACATTTCAATTTGACTCATCTATTTTACTGTAATCGTTATTATTCTTATATGTGTGTTATTCTGTGTTTCTGGCAACCCAGGATGCCTGGGCAGACTATTTCAGTTGGAAATAGTGGAATTATCCCAGGTGGTATATGCATGTGTACCTTGTAAAATGCGAAATGTGTGGAAGTTTGTTTTAATCCTAGAATTTTGCATTAAATAAATATTGAATTTTATATTAGTGACATTCTTTAATAAAAAAAGTCTATTTTTTTATTTTATAGAGCCTAAATAAAGGAGTTAAAGAGCCTATTTTAGGCGCCTAAAATGCCACTTTTTAGGGCCTAAAATTCCGCTCTCTAGTTATAATAACTTTCTTTTCAGTCATTATTTGTCATCTTTGGTTGAACCTGATTGTAGGACAGAATAGTTATGTAGCCTATTCGGGCTCAGAAGTAGAGCTGTTAGTGCTATAAATATGTAAAGATCTCGTCGGTATCCACTAATTCGCGGGAATGCACAGGCAGTAAATTACAACCGCTGAAAGTTGTTCGTCCTTCGCAAGACGCCGCTTCGACAAAGAGCATACTGCACGTTAAATGAAGTCTGGACGTCAAAATGAGTGAGTGAGTGGTGGCAGATTGAACCGGTTGTCGTACACACGTCATCTGCACTTGACGCGTTTCCTGCTCAAGACGTAATGCATCGCAATGTGTCCCTAATTGTCGCCATTGCTGCTTACATTTGCTTAACTACTTTCACTGAAGAAGAAGAAAGTCACTCCAAATGCCAGGAATCGATGAACAATTGCTTTCGAAACAAATTGAATTAGTTCTGATTTCCTGAATAATGCATTGGTATTCATTGCTTCCTATTGTCTGACGTATTTGATATGTTTCTTCACTGTCTTCCTCTGAATTGTCATTTATCTCATGAAAAGTGCTGTGCAATCACTTGACTTTGCATCAGACTATGGGATATTATTTACTTCTCTCGTCTGGAAATCTGTTTCATAGCTACCGTACAAATCTTAAGACAGTAAAGCAAAGTTTAATTTTTTAATGAAGTAGATGTACTTAGGCCCGATTGTATAAACCATTTAATCTTAGATCAGAGGTTAAATTGATCCTTGTTTCAGTTGAACTTGGAATTTTGTGTTGTATAAAGTCTAATCTGAGATTAATTTGTCTCAAACTAAAGTCAACTTTGACTGAAGAAATTTCTCCGATTAAGTTAGATGATCCAAGTTCAGTTATTTCTTTTCTGTTTGAAATATAAGTGACAGATTGTGCAAATAAAATATCCATTATTATTAATATTAATAGATATGTTAGGTACATTTATATATATTTCTTTCAATTTCTTGCCTTAATACACAAACATTCTTATATTTTATAAGGCTCTATCGTGTTCAGAAGTATCAAATAACATAACCTATAATTATATTATGTTTATAACAACCATTAATTATTAATGGATATGATAGGTACATTCATAAATGTTCAATTAACTGTATTACTAAACGAAAATTGTCGTTTTATAAAGCTTTATTATGTTTAGCATTATCAAACACCATAAAATGATAACAACTTGGAGAACAGTCAACCTTCTTCTTATTGTCCGCCATTATTTACATTGCACAAAAAAAAAACCAGAGTCTCCAACAGAGTGTAATACGGAAAGTCGCCAAAAAGTAGTTGTAAAGTCACTAGATTTCTCATTATCAACAAAGAAAGATTAAATTTTGTCACTATGGGGTGCTAAAAAGGTCACTAAATCCCTACTTAAGCAATATAAAAGTTAAAAGAAATTGTTGTTGAAAATGAGTTAAAGTCGCTAGATTGGCAACACTGAGCAAACCTGTATAACATGGTCCGCGCATCACGTATTTCACCTGTTTATGCGATGTTGCCAAATTCTTTTCACGTGAAATTAGATTGCATTTGAACCAAGGTAATTTGATCGCAGAAAAGTTTTATACAATAGAAGAAGTGTCTGAACTCGGTTCACTTTTCGATCTTCGATCAAAGTTGATCTTTAGTCAGGGAGTTTTATACAATTGGGCCTTAGTGTTTTCTTCAGGAAGCCAAAAGTTTAGCGCAATACGCAGATTTAATATGTTGGAGTTTAGCACTCGTAGTTTTAGCGAGAAACGACATGAAAAGAAAATTGTCTTAAAAAAAAAGAAGAAAATAAGACGTCTGTATTAATTTATATTTATCATGCGCTCACAAACACTACCCGTCATTAAAGGACATATACAGGTGAACCGTAAGTAATGCCACTAATTTCAGGAGGTTATTCTTTGAGACATTTCAAACAAAAGAAGTCTAATTCAATTGTGTTATTTTTTTCTTACTTTTCCAGATAAAACTTTTTTTTATATTAAACATTTCATATGAAGTTAGAATTTATAAAACAGTTACATTACCGGTTGTTCTGTATGGTTGTGAAACTTGGACTCTCACTCTGAGAGAGGTACATAGGTTAAGGGTGTTTGAGAATAAGGTGCTTAGGAAAATATTTGGGGCTAAGAGGGATGAAGTTACAGCAGAATGGAGAAAGTTACACAACGCAGAACTGCACGCATTGTATTCTTCACCTGACATAATTAGGAACATTAAATCCAGACGTTTGCGATGGGCAGGGCATGTAACACGTATGGGCGAATCCAGAAATGAATATAGAGTGTTAGTTGGGAGGCCGGAGGGAAAAAGACCTTTGGGGTGGCCGAGACGTAGATGGGAGGATAATATTAAAATGGATTTGAGGGAGGTGGGATATGATGATAGAGACTGGATTAATCTTACACAGGATAGGGACCGATGGCGGGCTTATGTGAGGGCGGCAATGAACCTTCGGGTTCCTTAAAAGCCATTTGTAAGTAAGTAAGTAAGTAAACATTTCATATGAAATTAAAAACTAGGTCCTGGAAGTTGATGGCCTAAAAATCACAGAAAAATGACCTAGAAAATGACCTTTAATTTCTGAAAATATGACTTTAAAATTTAAAAAATGGCCAAAATTTTAATAATAATAATAATAATAATAATAATAATAATAATAATAATAATAATAATGTCGTTACTGAATGTCTCCGAAATCATGCCAAAGCACATTTAAATATTAGAAGGAACTGAAATTCCCAAACATAGGTACCACTTATTCAACACTGCAGTAAAGAGCCATCGCCATTCTAGGATCTCGGGTTCGAAGGATCTTCGGTTGCTTTACTTTCGGCATTTTTATGTCCCCACTTGTGATGTTCAATATGCTGACTGCGGGCACTGCCGCTGCAATATTTATTCTATTGCGCTGAATTGGAGGAATCACGTAAAACATGTGATCAAGAGTCAAGGGAACCATAAGGAAAATTTCTATATGATGCAATCGATTGCATAAACAATCTGCAGTAGGTTCGCGAATATAGACGACTACACTGTAAAGAAAAAAGTCCGTTCAAAAGCAGAAAAGGGCAAAAATGCTATAAAAAGTGGAACATTTTCTAAAAAAAATGATTAATAGATAATAAATGACCGAAAAATGCAAAATAAAAGTAGGCTATAGCTATTGATTCGTGTTGAAGTGAAATGAGTTTATATTGCATCCTGTGATGTCTGTGATGTCTCAGGAAAAAAAAAATATTTCATCAACTTCCGAGCTCTATTAATAACATTACTTACGGTTCACCCATTATTTTCTCATACTTACGAGTATTATGCAGCAATTAAAATAAGTAAAATTTTAAATAAAGATCTATCAAACTAATGGTGATTGCATTCTACCTAAAAGTCCTTTCATTTTCTCTGCCAAAACTTCTCTGAAATTACCTGAGTTCCATCAGCAGGTCAGCATATCTCTGGTACAAATGACTAAAATCCTTGCAGGTCACGTGTACTCGAGGTACTACATCAGAAGGAAGTTAGATAATTTTTAGAGCAAACCGGAAACGGGATTTATCTATAGGAATACAGAAGTTGAAGGACAACCTAGCATTACATCACGAAATACGTATATCTTCTTAACTCGTGATCCTTTATTTTTCACTGCCAAGCTTCCATTATTTTCAATTTAACCCTGTATTTGCACTTTTTGCGTATGACAGTAGGTAACAACATACGACATAACTCCGTGTGAGGAGTCGATACGACTTACGACAGCGAACGACTTGAACGTCGGGTTTTCACACCGGATACTGGAGTCCAAATTGCGGCAAGAGCTTGAGAGAATTTTTGCTGGTCATACTATCATTTCGCCTGTCATAATTTTGTCGGTGTTCTATTCATTACCATTCATAGAATTAAATAGACGGACAAAGTCTTGCTGCCATTATGATGCCGCAGCAGTTCTGTTTGCAGACGGAATGCGCGTCAGTTACTCAACCAAGGAAGATGCTCAAAGTTTTGTTCTGACGAATTGGCAACGCGCATGACTTAGCACAGAGACGAACACACAGACGGACGGACGGATGGATGGATGGATGGATGGATAGATGGATGGACGGACGGACGGACGGGTTTTATGGATCAATGGGTTATACAGGGTTGTTTTCGATCTCTGATAACGAATTTGAATGACATCATGTGCATCACGAGTTACACGACAGCTGAACTGTTGCGCGAGGTGACAGACCAGTAGTGAGTGATCTCATAGTCAAGAGTGCACGGCGACTCAGAGCAGAAATTCCCAAGAAAATCGAGCCTTTTTGGGAGGGGTACATAACAATTCTTTCCGATGCCAAGTACAGTTAAGTTAAAATAAAAGAAGCCTGCAATAAACAAGGTTTCGTTATTTCCAAGTAAGGCATCTTCTGTGTACTTAATAAGATTGGTAAAACTCGAATGGAATTAATTTTTATCATCTCGTGGGGTGCGGCGACTTCTGACGGGGGGTGGATTTGCTTGCTTTTTCCACTCTGGAATTAATCCCATCCGAGTTTTGCCAGTCTTATTAGGTACACAGAAGATGCCTTTCTTGTAAATAACGAAATCACGTTTTTTTTTTTTTTTGCAGGCTCCTATGATTTTCACGTAACTGTACCTGGCATCGGAAAGGATTGTTATATACCCCTTCCAAAAAGGCTCGATTTTCTTGGGCATTGCTACTGTGATACACCGTGCACTCTGATTATGAAATCACTCACTACTGGTCTCTCACCTCTCGCCGCAGTTCAGCTGTCGGCGTGATTTCTGACGCACATGATGTCATTCAAATTCGTTATCAGAGATCGGAAACAACCCTGTAGGTGAAGAATAATATGTACTTATGCCACTTAGGTAATTCCATTGTGCTACTTCGAGAGTTTGGCGAGAAATGATCAGTAAATCTTGCCTCAATTCCTTTCATTCTGGGACAGTTATTTTTACATGCGCCTTAAATCTACGATTTTTACAGTCTGATCCGTTTTGGTATAGATATTATTAATTTATTTTTTATAAAGCTATTATGTTAGTAGAAAAAATTTCCTTCTGGTTATATTACGATTAAAAGATGGGAGTTTCCATGTATGACAATCAACAATGCATAATCTGAAAGATCAAATGAAAATAGTAGATGATTAAAATGGCTACTACAAATCAACAGCGGGCACAATGTGTTCTTTCGTATGCTAAATTTGAGTGTGTTGAAAGAGTTCAAACAGAATTTCAACGTGAGTATGGTGTGCGTAATGTACCTAAATACGATTCCATAATGTTGTGGTATCGAACATTTGTAAAACAGGTTCTGTGTTTAAAAAAACATGCAGGAGGTCGCAGGCGAAACCCAGTACGAGAAGCAGCTATCTCTTGGCTTGGTCCCCAAACTCCCCAGATCTAACCCTCCTGACTTCTTCGTGTACGGTTTTTGTTGAAGACCTATTCACTGAAACCCAGGAACATTGATGATCTGAGAGTAAAAATTACTCAAGCTTTTCAACAAATCACCCTCTTATGTTACAACGGACATGGTTTGAATTACATCACCGTTATGAGTTATGCAGGGATGCGCAATGGGGGTCATGTTGAGCTCTGAGGAATCTCCCATCTTTCAGTGTTGTATGCACAAAGTTTCAACAAATAAAGTTCAATAGTAAATGTTTTACGATGTTTTTATTTTATCCATACCCATCGGATCACCCTGCATATTTCTTCCTAAGAAAGCCATGCTAAGAGTTCTATAGTCCAGTATCTTCTGCCGGGTTTAAATCGACAAATCTCGAACCGTAGCAAGCACGGTAATCACTAGCCCACCAAGGATGACAAAGCAGAATAGTGAAGCATGGTGGGAGGATGGAGAATGTCACAGTCTTGCCTTCAGTTTCCCCAGGCAAGCTGAACAGGTCAGATCAGTTGCATGCTTTCGTTTTGTGCTTCGAAGTAATAGGCTACTAATAGTAAAAAAGTACCTATTTAATGTAATTTCAGGACTGCATAAGTTACTTATCGTCGAAATGAAGTGTGGGGGACAAATAGCCGATAAATTTAATTTTATATTATAGAGAAATTTTGAAATTATATAATAATCAGGCAAAACAGGGAAGCTGTTAATATGTGCATTTAAATATTTAAAATAAAAATATATATGCATTTCTTTAAATGTACTAAACTGTAAATATAATTACAGTAGCAAATAAAGTCCAAGGCTTTATAACATGATAACAGATAAATTCGGCAAACATACAATTTACTCAAATGCTACTTATTTAAAAAAATGTTGAAATTGCTTTAACAGAAAACATTTAAAGTTCAATTATTGTGATATGTGTTTTTAATTCTTATTTTTTCCTTTTATTACTTTTTACTCTGTTATTCAATAAAATGTCTTAACATTAATTGAGCACGAGTATGTAATTTTCTGGGGGTGCTAGAGAGTTCTTATATAAAAAAATCAATATGTATCTTTGTTCTGGTAATAAAGTATTATTATTATATTGTTCTTATTGAATTTGGTATTCTTATTAAGTTTTACGATTAATTAAAATGTGTCTCAGTGAAACGTACAGCAGAGTTCGTATAGGTCAGTTTCCGTCAGATGCGTTAAAACAATTCATGTCGGGCTAAAGCAAGGAGATGCACTATCACCTTTACTTTTTAACTTTGCTCAAGTATGCCATTAGGAAAGTTCGGAATAACAGAGAGGGTTTGGAATTGAACGGGTTACGTCAGCTGCTTGTCTATGCGGATGACGTGAATATGTTAGGAGAAAATCCACAAACGATTAGGGAAAATACAGGAATTTTACTTGAAGCAAGTGAAGAGATAGATTTGGAAGTAAATCCCGAAAAGACAAAGTATGTGATTATGTCTCGTGACGGGAATAATGTACGAAATGAAAATATAAAAATTGTAAATTTATCCTTTGAAGAGGTGGAAAAATTCAAATACCTGGGAGCAATATAACAAATATAAATGATACTCGGGAGGAAATTAAACAAAGAATAAAATAAAATGGGAAATGCCCGTTATTATTCGGTTGAGAAGCTTTTATCATTCAGTCTTGTCAAAAAATCTGAAAGTTTGAATTTATAAAACAGTTATATTATGTTGTTCTTTATGGTTGATAAAACTTGGACTCTTACTTTGAAAAACATAGGTTAAGGGTGTTTGAGAATAAGTTTCTTAGAAAAATATTTGGAGCTAAGAGGGATGAAGTTACAGGAAAATGGAGAAAGTTACACAAACAGAACTGCACGCATTGTATTCCTCACCTGACATAATTAGCTTGAACATTAAATCCAGACGTTTGAGATGGTTTAGGGCATGTAGCACATTGTTACGAAACAGAAATGCATATAGAGTGTTAGTTGGGAGGCGGAGGGAAAAAGACCTTTGGGGAGATCATGAGACGTAGAGATGGGAAGATAATATTAAAATGGATTTGATGGAGGTGGGTTATGATAGAAACTGGATTAATCTTGCTCAGGATAGGGACCAATGGCGGGCTTATTGAGGGCACAATGAATTATAAGCGGGTTCCATAATAAAAGCCAATAAGTAATTATTATTATTATTATTATTATTATTATTATTATATATTATTATTATATTACAACATTTATAATTTAAAGAAACAACCTCCGAAATATGCATTTAACAAAATAAAGTTGGCTTTAATCGAATTAAAAAATAATCGGCAAATATGCATTTTAAATTTTTAATATCGCCAAATCAATAAAAAAACATGCAATTTCTTGAAGTTCCGCGGTCTAATGATGACTACGACCGTTCCCTCAGGAGCAACATGCAGCTCGTCTGATTTATTTGGACGATCAAGTCATGTTAACTCCGATGGGTTATTTTCTCATAAAAGAGTTGTAAATTGAATGTACTTGGACTGTCACCAATCTTACACTGTTTTTCCTTGCGTGCAATAGAAATTGCAAGGCTGTCAGTATAATTCAAAGTACCGGCAAACTTAAATGTCCTAATTAATTGACAGTAATGCATAGACTACTTGTGTAATGGAAATGTTATTAAACGGCAAAGTATCGTAGAGTAATGAGTTAGTGAGGAGAGCGATTCGGAGGCCGCCGTGAACAAGGATTTGCACCTGCAAGGCAAGGCTGTTTCAACCCTCGGCGCGTTATTTATTGCCCGTTGCCACGGCCGCAGAGTTGTGGCCCATCACACATCCGACGAGACTATTTTGGTCACCAAGGTGAGTGCAATGCAGGTTTACTACAAGATGTGTTCCTCTAGCGCTAACAAGAAATCAAAATTGGCATAATTAGCCTATCCGACGCGTCGCGACGCTACGTCAGTCCGTGGAAGTAGGTCGCAATGCAGATGTGCATCCGTGTGCTGAATAATTTCGTTATATATTGATGACATGGGAGCAAAGTGAAGATCCTGTTATAAATTAGATGCTTACATTGAAACCTTATGTTATGACAGATGTGAAACATGGGATGCGCAACTCGTTATGGTGCATTGTTTATTAATTATTTGTAGCTGCATGATCGGCATTCATACAGTACCAATTGTACGAGAATCGCGCTTTCAGGAAAGTTGAAAATAAAGAATGACATAATCCTTTTCGTCTTCACTGATACAACATTTCTAACCTTAAAAACTCTGCGAAAATGAGTTAGTTACTGTCCGTTACTCAGGAAGACGAGCGGAAAGAATGTGACCTTGACTATCGCTGTTGATAGTTATAAACATCGCTCAGATAAGCATCCCAGTAGCCAGGTTATTACTCGTGCAGGAAACATGAGTAACAATGCGTATGGAAATTAAAGCTAAGTTGAACAGAAGGAGACCTAATGTTTTTTACTGCAGTACAAATATTGCACGTGTTGTCATACGTTATCTGTTCACATCCCTTCCTCCTCAGTCCGAAATCTCCTTTCTCTCTCTCTTCTCCTGAGTCACAGTGAGACAGACTACCAGCAGTATTACCGCTGATTAAGGTTCTAGCTGATGTGTACATCTATTATCAGGCAGTACAGCTACGGAAATAAAATTTCGAGTTACTCTAGATCAATGGGTAAAGCTGAAGTGGGTATCGGTTAAGAGTAATCCAATCTCCCGTCGTGCAGCCATCTCCCTCAAATACCCGCCAGCAGCCAGGGGTTATCCTCTCTTATCCGCTCCCGAAAGGTGCACTGCGCTGATGACCGCTCCTCTAGATGATGTTTACAGCGCGAGGTAGAACCCCGATTATCCGTCACCCTATTAACCGATTGACGGATTATCCGACTGTCTATTTCTCGCTCTTTTTTTTTCTTCAGAAATAAATAACTTATATGAAGTACTGTTTTGTAAATCATATTAGTAGGTTCTACATATGTTTTTGCTAGAACGTGTTATTACAAGCCTTTATCGTCACACAATATTGTCTACTTCTCGAATTGCCGTTCTATAATATAACTTGTATATAAAATGTCTTCCCAGGTGTTAACACAAAATGTGTTGTGCTAAGTATCGAAAAAAATGGAAATAATTGAATGGTTTGAGAAAGATTGGAACTGACCGGCTCATCTCGTCATGAGAATCGAAATTGGAGTTACAACTGCGCGATTTAATAAAAAAAAAGGATAAAGTGTAAAAAAGTATGTAAATCTACAACATGAGACCTCCTTTATTCCTATCTTTCCTGAGACAGACATTACAAAGGGCTTCCTTGCCCTTAAAAGTCCGTCGTTGACAACTAGACTTAAGTTATTGAAATTCTGATCCCCTACATAGTGAGTTAAATACAAGACCATGGATAAAATTACAATAGTAATATCGTTACAAGAGCGGTATGTTGACGTTTTCATGTTCGAGAAAGATTGAAAAAGCGAAACGTTTTGAGCTTTTTAATTCCGAGAACATGAAAACAAACATCGCTCGTGTATCGTACTGTGATGCCGTTATTTTGTGCGAAGATCGTTTATTATATACCTGAAAGAGGAATTTCTAATTAGTTGCAATGAAATTCCATCTTGGTTTTTGTTCAATGACGGCAACTTTGAAAACAAATCTTGTCTATCTTCAACATTGTTCCTATAAAATGTTTTCTGTGTTTACTATACTCCAGCAGGCCATGATATACGTCTGTCTTTTTTCCCCAGTCTATAAATGCGAACTTAAAACAAATGTCTTCCTTAATGTTACATGCATCACGAAATGCAGTTTTAGTGGAGTTGTAGAGTTTACTGGAAATTTTTGCAAATATTTAAAAACAATAATTAACAGTGCAATTTAGGTGAAATTGCAGTGGTAAGTTTGCAATTTATAATTATTACTATACTGAACGTCTTTAAAATAATATGTTAAAAGCCTAAAGCAGTAAAATGAATATTCCTAATCTTTAAGAATAGGGAAATTGTTATGGTGTTACGTTGGGAATAAAAATGTGGTATTTCACACTTACCGCGTATTGGTTTTGTGCGGAAAGCAAGCAAATACGCACGATCTCGCACAAAATCTATTATGGCAAAGATTATCCGATTTTTTCGATTAACCGTTCACTCTATTCCCTTTATTACGACGGATAATAGAGATTGTACTGTATTACGTTCTCTGTCTGTGGAATATTGGAACCGGACCGTTACGAGATCGACACCCCACGCAGATGACAGAGTTCTTATCTCGTCATAATACCTAAGTAGTGTGAGAGACATGCGGAGGATCCTGGGTTCGGTCCCCGTGGACGATGAATTGTTTTGTCTTAATATAAAATTGTTTCGGATAACTACGACAGATGTTTCAATTAGTTTTTTTTTTTCCTTTATGTAGAATAAATTATTTACCTCGTCCCGTGGGATTGTATTTGGCTTGACCCCGCAAAAAGAACAGTAAATATAAAAAATATATAACTATCGGAAGATCCATTTTGTCTTCCTAATGAAAATGCACAATGACATCAAGGAGAATAGAAAATGTATTGTGTTAGAAGGGATGTGGATAAGAACACAAATTCTGATAATTCTTTATCATTGCGAACTTTTCCATGTTGTCCTATAATTCTCTTTTCATGTAACGAATTGTGTATCGTTTTGCTTCATATGAAACAGTAGGGTCACAGTCATGTAATTGCGAGTTTATAACTTGTTTGTATCATCATCAGTGGACCTACGGTTGCCTTTCTCTAATCCTGATACTTTCTAGGCTATTGACAAAACTTTCTTTTCGTGTTATTTGATCTTCCATTCTTATGATGTTCTGCTCATTGCAGTCTTTCCGCTCTTTAAGATGCAATAATCTCTGGCTCTTTCTATAATAATTATGCATTGTGTTTCAATAATAGTCAATCGCCTTCTCTTTAAAGATAGGATAAAAAATTCTCAAGGCCTGTATTAAAAAACCTTACTCCACTTTCATCTAATTTGTCCAGGACCCAAGTTTCTTTTGTCCTTGTTGAGGTATATATAATTTTGAGGTTTTGTAGAGCGGGTAATTTCATTTTGAAATATTACAATCAACATGTGTTTCAAGTATTGGGGCTTTGAAGCGTGTCATCCATCATCACTGCCGTGAGGTTATTGAACCAACAATAGAGAGTTAGTCCGGCAGCATACTGCATCGGACATTCTGTCTCGGACAAGACGGTTTTGTCTCGGACCGTTCGATGTCACGGCGATTACACGCATACTGCATATTGCATCGAACATTGTCCGGGACGAATGTCTGATGCAGTCAGTATGCTGCAGCCTCATAACAATGCGTGTATTCACCGTCACATCGGACGGTCCGAGACAAAACCGTCCTGTCCTAGACAGAATGTCTACAGTATGCTGCTGGCCTTACGATGTCTGTCAAGCGTAGACTAAATAGACCTAAACCCAAAATATGGACTTACGGTGAGCCCTCTAGTAGTATGAAAAACCCTCAATAGACAGATGGTGTTGAGACTGCCAAGAGTGCGTTCAGGGTCCTGTGAGAGGGAAGAGACTAAGGAGGACATAATACTGGAAGATTTTGCGCATGCGTAAAACATGTGTCTACTCCGGTAACATATTTTCCACAAACGTTCTTCTCTCCAAGCAAGAAAAGAAATACGTGCTTGCGCTTTAAAAGTTTGTTCTGCTTCCGTTTGTAAAATTATTTAATATTATTAGTTTGAGAATAGTACA
The DNA here is from genome assembly GCA_025594305.2 of Periplaneta americana. Taxonomy (NCBI): domain Eukaryota; kingdom Metazoa; phylum Arthropoda; class Insecta; order Blattodea; family Blattidae; genus Periplaneta; species Periplaneta americana. The sequence goes on from JAJSOF020000005.1 coordinate 70,116,862, forward strand.
GACGTGGACAAATTATTAACAAAATTTACGATTTTTATGATAATTATGTTTACAAAATTTGACTTTTCAGTTTAGACTACAGTTGACAATTTTGCATATTTCTATCATACAGTAGATTGAAATAGGCGTATGAAAAAATGTCTACTGTATTCTAAATTGAAGAGTCAAATTTTGAAATATATATAATGAAAATATTCAATGTTGCTAATAATTTGTAAATGTGCAAAATGCCAAATGCACTCTAAATTGAAGAATGAAATTTTGTAAAAATATATAATAAAAATTTTCAATTTTGCTAATAACTGCAAATATACAAAAATGTTAGTGCAGTCTAAATTGAAGAGTCAAATTTAGTAAAACTATATTATAAAATCTTCAGTTTCGCTAATAATTTGGAAATATCCGAAATATCAACTGTAGTCCAAATTGAAGAGTCAAATTTTGAAAATATACAATACAAATCTTCATTTTTTTAATGTGTAAATACGCAAAAATGTCAACTGTATTCTGAATTCAAGAGTCATATTTTGTAAAAATATATAATAAAAATCTTCAATTTTGCTAATAATTTGTCCACGTCTGTACGTACTGTAGAATAGGTAGGCCTACCGGTACTACATATATCGAAGACTTCAAGTAAATAAGAGTCAAAGTGTCATTTTCGTGAAAATTGTGTTTTTTCTGAAATAGAAATTTATGTACCTAGCCCTATAACATACATAAGATTCAAAGTCCAAACTCTTTTCTTTATCGTTTTATTAGATCTTCATAAATGGCCGGACTTGTATGTGCCAATAGATTCAATGTATATTATGACGTGATTCATTTTCCTCGAAAGTTTGAAAATTGCAGTTAGATCCTTATTTACGTCAAGTCTTCAATATTAGTGTTAGTTTTAGTAATAATTAAACTTCGTTTAAACTGTAATGTCTGCTATACGTTCTAAACTAAAAAGAAACTTAATGCTTAAGGGTAGTATTCATAGACATTTCGCAGCACGCGCTACGAGCGTGCTAAACTAGCCCCGGCTATCCACTGGTTACTAGTACAGAATTCAAATCATATCCTATCACTAACACTGGTTTATGAATATGAAAAACGCTGATCATCCACCGGAAGACCGCGCTAAAAATGTCTATGAATACGGCCCTAAGCGACGGAAATAATAAATATAACTATTACATTTTTACTACGTCATACTACTTTTGACCAATAAAACGGTACGAAAGGACGTGTTTCAACCAATCATGGCTGTTTATCATTTCCTAGTATTTGTTTATTTTTATTATTTCCGTAGTATTTGATTGTTTTTATAACTTCCCTAATATTTGTTTCTTTGTTTGCCAACATTTCAAACTGCAAATTCTTTACGGTACTATAAAACATGCTTTGCCATCATTTGCTTACCGGATAGATAGTCAACTAATAGTGAAATAGAATTTTAGTGAGTCAATTGACATTTTATTGTATTAGAGTACTTTATTTTTTCTAATCGTGTAATAGTCAATTAAATCCCACTCGAGTTTTGATTTTCTCTAGATAAATCAAAACCTCCAGTGAGATTTTTTACATTTACATAAGTGTTTTGCCCATGGACAGATCTTTCACTGCAAACTCAGCATTCTCCAATCTTTCCTATTTTTTTGCCTTCCTCTCAGTCTCCGCATATAATCCATATATCTTAATGTTGTCTATCATCTGATATCTTCTTCTGCCCCGAACTCTCTTCCCGTTCACCATTCCTTCCAGTGCATCCGTCAGTAAACACTTTCTTCTCAACCAGTGACCCAACCAGTTCCTTTTTCTCTTTCTGATCAGTTTGAGCTAGAGAGATTACTGTTGACAAAATTCATAGAAGAGAAAGTTTGTTAAACACGACTGATTTTATCCTTTTGACATATGTATTCACTACGTACTTAACACTGATAATTCGACCAAGGATAGAACCTATGCTCCGTTACTAAATTACTTTCAGCCTCAGCACTGCAGAGTCTAAAATTTTAGTTTCGAATAGGTACACCATAATATAAAATAACAGTAAAGCAATTCAAGTTTGCAGCCCCAAAATTTACACGCACTGAAATTCCTAAGTGATGTTTTTACGACGAATGGTACTGTGACGTCACACAAGTGCAAAGATATCTTGCTAGAAGTTTACTTACTACGGATGAGCTGGACATTCATTAAATACGAGACTTCTGTTAATCATAGTGCAAGTTGTAATGTGTCTCCAAGTAAACGTGGGATGAAAGCGGAAGCCGTTACATTAAATAATACATGAATTATGTTCTAGAATCCGACGTCACTATCCGATGTCACCATTTCACATATGCCAGAAAGTTTGTCCATGAAAATTATGAATATTTTCCTCTTTTTTTTTCCGTGTCAAATGCATTCTCAAACTATTTTGACGTCCTTGAGTTAGTTTTCGTAACTACGAACGGAAACAAATATTAATGAGTGAAGTTGTTCATTCTATAATTTTAATTCGCGTGAATTGGTTATATACCTCCTAGACATCATTGTTGCGTATGCAAGTTATTATAGTCCCGTCGCTCTAATTTCCGGCAGCCAATCGCGTTGCAGGTCGGCTACATTTAAACGTGTGCGTCTTGTGATTCGCTTATGAAGACGTTATTCATTTCTTAAGGCTCGATAAATACTTAATAATATGATCGCCTGACATTTTGGCTCTTTCGTTGGCGTTCGCAGAAAGCACACGAAGACGTTATTTTTCCGCTCAATTATTTGCTGAATTACAGTGCGTTTGATTTATTATCATAGGAGTTACGAAATGATAATGTTTAACGGTGTGGCAAATAGATTCCTCGTATGGTAGCTCGGCAACGAAAGAACAAAAATGGGGAACGATACTATCTACCTAGACTTTATAGAGCCTTCACTTCCTAAGACGTAAGCAAAGAGGAGGAGTCACGCCGGGAATAACAGCGTCGCGACTATAGTTCGTGTGAGACAAAGACAGAAAAACTTGAACACGTGTTGGGGGATTAACGTTACGTCATCGGAAAGAAAAAAAATTATATTAACTTGAGAAAAATAAATACAATTATTGTGAGGATACTGTAAATAGTATATCTTTGAAATTCATGAATGAAATATGAATGTTATTCAGAATCGAAATAGTGTCTTCACACATAATATGGAACGGTTTTCTGGGCCCCTGAGTCCATGAACCCACCCCTGCATCGCGGACCCTGCGGTACCGTTAGTTACGGCCCTAAGTGACTCGCAGAGCGAAACTAGTATGATTCATGTACACCTAACTTGTACTCAAAGTAACCAAACGCACGACTTTATACATGGCATACATGACATCACAGTTGTAATTTATTGACTTACCGTATAATTGCTGGAACTGTCGACTATACCTTCTTATATACGGTATTGTTCGCACGATTTCTTCGTTATATACGTATCAAAGACGAAGTTTCGCTGTTCTAATATGTCACGAACTAAACTGAACTTCAGAATGGAAGTTAGCTGTATACTAATGCTCCAACCTAGACGTCCCTTCAACCTGTGTTATCTGTCCACAGTATGCAACATAAAACCTTCCCAACCTCTATTCAGAAGAAGTAGCCTACACACTATTTCCTCGGCAGTTGTTTTCGAACTATAACAGTTACCGACGACATTTTGTCTGAGCGAGACCTCTTTCCTGGCGAACGCTCTGTATTACTACTACTACGTTGCCATTACTACTAGATATACTAATACTATTTTATTTGAAATTTAACGAAGCTATACGGTATCCCAACCGCCTTCTTCCATACTTTGAGCGCACAATGGGATTCATGTCAGTAAAATGTTCTTTCTTGTTTATAGGTAAGTGATTGCTTCACGACTTCATTGTCTTGCTGAATGTTTGGTGAATAACTCCTTCCACATCCTTGACTACTGAATCAGGTAAATACAAATCTTATATATTTTACTTGATGTCAATGAAATTATTTCACTATACGAGCTCTACTGAAGTGTAACAAGGTAATAGTGTTATAACAATTTGCTGTTCCAAGTTTTATCATATTTATATTAATTTATTGAATCAAACATACATTTAAGCACATTGCTTGCATGTCTTGAATCTTATAATTTAGCATGGGCCTACACAAGAAAATGTTTAAGTATATTATGTTAAATTCACTGACAGAGTATCATCGTCGTCTTAACATAAAACTCTTTAACATTAAAGGCAGTAATGTATAACAAAAAATATATAAATATAGGAATTGTAAACTTATATTCTCATTCATAGTGAGTGGTTGATATGATCAACGCGGCTATAATCGCCCGTGGCATACCTGCTGAAACTGATGCATCGTAAAAAATATAATCCTTTAGAAAGATAATTAATAATTTATGACTGTAATCGGAATCTACTATTCAAATCTTACTACTTGGTATGGATTTCATTAGAATATCACGCTTAAGTGGCAACTTCCCTTGTTGGAAAATTGACACTGTGAATGTAATAAATATGGGAGAAACGCTGGACGCTTTCATCCACATTCTTATGAGAACTATGACCCAAAATTAGATATCTCACAAGAAGGAGAGAATTCCCTGTAATGTGATCTACAGAGACCGGAACTTTGGCAGAATGCCTTTTAAATGTGTTAAATCTATCTTCATTTTGAAAGTAAATCTGTACGAATTATACCTTTGTAATGAAACGTCACAGTTTTATGTTGCCCTTTTCTGCCTTTTTAAAATATAAATGCCTATTTTACAAAATAAATACTTTTTTACCTTTATTTGATTATTTATCTATTATTTATTAATTTATTATTAAAAATTGCTTACAGGTGTATTTTAATTTATTGCTATAACCGCTACAATGAAAGTGACTTCACCGAATGTATATTATTATTGTCTTTCAGTCACTTCATATTCACTTTGCAACAATGAGTGCTGCCGTACAAAAATGTATAATAGTAAGCGTTTTAATTATCGCTGTGTTTATTTGACAAGGCAACAATGAGTGCGGGTCTAACGTTATTTTTAACCGTTATTTTTCTTTCAGTTTTCATTGCGGCGTTGTTGTAGCTATAGGTATCCTACAAGCAAAACTCAGCTCAGACTCCTTGCGCTGCGCACGCTATACCCCTCTTACCCCTGCAATAGGCGGGTTCTTTAATAAGCGGCTACTGGTATAGCTATAACGGCTACGGTTGTGGACATGTGCCTTCAAAGAGCAGCCGTAACAATAACCAATTAAGTAAACATAACATTACAAGATGTCAACATCGTTTCTTTGTAAGTCACAATGGGTATCTATCTTCACTGGAACTATCCTCATATTTAAATTTTAAATATTTAAATTAAATTAATATTTAATATAAAACGCTATATGACTCCCTGACTCTGTAGCAATAACACGTGTTCAGTTCAGCACTAGAAGATAATATGTGCATATGCGCATAGTGTCGGTGGTGTGATTGGAGACGGAGAGCATGCTGGGAAAGGAAGCATACGTCATCTGCGCGAGACAGTCACACCCGCTGGTTTCTGCGCACTGAGTTTTGTTTGTTGGATGCCTATATCTAAATATTTCATATCGCAACATATCAGTACAACCAAACACAAAAATGCACTTTCCAAGGCTACTGGGAAGAAGATTTCTTTGCTTCCAACAATAATTGCAACATCGTGTCGAAAATCTCAATTTGCATTCGACTTATGTGAAGCTTTTCTTGCTGCCGAAATCCCTTTGTGGAAAGTGCAAGGTTGTGGGTCTAGTGCATGGTTTTTGTAATTGCCTTTTATTGCGTATTTTAGCTATTTATAATACCTTTTTGCCTACCTATTTTAGCTATTTATGATGCCTTTTTTCCTGCCTATTTTAATGATTCATAATGCCTAAACTTCCGGTTTCTGCTGATCTACATGGCACAAGGCCATCGCTTGAGACAATCCAAGACATGTACTGCATATGCAAGACAAGAAAAATACGTCTAGTTCCATGTGAGAGAGATGAATCTTTGCATTCGTTATGGGTATCTAATCCGATTTCATTGGACCTGTTGCTTCGATAACGCGTAATTAAAATATGCAAGTGTAGCAAATCAATTAACAGCGCTATGAAGACATATATGCAGGACACTCGTCTGATTTCCAGCACAAAATTTAGCGTCTCTTTCTGTAAATTTCTCGCATTCCTCTCAATTATGAGTGCAATTGATTTCCAGCACAAAATTTAGCGTCTCTTTGTCTAAACTCGCATTCCTCTCAAATGAGTGTCTACAGCAGGGGTTCTTAACCTTTTTTGGCCAATACCCAAAGTTAACTGGGCGATAAACTTGCGTGACCCATGGGCCTATTTTGAAGTTAAACAGTGCTATTGTAATAAAAACAAGTAAATAAGTGTAGCAATTATTTATTAATGTAGAGTTGTAATATTTGATAATAAGCAATAATTATAAAATATAATCATAATCCCAGGTACTAAGTTATAATTAACATTTATTTAATTTTATTTTTTCGGGAAGCTACGGCGGCCCATCCCAAAAGCCACGGCGTCTCATAGGTTAAGAACCCTGCTCTACAGCAGCCGGGGCAAAAATATCATCGTGCGCCGAGCCACTGTGTAATCTGCAACGTGCATAGCACCTATGGAGGGAGGAGGACACCCAAGGGGAAGTGAACCAACTGCCTGACTTATTAACGGATTTCATTTTCCTTATGCCAAGCACTTAAATATAATTGTATACAGTATAAGGTTACAAACTAATGTTTAGTACGTGTAACGAAGAAAGAAATTAACAAAAAAACATAGGACACATTATCACAACCTATTAATTGTCTTCAGAATGTCTCTGCGACAGAGTTTCAAAATCAGGAATTATGTCACTTACTGCCGATCGTAGTTGATCACGAAGGTTTTTCTCTGTCAGTCGTGATCTAAATTTGGTTTTTACTATTTTCATTGTTGAAAATAATTTTTCACAAACGTAAGTTGTAGCGAACCAGGCAACAGAGCAAGCGAAAGAACGAAGCTTCGGATATTTATTTTTTGGCAAAGATTTGAAAAGTTCAACATTTGTCAAGTCCTTACATCTAGCTTTCATTTAACATCACATTGTAAATGTGTAAGTTTAAATTGAAGATCTAACGGCATTATTCGTACATCTGCTGAAAAAGGATCGACGTACAGAGATAATAATAATAATAATAATAATACTTAATAATAATTTAATGTTCCCCTTTTAATGTTTCATGAGTGGCATGTAGTATAATGCTGTTTTATGTTATACAACCGTTTCTTCGTAATGCTTGTGAACAAATACATTTAATATTCTCATCATATTAGCAACAAAAAATGCGTCCTCCCATCCTCCTTGAAACTTTCGTTTTTGTAGATGTACATGGTTTCGAGAGAGACATTGGATGATACGCCACTCGCAGGTCAGAGACAAATAAGCAAATGGAACGGAGTTTGATTCCAGTGAGTGAGAGGGTGGGGGTTGGGGAAGGCAGGAAGTAAGAGAAATGCACAGCTATCATTGCGAGCCACAATGTGCTCGTGAGTCACATTTTCGACACGGCTACTCTACGGTATTAACATTCCTTTTTCAATTCGGTTATCCTATGATTTCCCTTCACAAAAAACAATTACTGCCTATAATTCAGCGTCGTTAAGTAACATAATACATAAACATTTCTCCAAGCTGGCCTCAGCTCCTGAAACGTTTTTCTGACAATTGTTTACAAACAATGCACTGTTTATATCTGTAATTGAAACAGTATACAGACGCCAGCCACTTGGAAGCTTCCGTGATGACATCCACTGCACATTATAATTGCTGGTTTGACCTCCTGCGGATGCCAAGTCCCTCCACAGCGAATTGGCCTGTTTTTTATAATGTTAGTTTGATGATTCTCCGCGAGTTCCATGGCAATCGCTTTGAGCAGATTCAACGTTCCGTGTTGTTTAACTTGGGCATTGAAGCAATCACTGGCCACAGCGACACTATTTTATTCTTTGTTATTCGAAATAGGCTACGCTATTTTGAATCGCCTTCAACTATGAACATTATCGGCGCCTATGTGGTAGATAAACATAGGTTCCCGGATTTTGGCGACCGTCTTCCTAATCTTCTATCCTCTAGATTCACTATGAAAATTGGCAATCTCTTTTTAATTTTAGCGAACCTGATTTTTTACGGTAGACATGCCCAGGAATAGTTTCAAATCTAGGATATAATAAGACGTCTGGCCAGTAGAACATCATATTGTTACACTTTAAAATTACATATTCGTAGTAAATATATTAGGATGCGTTAAGTGTCCATGAAATTAAGGCATTAGGTAGATTGTTTTTTTTTTAATAAAATAGCCTACGTGCCTTATAGTGTCATATAAATTTGATTTTAATCATGTTTTATCGGAGACAGAAGCTGAATCGCATTTATAACAATTAATTTAATAAATAATAGATCACTTGGGTTAAAGAGAAGTTTTTATAAAGTACAGAAATTAGGCTAATTACTATTCTTTTTATTTTGTATTTTATAAACGGCGCCACGCATAACTGGAGTGTAGATCAACGATTCACATCCTGGAGGCCTCGGACCTCCTAGGAGCCAAAGAGCAGTTAAATCCGACAATTTTGCGTTAAATAAAAATATAATGAAATTATATTCTTTTTAAATTGATATTATCTACGAACGTTCTCCTCTCATCTTGCTTAACAAAGGCAACATAGTTTCACTGAAAGAGAATGAAAGAGAGGAAGGAGGAGGATCATTAATTGTCTTATTTTCTTTCATTGTTGGGATAGAAGTCTTTACTTTCATTACAGAATGCATATTATGTTAACGTCAAAACCAGTGTTGCCAAGCCAGCGGTTTTGTAGCTAAATCTGGTGTTTTCAGGACTATGGTCTGCTGCAGAATTTTACCGTCAAAGCTATTTATTTGGCGTTTTTATGATTCCGGCAAAGGGAGACGATAAAAGTTTTTTTCTGTAAAGATGCTATATTGTTTTTATATGTACTTGCGTACACCAATATTAGTTAATCATAAACCAGAGATTAGTATGGTATTATCACAATGATTTTTCACTGTGCGAGTATAAAATATCAATGTTTTATGTTAACTCGATTTGGTACAACCATGTCCATTTCCTGCCTCATATATTGTTGTACAAATACGGTATGCCACATCGTTAAACTCTTAGTCTAATCGTGTAGCATTGTCTTTGTAAATGAATTGATATGCTTAATCATAAAGAGTATATAATGAACTGAATAATTATTTTCATTTATGGTAACTTATATTATGATTCATTCATAGTGTTCTGCTCATGGGCGGGTCTTTCACTACAAACCCAGCATTCTCCAGCCTATCCTACTTTCTGCCTTCCTCTTTGTCTCATCATTAATATAGTATTTATCATTCCGCATTTTAGTTTATGTAACACAGACATACTTAAAACTTAAAAGCCAGACTCACTGTTGGAAGGCACGTCTCCAGTTCAGTGTGAAATCAGATTTCGAACCGACTGGTGTGATTGTGAATGTGATTGTTTCCCAAGTGTCCAGTATATTCTTGATCTACTTCATTCAATTTTCAAGAAACATGTCGCGTAAAACTCCATACATACAAAAGTTTAGAGATGTGTGAAAAAAAGCACAATGTGTTGAAAGATTGGGTGGAAGAAGTTGCCGGTGATAGTTCGAAAGCTCGATGTAAATTATGTAAGGTGAAATTGAATGCAAAATATTCAGATTTAATATTGTCCATACGATTTTGCATAGAACATAGAGCCTACGAAGTGATACACACTTTCCATAATTTAGTCTACATTTTTATCAAATTCTCCAGTTCCTAAAACTATATAGTTTGTATTTCAAATTTGGAAGTGATATGTTAAGAAAAATCTGGAGTTTTTCAAGTACAGTTTAGCGGTTTTTTTAAGCTCGTGCAGCAGTAAATGGAATTCTGAGTTGGCAACACTGTTCAAAACTAGAAATTCGTCAAAACCAGTTTCAACTAGTAAAACGTAGTTAGGTTTGGTACTAACATTTAACTTAGATCAGACTGTCGCACTAAGACTAAAGTAATGTGAGAAAAGGAGGATCCTTATAATTTCATCAACAAAAGGTTGAGGAACATTTATTGTAACTACATTTTTGTAATTAACAATAATTGTTTGTGTGCTAGATGTACAGTCTTAGAAAAACGTTTTGTCGTACAGATTCTTTATAAGCATGCTTCGCATTTTCGTCACGCTGAATTTATCGAGAAATATAGCCTTGTATGGAGGGAGTGCAAATGTCTGGCGCTCACTGTGTAAGTAGCGGTAGAGTAGACCTACGGTAAATGTAAAATATAATGGAGCATATCATGAAAACACTGTAACTTATTTTTAATGCTTTGTACAATCGAAACGTTTTGAACAAATACGTTTGTCACGCCATTGATTAAAAATTAATAATCTGGTAATAAATATACAACAGAAGTTTTATACATATGTACAAAAATAATTTACACCTATTTACTTACTTACAAATGGCTTCTAAGGAACCCGCAGGTTCATTGCCGCCCTCACATAAGCCCGCCATCGGTCCCTATCCTGTGCAAGATTAATCCAGTTTTTACCATCATATACCACCTCCCTCAAAATCCATTTTTATATTATCCTCCCATCTACGTCTCGATCTCTCCAAAGGTCGTTTTCCTTCCGGCCTCCCAACTAACACACTATAAATGCATTTGTGGATTCGCCCATACGTGCTACATACCCTGGCCATCTCAAACGTCTGGATTTAATGTTCCTAATTATGTCAGGTGAAGAATACAATGCGTGCAGTTCTGCGTTGTGTAACTTTCCCCATTCTTCTGTGACTTCATTCCTCTTAGCCCCAAATATATTCCTAAGAACCTTATTCTCAAAAACCGTTAATCTTTGTTCCTCTGTCAAAGAGAGAGTCCAAGTTTCACAACCATACACAAAATTAATGTTATTTGCAGTAATTATTTTGTAAGCTTAGAGCTTTTTTATAGTACATTCCCTGGCTTAATATTTTATAGTTCTACTTTATAAAAAATGGACCGTCTCATTTCTCAGATACTTAAAACCATTAACCAATTTGACACTCTTCTGCCTAACTGGAAATTTATCTTAAATAATCGTAACTTTGAAACTCAACTGATGAAGTATTTAAACTAGTTTGTAATAAATTAGTTTATACTTATCAATCTTGAAACTAGTTGCTATCGTACTCTTACATGTATAGTCTGAAGTACTGAAAAACATAAAAAAGTAATGGTGGGTTTATAAAGAGTTTAGAGTTCTGGAAGTTCTTATAATTCAGGTATTTTTCTGGACTGTATCTATGAAATTTTAGTCGAATTTGGTGCTGACCTCGGATCTCCAAAATCCATAACCAACCCCAAGACTCTGTTTTGTTGAAATATAAATTTATATAACCACGTTCATGAATTGTGCATCATGGAGACGCAAGCTGTGTGACGCTCGAGCGCCCTCTGAAGTCCCGATCAATCAAGCAATGCCGTCGACGCAAGGTGTGACGTGTCGGAACGTACGCGTCAATATCGACATCCATTACGTCACTTGCAATAATTACATTCCAGGCAGCCACCCGATCCGTTACATTGTGACGCACTTCGGTCTAGACTTTGTGATCTCTTTCGGCTTAGAAACTGGACACTGAGTGCACGGATTCTTTATTTTTATTTGCGTCATACAATGGAAAAATCTGGTGAATTCAACTTTACGTAACAGCCAATATATTAAGCGAAGTAATCTGAAATGTTACAAGACGTCTGCAATAAGATATCTGACTGTAAGTAAAACTTACTTACTTACTTACTTACTGGCTTTCAAGGAACCCGGAGGTTCATTGCCGCCCTCACATAAGCCCTCCATTGGTCCATATCCTGAGCAAGATTAATCCAGCCTCTACCATCATATCCCACCTCCCTAAAATCCATTTTAATATTATCTTCCCATCTACGTCTCGGCCTCTCCAAAGGTCTTTTTCCCTCCGGCCTCCCAACTAACACTCTATATGCATTTCTGGATTCCCCCATACGTGCTACATGCCCTGCCCATCTGGATTTAATGTTCCTATTATGTCAGGTGAAGAATACAATGCGTGCAGTTCTGTGTTGTGTAACTTTCTCCATTCTGCTGTAACCTCATCCCTCTTAGCCCCAAATATTTTCCTAATAACCTTATTCTCAAACACCCTTAATCTCTGTTCCTCTCTCAAAGTGAGAGTCCAAGTTTCACAGCCATACAGAACAACTGGTAATATAAGTTTTATAAATTCTAACTTTCAGACTTTTTGACAGCAGACTAGATGACAAAAGCTTCTCAACCGAATAATAACAGGCATTTCCCATATTTATTCTGCGTTTAATTTCCTCCCGAGTGTCATTTATATTTGTTACTGTTGCTCCAAGATATAGTATAGAATATTTCATACGGTAGGTAACCGGCTTATCACAGTCTAGTAGATATACAGTCACGAAGCTCAATACGTTGGGAATATGCATCCATAGGTAGTTGCTATCCACTAGGATCGCTACTATCGTCTCATCACAGACAATCCGAAATAGTAACGGCACAGTCTATTATTCCTAGTATTCTCATCAACTCAAGATTCATGACTGTTTATACTAGACTGTGGGCTTATGATGAAAGTTATAGTCTTGGAAACCTTGTATGGAAATTAAGCCTGACAGTTCTATTATCAAGATAAGACACAACGAAATTTCAAAAACTAGGTCATTAAACAGTATTCAGACATGGATGCTACGATGCGCTGGCAAAAGAGAATTGAAGCATCCGAAATTTATTTTATAAGATGTTTTAAGACTCTATTGTATTGTATTGTATTGTATTGTATTTGATTGCCAACATTTACATCCATGTAATATGGACCTCACACTATTGTTTAAGTAATAATATCAGAGTAAAGTGAAGAGTATCGAAGGGCAGTGGTGTATTGGAAAATTCGAAAATCTTCTCCAGCAGCCATTTTGGAGCACTTTTACTTAAGAAATTTTGGAAATTAAGGAGTATCTAATGAGGCCACTTTCCACTCTTCAATATCTCAATGATAGGGCCTACTGTAAAATAGTATGATAGACCTAGCTGAAATATATGTAAAAATAAGTGATATCAGGATTTTGAAAGAATTAAATCGCCACTGAAGTATACTCTAATATGCGAATTTTAAGACCAAATATCTAAACGATCAAGACTGTCCTTGAATATTCATTCTTTAATTTTAAATAAGAAATACTGTACGATGAAAGAGGAGTGGAACGGAGAAAATTCTTTCCGGCACCGGGATTTGAGCTCTACGTGCTGATGCTTTATCCACTAAGCCACACCGGATTCCTATCCCGATGCCGGATCGAATCCTCTCAGTTTAAGTTCCACCTCTTGGGTTCCCTCTAGTGGCCTGCCCGCTGCACTACGTCATAGATGTAGCCTATGAACATAGGACAATGTCCACATATGTGCGGAGGTGCACTCGTTATGAGTGACTGATTGGCCGGGATCCGACGAATAAGCGCCGTCTTAAATCACTAAGTGATTTTTACGCATATCATATGTGGTATGTAGACATTGTCCTACGTTCATAGGCTACATTTATGACTTAGTGCAGAGGGCAGGTCACTAGAGGGAACCCAAGAAGGTGCAACTTAAACTGAGAGGATTCGATCCGGTATCGAGATATGAATCTGGTGTGGCTGAGTGGATAAAGCATCAGCACGTAGAGCTGAAAACCCTGTTTCAAATCCCGGTGCCGGAGAGAATTTTCTCCGTTCCACTCTTTCATCGTACGATGACGCAGAATATCTGCATGGAAACATATTGTGTACTTCGATACATCAAAATAATGTATATTATTATATAAGAAATGGTTATCAATCAGTAATAGACTATTATAACTAGGGCCAGGATTCATATGCAAATGCATATATTTACAGGCTCTTTGAAAGTTCTGCAAAAACAGTTTTATGTGGTTACGAATATGCAGAGTTATAGTCCCGTCGCTGTAATTTCCGGCAGCCAATCGCGTTGCAAATCGGCTACATTTAAACGCGTGCGTCTTGTGATTCGCTGATTCATTTCTTAAAGCTCGATAAAGACTTAATATAATCGCCCACCATTTTAGCTCTATCGTTGGCGTTCGCAGAAAGCACACGAAGACGTTATTTGCCGCTCAATTATTTGCTGAATTACAGTGCGTTTGATTTATTATCATAGGAGCTACGACATGATAATGTTTAACGGTGTGGCAAATAGATTCCTCGTATGGTAGCTCGGCAACGTAAGAACAAAAATGGCTAACGATACTACCTACCTAGACTTTATAGAGCCTTCACTTTCTAAGACGTAAGCAAAGAGGCGGAGTCACGCCGGAAATAACAGCGTCAGGACAATAATATTGCATATTTTTGGTGTTTCTGCATATAATAGTCTATTTTGCATATTTTCAGGATTTTGTTGGACAGACCGCCATATAGGCTTATGCAAACTTTGATTTTTTTTTCATTTTTTTAGTGTATATTTTCTCTAAACAAACAAAGATCTATTGTAGCCTCATATGAAGTGTATTCACTATGCCGACAACAATCAACTATCATGCCGCGCGAAACGTAACAGAGACGTTTGTTCTCGGTTAAGATACAAATATTCGTACTTGAAAGAGAAAGCTTAATAGTATCAGTCCAAGGACAATTCTGTATGGTTTGTGTGAATTCGCGATGCCACCTTCAAAATCATCATTCGAGAGCACAATGAAGCAATGGCTAACAAAATAAGGAAGGCTTGAGGACACAAGGAACGACTGTGTTCTGCGACTTTTTTAAAAACATGTAAGTACCTATTTATTTAAATATTGTAATAATTTGTATTTTGATAGTTAAAACTGCAAAGCTTATAATGTCAATCTGAAACGAGAAAGAAACTTGCACAAATGTGAAATTAATAAAATTGAATGTGTTAAAATTTATCCTCTTGGAAACGATTTTTTTTTCTCTAACAATTCATTTAAAATGTGTAGTACTATAAAAAAAAGTCCCGTCGCACTTATTTCCGGCAGCCAATCACGTTGCAGGTCGGTTACATTTAAAGATGTGCGTCTTGTGATTCCCTGATGATGACGTTATGCATTTCCTAAGGCTGGATAAATACTTAATATAATCGCCCGCCATTTTGGCTTTTTCGATGGCGTCCGCTCATTATTTCCTGAATTACAGCGTTTGATTTATTATCATCTACACATATCCACTTTTTCTTCCAAATCATTTCAGCATCATTCTTTCTTCACTTCGTCGTAATGTCTTTGTTTCTGTCCCCTCCATATACAATGCCCACTCCACACACAGCACTTCACTAGTCTCTTCCTTAGTTCTTTTTACCAGAGATCCACAGAAGATGCTCCCTTTTCTGTCAATCTTCCTTTTGGTATGGCCAGTATAGAGAATTAAAAAGAAACACTAAAAATACCTTAGTTTTGTAGTATGGAGTAGTAGAAACTCGATGTAATCACATATAGGAAAATCGTCCTGCTTGAATGAAGAAGGCGGCCATATTTCGTCGTCGTGACGTAATTTGAAGTGGAGAATGATTGCAGTGTCACCAACTGTGGTAACCATTCATATAATCTTACACACTTAATCTATTAATAAGTATTTAATGAATTTCAATCTTAAGACATATCAACTTGCAAATGTTTATTTGCTATTTAATAACAATATATGAACGTTTTCGCCGTTTAGGGCATCTTCAGATATAACAAAACATATAATCTGGACCTATAATAGTAAATTATGCAAATAACAAGGAATAGAGAACAATATATGTGATACATGAAATTCATGAGCTTTATGTAAAATATAACATAATACAGGATGAATATTGAGATAATCTTTGGATTTTGAACTTAGACTGGACGAATATTTTATTTTATACATATAGCTCATGTTACAATTAATATACAATGTTTAAAATTTGTCAATGATGTTAAATTTAAAATTTACAATGATGATAATAAAATATTTTAGAGTAATCATGGTTGAAAGTTGTCGTAAGTTTCAAGATAGTTAACGTAGTTGGTGTTCGTGTGTTTTGTAATTATTTCACTTAGAGAGGCCGTTGGCATTTGAATGGATGTTGTTTGATGTTGATGACTACTTTACAATTAATATACAGTGATTAAAATTAGTCAATGTTAAAATTTAATCTTATATCTTATTATCCTCATTATAAATTTTAAATTTTAACATTGACTTAAAGTAGTCATCAACATCAAACAACATCCATTTTCTAAGTGAAATAATTACCGATGAAATTACGACAACTTTCAACCATGATTACTCTAAAATATTTTATTATCATCATTGTAAATTTAAATTTAACATCATTGCAAATTTTAAACATTGTATAATTCAACATGAGCTATATGTATAAAATAAAATATTCGTCCAGTCTAAGTTCAAAATCCAAAGATTATCTCAATATTCATCCTGTATTACGTTATATTTTACATAAAGCTCATGAATTTCATGTATCACATATATTGTTCTCTATTCCTTGTTATTTGCATAATTTACTATTATAGGTCCAGATGATATGTTTTGTTATATCTGAAGATGCCCTAAACGGCGAAAACGTTCATATATTGTTATTAAATAGCAAATAAACATTTGCAAGTTGATATGTCTTAAGATTGAAATTCATTAAATACTTATTAATAATTTACCAGGCATATTGATATATAAAATGAATTGTAAATTACACCTAATCTAACCTAACCTAACGTAACGTACTACACACCTATTGTAACATTCCTCATGTTTAGGACACCTGTTGTAACATTCCTCAATTAGTTTCATTTCGTTTGCCGATATTGGCATCCCTGCTACACCTATAGCCTGTCGTCTGCTGGAAGTCAGTGTCATATAGTGGAAGTGAAGTTAAACTGCGACTCTGTTAATTACGTTTCCTAAGTTGATTCTGTGTTATCTGTAGGAATTATTGTGTCATTGTAGTGATAATTGCATATATATTGTACAATAAAAATTGAAATGTGTCGTGGCTGAGATAAAAGTGTTCAAAATTGATTTCCAGCGCCACAATCCCAGTGATAAACGTGTGAATATTCGTTAGGAGTTTATTGGAAGTGGCCATAGGAAAATGAAGTTTGACCCAGGTCAAAAGCTTCCTTTGCATTGCTATTCTCCTTTTGACTTCTTAGCAGCAGCTTATGTTACTGCTTTTAGTACACCCCAAGTCTTTGAATCTGTCCACTTGCCCTACTGCGTCATTTAGAATTCGCAAGTTTACATTCTTTACTTTTCTTCCTATGATCATGGTCTTTGTCTTGTGGGCATTTACCTTCATTCCATACTGCTCACAACTGTCATTTAGCTCCAGTAGCATATCCCTTAGTATCGTCTCCTCTTCTGACAACAACACCATATCATCAGCAGATCTTAATGTAGTTTATTCTTCTTCCTCCTATTATCATTCCTCTCACTGCTTTCTATTAATTGACTGAGCATATCGGGAATTAATTCAATAGTTTTCCTAAAATACGCTGCGAAATGTTTCCTATAATTTTTTTTTCTCGAAAAGAAAGTAAAAACGAGCAAAATTTTATTAAAGTTTTTTATTTGAAATATCTCAAAGAAAAATCCCTGAAATGAATGACATTACTTATGATTCAGCCAGTATGTATATTTATTTATTTATTTATTTATTTCATCAATCTTTGTTCACGTCATGGTGGATTAGATGTATTCCAGTTCTTAATCCGCCATCACTCTCAATACAAATATAACACAAACTAATACATAATGAACCTATAAGTATCCTCTGTTTACAATACTACTACTACTACTACTACTACTACTAATAATAATAATAATAATAATAATAATAATAATACACAACTAATAATAAGTATAGCTCTTGTATTTAAAACTCCTACCTTAGCTTTTTCATTTTATGCTCAATCTCTTAAGAATTATTCTGTTAACTTCATTGACTACTCTTCGTAGTTGATTATCGTGTGACTACTCAACATTTATAATTCCATCTCCGTTATAGCTTTGACTTTCTCTTCCCATCTAATTTTAACTCTAAAAATAAATTTTCCTAATTTATGCAAATTGCTGGCGTTTATGTGACCATTTTTTATAAGCTACTATAGCGTTTATTTGTAGAAATTTTTTATCTACCCAACTGTGTCTCAAACCATTCGTTGCCTGACACTTTAGCGCAATATGCATTGCGTCTTCAGCTAGTCCACACAAAGGACATTTATCCTTCTGTACGTTCCCTCTTTTATTCTTGAGTCTCCAGATACCTAATCTCCACCATGCCATTCCTGTTCTCTCTTCCCTTTAATTTAGTCTAACATATTCTTCCGGTTCCCAAAACTGCTTAACCTCCCTATAGTATTTTAGTGATCCTAGGTCTTTAATATTACTAAAAATATCTTGTCTCGAAATTTCGTTTGCCATCTCTTTTACTATTCTTCCAATAGTTTTCGTGTTTATAGACCCTAGTTCTCTCCATAGCCAATTTAGACCTAATCTGCTTATTTCTCGTTCCAGCTCCTTCAGCCAATTCGATTTCCAATTAGCGGCTTTTATACAAAAGATACATGTTTTCATAACTGCCGAATCATTCCTTCACAGAATATTACCTAAATATTTGATTTTTCTTTCTAGAATAATTCCCAGACTCGAATCGATTCCCATCTCTAGTAACACTGCCAGGTTAGAAGCATTCTCCGGTATTCCTAGAAATTTTTTACACATTTTGGCTCTTACTTTATCGATGTTTCCAGTATGTATATGTACTTAAGGTATTTTCTTTTGTAGAGTTGGGGTTTGTTAACCGTTTGTAATCTATTTGGATATTTCAATACAACATATTTCTGTTCCCGTGTTGTCGAAGTAGCTGGACATCTTAATTGCAGTCACACGCTGTTAGACACTGATCAGGTAATTGTACTAATGACGGTAGAACCGAAATAGATAATACGCTACGATACGTTAATATTAACCTTCAAAGAAGGTCAGTCTACTACGCAGGAAGTAGTGGAAATTCACCCTTGTATGTAGTAAAAATATCGACTAATATCGATCCGTATCGATCCTCGTTTACAGCGGGTGAAAAGATACAAGTACGCCTTTACGAGTTGTTTGACACCAACACCAACGCTTCCTCGAGACAGCTCGCATGCGTCATACGCCTTACCATTATTTTCATAGTAGCGTTGCGTTGGACATTGTACTCATTTCATTTGTGACGTAAGAAGCTTAGTTTTCCGACTCGAATTCTTTCTTTAGTTTCACTTTCTTTTAGGCAATAGAACTTAAAGTAGGCCTGTAGTTGTTTTAAGAGCGTAGAGGAATTCCTATATAAAATTACTACCCGTACCTGTGCGCTCCGCTGCACCCGTTAGAAATAAATATAAAGTAATTACATAATTAAAATAGGACATTTGATCCAGGGAACATTCGTGTTTGATAGAAGGATAAATCGTTTAATATATTACTTAATTTAAATTGCATCCAAATAATTAAAATGCGATCATTTTGGTCCAGAGACACTCATTTGGTGCAATGACAATTCCTTTAACATGTTTCTTAATTTTTATTACATGCAACCATAGTTTAATGAAGATTGACATCATTTAGATTTAATGTGTATATTTTATTTTACTTGTTAGCCTATAGGTTTCCATTGAATTATGGTAATAACTTAATTTTAACCCTTGTTTCCTACGTATTCAGTAAATGGCGCTTGGCCCACTATGGTTCTGAACCCTTCAGATAACTTAAATTATATTATATTATATATTATATTATATTAGATTATATTATATTATATTATATTATGTTATATTATATTATGTTGTATTTATTATATTATATTATATCAGAAGTTATTGTAATAACATTATAACATTATGTCCATCTAGAGAAACTACACTTTCCAATGGTGAATTAATAATAATTAATTATATAAAAATCAGTTAATTTAGCTTCCGATATTACTTCATACAAACACAGAAACATTCTCTGTAGGCTATATTTCATAGCTTTCGATTGTTGCTGTCCAAGGCCTCTTATAGACGAAGTCATTTGTTTTTTAATTCATTACACGGCCTTAGATGGCAGTTATTTTAATTTTTAAACTCATTTATCTCATTAAATATCAGTCCTATCAAAATTTTTCAAGGAATAAAACTTATCGCAAATTATTTTTAAAGATACTTTTGTTATGTAACATTTTTACAAAAATCAATAATAAGCGAGATATTTCGATTTATTTAATTCAGGCCCCCTTATAACCCCCTTTTAAATAATGTATTTTGAATGCCATATAGTCTAAAAACTAAGTTACAACGAACTTCATTTATATTCCAATTTTCATCGAAATCCGTTCAGCCATTATCGCGTGAAAAGGTAACAAACATACAGACAGACAGACATACAAACAAAAATTTCAAAAAAAGCGATTTTCGGTTTCAGGGTGGTTAATTATATATGTTAGGACCAATTATTTTTGGAAAATCGAAAATTACCAGAAAAATTTTGGCTACAGATTTATTATTAGTATAGATGTTACTTATGCCCAAAAATGTCCTTTATATGAACTATTTCATGCTTAAAATACTAAATGGTCCCCATGTTAGCTATATCTTGCCGTGACTTCAGCAATTAATTCGAAACTTTATGACCACGAAATGTTATTCACCTTCGTTCCTGAAAGAATTTTGTCGCCTAGATAAGCTTTGTCAGTACTGTTAGTCATAGTGACGTCATATCTTGTGTCTGAACAATGACACTCGCCTTTACACACTCACTGAAATCAGTTCTTATCATAATAATTGCTAAAATATTCCAGCTATTATCTTATGCTATCCTTCTTTGCAAAGTGTGTGAAAAGTTGAGTTACGAAAAACCCTTGACTTCGTTTTGACACTTCGTCGTCCAATTTGTTTGTAGTAACTTTTTAACCGATAGTTTAAACGAAAATATACGCAACAAAGTCAAGTGCCTTTCTTTTATATTACTGTCCCTTCATTCAATAAGCTACCCGCAGCCAGAAGTTTTGAAGATAATTGTTTACTCAACTGTCCGAAGACAGGTCTGGACCCCAAAAGTGACACTAACAAGGCATCACTCATGAGACAATTAGGCCAGGGGATAATGGGGGTAGGGTGGTTAGTTCCTTTCCCCCTCCTTTGCATACAACGCTGACCATTTACATATTACACTAATCAGTAAAGCCCGGATTTCTAAGCAAAATGCATATTCTTTTCCACACTTTTAAAGGTAAGCAGAAAGGTTGTACTTCGTAATACACACTTAGATAAGCAGTTTTAACTATGTTTGTTAGTGCTTATAAATGCATATTTCGCAAAAAAAACGTTTTTGCTTGCTTATTTTACGATTTTTAATTAAAGCAGCATATTTTACCCAAAACTGTAACTTTAAAAGTGCACATTTCACTCCTAGCCGTCATTTATCTCCGATTACCTTTTTTTTTATTGGCTAATAAAAAATTAAGTTCAGTCGAATGCGTAAGAAAGCAATGCTAGGGTACGACCCAGGATGTTGTGAAATAATACTGCGTAGTTCTAATTAGGAGAGAACCTTGGGATTCCCCGCCAAGCTTCTGCACCTAGGCAGATCAATCGGTTATCGTACTTATTGCGTTATCGGAATGATGTCATGTGCATGGATAGTGAATCCCCGAGTTCTAAGCTGCAGTGTGTAAGTTGTGCAACACGCGTTGGTTCAATAAGCTGTGTGTGATTGCTTGCTGTTGTAGTTAAGGAATGCCACCCACAAAAACCTCTCAATCAGCATTCTTACGCAAATGCATAAATGAGTTTAGAAGTAATATTTTCAGTGAGGACGACAGTGTCTTATTTTGTTTAGTGTGTGAAAAGAGTGTTTCTGCGAAAAAAAAATAACATTGTGCAGCATATTAATACAACGCGGCATGAGAGATTTAAGAATAAAAGTTAAACCAGCAACTGATTAAAAGCAATGTCAGTGAACAATCGAGTTCCAGTGATACATTTTTCAATAATAATAATAATTAAATAAAGTAGTAGTAGCAGTAATAATAATAATAATAATAATAATAATAATAATAATAATAATAATAATAAGGTAAGAGTTCTTCGAAACAATTTATCATAATATTTCCGTGTATTCGTTTTTGCTTATTTTTGTGCTTATTTTCACCATTTTTCGTGCTTATTTGCTTGCATATTTTACTGTTTGATTGTGCTTAGAAATCCGGGCTTTACTAATCAGACTTCAGATGTATACAAACAATTCTTCTTCCTCTGACACTTATTGTCAAGTGATAGTATTGCCTGATAAATAATTAGGGTGGTATTCATAGACATTTCGCAGCACGCCCTACGAGCGTACTAAGCTAGCCCCGGCTATCCACTGGTTACTTGTACAGAATTCAAATCGTATCCTATCGCTAACACTGGTTTATGAATACGAAAAACGTTGATCATCCACCGAAAGCCCGCGCTAAAAATGTCTATGAATACGGCCCTTAGGGACCGGAATCTTAGCCATTACTCTTTGAAGTTAAGTGAGTACAGAGTTTGTGCAATGAACCAAATAAGTTGAAGGAAGTTAGTGGCGCGTGGTGATGTACAGACTACTCCCGCATCAAGGATGGGGCTCTGTTGTGTATTAAAAAAGAATAAACATAGCCTTTACTGTAAATGTTTAACTTAAAATGAGGCTGTTTCACAGGCACTACTCTTAATGAAATGTTTAAACCCACATTACAACAATCTTTGATGTAAAATTTTAACTCAAAATATTACTGTATCAAAGGTAGTACTCTGAAAAATTTAAGCCTATCTATACTAATAATAAATCTGTAGCCGAAATTTTTCTGGTAATTTTCGATTTTCCAAAAATAATTGGTCCTAACATATATAATTAACCACCCTGAAACCGAAAATCGCTTTTTTGAAATTTTTGTTTGTATGTCTGTCTGTCTGTATGTTTGTTACCTTTTCACGCGATAATGGCTGAACGGATTTCGATGAAAATTGGAATATAAATTAAGTTCGTTGTAACTTAGATTTTAGGCTATATGGCATTCAAAATACATTATTTAAACGGGAGGTTATAAGGGGGCCTGAATTAAATAAATCGAAATATCTCGCTTATTATTGATTTTTGTAAAAAAATGTTACATAGCAAAAGTTTCTTTAAAAATAATTTGCGATAAGTTTTATTCCTTGAAAAATTTTGATAGGACTGATATTTAATGAGATAAATGAGTTTAAAAATTAAAATAACTGCCATCTAAGGCCGTGTAATGAATTAAAAAACAAATGACTTCGTCTATAAGGGGCCTTGGACAGCAACAATCGAAAACTATGAAATATAGCGTACAGAGAATGTTTCTGTGTTTGTATGAAGTAATATTGGAAGCTAAATTAACAGATTTGTATAATTAATTATTATTTTACCATTGGAAAGTGTAGTTTCTCTAGATGGACATAATGCTATATTGTTATTACAGTAACTTCTGATATAATATAATATAATATAATATAATATAATATAATATAATATATATAATATATGTAATGTAATATTATATAATATAATTTAAGTTATTTGAAGGGTTCAGAACCATAGTGGGCCATTACTGAATACGCAGAAAACAAGGGTTAAAATTAAGTTATTACCATAATTCAATGGAAACCTGTAACAAGTAAAATAAAATATACACATTAAATCTAAATAATGTCAATCTTCATTAAACTATGGTTGCATGTAATAAAAATTAAGAAACATGTTAAAGGAATTGTCATTGCACCAAATGAGTGTCTCTGGACCAAAATGATTGCATTTTAATTACTTGGATGCAATTTAAATTAAGTAACATATTAAACGATTTATCCTTCTATCAAACACGAATGTTCCCTGGATCAAATGAACTATTTTAATTATGTAATTACTTTATATTTATTTCTAACGGGTGCAGCGGAGCGCACGGGTACGGCTAGTATTACAATAATATTTGATGTACATTTTTAACTTAAAATGTTACTGTTTTATAGGTACCGCTCTTAATGCAGTGTTTAAGTTCATATTACGATAATCTTTGTTGTAAAATTTTAACTTCAAACATCGATACAACTGTAACACAGGTAGGCCTACTGAAATGTTTAAACCTATAATACATTGACCTTTCCTGTAAAATTTAACTTCATAAACATAGCTAAACTGAAGTACATGTACTGTACTTGTTTAGGTGTAAGGAATCTGTTGTAGAGTGACCCTGCAGTGCGCAGGGTGTCTACTGAAGGACACGTGACGTATGTATATCCCGTACACACTTATACTAATTCCAATGTCGTTGGACTAATACAACGGTCTTTACTGATAATAGATGTACATATCAGCCAGAACCTCATCAGAGGTGGTTGAAGAGAATGTCACAGTGTAAATACTCAACACAAGACGACAAATTATAGGCCTATCGTATTTACAAGCCATTAAATTATTACTAAATCTGATCAGACAACTTATTCGAGAAATTAAAATTAACATTTCTCTCAACTGGTGGCATTTCGATTTTTGATAATTCGCTCTTGAGGAGCTTTCCCTTCCAGGAGTAATGCATGGAGGGTATGGGTAACGATTATTATGAATGTGATTAATGGAGAAAACGGTGGAATGTCGAGAGTAAGGAGTTATTACACGAAAATCGTCCCCAAAAATCATCTTTACCAGTTAAAATGAACAGTGGTTAAATTAATAAGCAACTCATAATAATTTAACATGCCATTACATAAAAATGACTGTGCCTAAATAAATTCAGTTCCATAGAGGGCTCATTACAGTCTAGGCTAAGCATGACGAGCCGGGGTAGATTTAGCCTTCAAACGAGGTGCAACAGTGACGTAGAATCTCAGAATACCATGCAGGCACACGCATATAAGATATTTTATGTCACTGTCGCACCTCGTTTGAAGGCTAGAATTTCCACGGCCGGACATGCCTGGTCTAGGCATAAGTTATAATAAAAGTAACATCCGGAGAAGGATAATGTTTTAATAATTAATTATTAAGCTGCTTTTTTTCGGTCTTTATTTAAATTTCAAAATGAAAACATCAAAAAAAAAGGTTCTGAGGAAGCTAACAAACTGATCCATGATATTAAATTGGAAAGTAAGAATTAACTAATGGGAAAACTAATAAGTTGTATTGTAACATTTTACAATTTTTTCTTATTCAGGTGTCTCAAAACTTTGCTTTTAACAATAAAATTATTTACTTAACTTATTAATCTAATCTATTTCAAATTTATTTCATTAACAATAAATTTTTTTTTCGAAGTACATATGATATTTCATGCAGATATTCTGGTTTGATGAAAGAGTAATGGAACGGAGAAAAATTTCTCCGGTGCCGGGATTTGAACCGGAGTTTTCAGCTCTACGTGCTGATGCTTTTAAGCCACATCGGATACAACTCCGACGCCGGAAATATCATATGTACTTCGGTACATTAAAATAATATATATGATATGCGTAAATCACTTCGTGATTTAAGACGGCGCTTATTCCGTCGGATCCCGGCAACTAGTCACTCATATCGAGTTCTCAGCACATGTGTGGACTTCGGTCCTGCGTTTAGACATCTATGACACTAACTCCTCAGAGTTGGAGTAATCTGAGACGATTCTAACCGGCTCGGAGTTGTATCCGGTGTGGCTATGGATAAAGATTCGCTAGAGCTGAAAACCCGGGTTCAAACCCAGGTTTGGAGAGAATTTTCTCCGTTCCATTACTCTTTCATCTTAACAATAAAATTATTTACTTAACTTATTAATCTAATCTATTTCAAATTTAATTCCGAGCGATCATGGGGAAGGTTTGCATTATGGAATGGAATGGATTGACGAAATATGGGACCTGAAATATTGCACTAATCAAGATTCGAAGCGCAAAATAAGATTCGCTGTAGACAATCCCTCTGCGATCGGGGAATGCTGTGAAATGATGACGAAATGGGAAAAATGATGAAAGAATGCCTAATATGAGGAAAAAAAAACCAGAGAAAAAAACCAACTGCGATCTTATCCGCTACAAGTGCCAATGAAAAATCCCAGACCTGATCGAGACTCGAACCCGGGCCGCGTACGTAACAGATCGGAGGTCTGACCATTCAGCCACCGCAGGAGTAAGGCTTGTATTAAAAAAATGTTGAATAAGTAGTTTCAATTAAAATAAAAGAGGGGAACATTTCAATATGATCATTGAACTTTACCTTCACATGTATTATTTTCTCTAGTGTGAATTTATTGAGTTTGAAGATGATACTCTAGTCCAGAAAATTATGATTACAAGTACTGATGTTTTCAATACTTCTGGCACTTTATTTATGAGCGTAACTTATATAATTTCGTTTTCAGCTATGTTATTATTATGTTATTATTATTATTATTATTATTATTATTATTATTATTATTATTATTATTATTATTATTGTTATATTCCTTCAATTAACCACGGGCTTAGGAAGAAGTTCATCTCATACAACTAGGTGAAACTTTTGGACAATACGTTTACAGAATTACAGCTTTCTGAACTGATATAATTAATCTTCCTGGGTATACAGTTTTTTGCAGCTTTTTAGTGAAGTCTCTCTTTCTTTCTTTTCCTTAGTTTAACCTCTCCCTTTTAGGTGCATTTACACGACCCACGCCACCCGGGCCTTACAGGGCCGCGACCTGTCGGGAGAGGAATTAAGCTATGGATCACATACATACTTTTTTGACCACACAAGGACATGGAGGACCTCCCCGGATGAGGGATCAGCTCAGTGCCAGGGGCACCTCCGATACAACACAGACATTTAAGACATTACACATCATTCACTCACACATATGAGGGAAGGATCGCCGTCCATGGCCGAACTTTCAAGAGGTACAATCCCGGCATTTGCCTGGAAATAACTGAGGAAACCATGAAAAACCTCAGTTAGGATTGCCGGCCCCCTGGGATCGAACCCCGGACCTCCCGAATGCAAGGCCAGCCCTCTACCACTCCGCTAGTCCGCTCGGTTTTTAGTGAAGTCACGATAGAATAATTATATTTATTGTTGACACTTCTTTAACCAATTAAGGTTTCGGTAAGAGAGGATATACAGAGTGTCCCAAATTGATGTGTACACATTTTGAAACACTATTTCTCAGCAAAGAGAAGAGAAAGAAATACGATTTTCGCGGTTTTATATTCCTTAAGCCCGTACATGTTCAAAATGGTCCTTTCCGCCACAGTACACTCCCAACAACGACGTACAACAGAGCGACATACCAACTGGATTGTTGCTAATGAAATATCATTACAAGCATGTTCATTCTGAACTCTCAGTTCCTCCAGTATTTGTAGTTTTGTGGCGTATACTGTGTCCTTTAGAGCTCCCCATAGGAAGAAGTCTGGAGGGGTAAAATCCGGAAATCGAGGCGGGAATTCCGCAGCACTTCCTCTTCGTCCTATCCATCTCTGATTGAGTGTGCGATCGAGAAAATTCCTCACATTGACATGAAAGTGAACTGGAGCCGCGTCTTGTTGAAAGTAAAACCCATTTTCATTCTCAGAGAGGGCATTAAGACGTGGAATCGTGGTTTCCAACATTTGCAGGTATTTCTCACCCGTGGAAGTAAGTTTTACTGTTTCATAGATCTACTTTATTTCAGTTGCCAGTCATTTGTTTTGTTTTTTAAAGCGTGACGCGGCCATATTGTCTTGATATGTGCATGATGTGAATAATAAAATATCTAAGAAACACTAAAAAATCAAATAAAGCACTTTCCTTGAAACCTTGTTGCAAAATAAATATCAAATAAAATTATAAGAATAATAGAAGGAGAAACACAGAATAAGATTAGGAACTATTCACTGACATTATCGCTGGTAAAGAATAATAAAGATTACACCTTTGTCAGAAATAAAACTTATAGGCCTACGGTAGGTAACACGTAAATTATATCAAGAATTTATGATGAATTAAGTTAATTTATGAAAATAATTCAACGTAATCTTCTGAAAGCATAATAAATTAACTGAAGTTCTTAGTATATAAATAAAGCAAAATTTATGACAGGTGTTATTTTTAGTTGAGTGAAGATTTATAAGTGCAATAATGTTTGTGCACAGGAATTGAGCTTCGCAAAACACAGAAAACCATTAGCCTACTTAAGAAAACTCTTATGGTTCCGATTTTAATGGGAAATTCATACTGTTTCCCTTTTCCCTCATTGTGTAATGTTGTCACAGTCTTGGTTCAACTTGTTTATTGACGATTTACTACGCTTTTATTCAAAGTCGTCTTAGTTATGCGACCCTGTTATGGGGGAATCATAGTTTTAAGATGGGATCAATAAAATTAGACTTGTATAGTTAACAGAAATGAAATTTCACACACAGTAAGTTAATGTTCATATTAAGAATAAACAAATAAAATAGTAAGTAAAGGGTGCGGCAAAACATCCTCCCTAATTTAAAGTTTAAATAAAAAACAGATGGATCAAAATAAGGAAACTTTATTAATATGAATGGTATCTTAACAGTGGGAATTTTTCATTTTTTGAATAACGTGTCTCTCAAGTGGTGTCCTTCACTATCAATGCATTGTTGAATACGACTTCTGAAATTCTGCATCACTCTAACTAGCATTTCTTGAGGAATAAGACCAATTTCTTCCTGTATTGCATTTCTTAGTTCTGGCAAAGTCCTCGGCCGATGTTTGAACACCTTAGCCTTAAGATGCCCCCATAGAAAAAATCGCAGGGTGCAAGGTCTGGTGATTGTGCTGGCCACGTGAAGAAATTAAGCGTCCGGGAAACATCTGAGTAGCGACAACGGAATTAGCACTTACCAGAAACGATACCACAGCGTAAGCACTTTCTTCACCCGTCCACGGCATAGTTGGAATTCGTTACAGATTATAATTTGCACTAATTGAATGTCAATTCCGTATATTCAGTGTCCTATTCAATTCTTGTTGTTTTGCGCATGTCATTTGATATCGCTATGGCAACGCATGTAAACCTAAATTTCCCGCTGTTTAGATACAGTTCATATTAATACAGTTTCCTTATTTTGATCCATCTGTCCTTTATTTAAACTTTAAATTAGGGAGGATGTTTTGCCGCACTCTTTATAAAATAAGTTCATAACATAATAATAATAATGATAATAATAATAATAATAATAATAATAAATTTATTGTTGAAATAAAAGATAAGAAAGTGAACCTGTCCAATATGTGACCAAAGGGTTATCCAAGTTACAGGATAGAAGTACAGTATATCCAAGGTATAGAGCAATGGTGGGCATTCCTGCGGCATTACCGCAGTGACGTCAGACCTCAGCGAAGCATCAAACTTACCCTCTACCCTCCCCCACTCCATGAAAGTACTGCGCGTGTACGTGGCGGATTATACTGGATTGCTGTACCTCGGAGCTTCATTAGTGATACAATGTCTTTCGCAGAATCATATGAATCGAGAGGATATCACACTTACAAGAAAGGCGGTTCTTTCATTTCTCATATTTAGGACCAGTTACAAATATTCAGGACGCGAACTTAAATATGTGCATTCTTAAAATAGATCACCTGTTATACGAGTTCAAAGAACATAGATTCAGTGATTTTCAAAGGATAGAGAAAGATTTCAATGCTTTTGCCACTCCTTTTCATGCTTAAATTAAATGTTATCCCAGATTTGCAGTTAGAGGTACTGGATTTGCAGAATGATAGCCTCTTTAAAGCAGAATGTGAAGGTCTGCTGGGGGTTAAATTTTTTTAAAAGATGTCCAGTACTACATATCCACTGCTTAGACAGTTTGCTTAAAAAATAATGAGTACCGCTATTTCCCATAAGTATGGTCCTGGAACATAACTATTGTCCACGATACAACTATTCAAATTTTGTACTCCATAACGTATAATCTCGTTTATCTATTTTTTGCTGTATTGTAGTTTGAATTCAAGTCACTGCAGCTATCTAGGGAACGGTCTATGTTACTTCTACAATGATCTTTGAATGGTTGTATCGTGAACCATAGTTGTGTTCCAGGACCATAGTTATGGGAAATGACGGTATGAATTCATCAACCTACAGTTCGAACAGCTGTTTTCTAAAATGAAATTTATAAAGTCCAGCCACAGATCCCGCTTAAGCGATGCTCATCTCCTTGCGCAACTGAACATAGCATGCAAATTGCTTTGAAAAATGATTAATTAAAATATCACGTGAATGAACTCTTCTAATTACATATGGTAGGTAGGAGTGTAGTGGCGCAACTGTCTGTAAATCCGTCACTGCACTGTAGAGTGCAACCTCTCCCACAGTATGTAGTTGCCATTTAAATCCTGTCACAGTCTACTATATACAGTCGCGAAGCTCAATATGTAGTAAAAATGCAAACATGGGTAGTTGCCCACCACTAGGATCGCTACTATCGCCTTATCATCGCAGATCTCTCTCCTAGTAGACGACAAAATATGTTACACTTTCGTTGTGTTCTTTTGGAAATATTAATACCTTCCTTCCATATTGAAATATTAAATGCATAAAGTTAATTTATTATTTTAATGAAATATATTAAATTCCACCATAAACTCGAAGATACCTGCAAGAAATAGGTTAATATTTTTTTTGTTTGTGCAAAACGAACTGAAATTTACTATAATCGCTTCACTCATTCAAGATTATAGCGATAATTAACTATGAAACCAATAAATATTAATTTGCATTTCCCTTTACAACAATAATAATGGAAATATGAATTAATGGAGTAACTTACGTGTACCGGTACTTGTAGTGTAGGCTTGCGTAGTTAAAGTGGGATGAGGTTAAGCAATAATAATCACACCAGAATTGGAAATAAAACGTGATCAATAAATTTTATTGTAACAGACTTTTTCTACGTCTCTAATAAAGTAACAAATAAAAATAACAACAAAATTAACAGCTATAATTAAAAATATATCCTTTGAAAAAAAAAGTAGGCCTAAGCAATAATAATCCCACCAGAATTGAAAATAAAATGTGATCAATAAATTTCATTAAAACAAACTTAATTTTTCTACGTCTCTAGTAAAATATAATTATTCCAATTATTGTATTTTAGCCATTAACATTTTCATTACAACCAATAACGAACATTTCACAAGCATCAATGTGAAATACGCAACGAGCTAGCACTCGATGGAAATACGACACAGTCCAAAGTCGACCGTGGACAGTCTGTTGTTTCTAGTTACTAACCGCTTGGAGCACTTTATCACGAGATTTGCAAAAAATCACCTCAAGCTTCGCGACTGTATATAGTAGACTGTGATCCTGACGTGCGTTGCGTTCATTTTGCCCACCACTGGTATAGAGGATTCAAACTCGTGAATTTACAGCATTTACCGGTTCCTAAGAAAAATGTCCAGGATAGAGGGGTAACAAGGGCATAGAGGTGTCCAAAGTAAGGACTTTTACTAAAATTTAGTTTTGAGAAGTTGTGGAAGTGCAACTCTTGGACTGCCATTTCGTCTCGTGTAAACAGTGGGGTCTCGTGATTTTTGTAATGTGTTGTGCAACGCCTCCTACAACTTCTTGGGAAGTCTTTCAAGTCTCACTAAGCGATGTGAAGTATTTATATCGTCTGAGCCAAGAACACACTAAGCGCCATTGCTCTGTCACGCGGCACGTCTAACCTCAACGCCAACAAGCCGTATTAACAGAGCAGTCTCTGGAAGGCGACGCGACGTTCCTGTGTCATCGGAGCAGACTCTTCAATTACAAAGCTTGTCGTGAAATAAAAAAGCGCCTGCAGTCAAGGCGAGTAATAAATTCGTGCCAGCCTGTGAAGAAAGTAGTGTCAGAGTTCCACGACGTTCCTTGTATCGTGGGGAATGTGCAGACGTCTGTCTCACTGCCAGGCACTGCGAGAGGCCGGTAGACTCATCGATTACATTTTGTGCTGCGATGGAATTTATACCAATTCTATACATTGAATGACACTAATTACTCTATATGCAATTTTTCGTTGTTTACAAATTTCCTTCCGGAACATATCGACACAGAACAAAAATATCTTCATAGGAGATCAATAAATTCCTTCCTCAATTTAAGCAACCATTAAAACTCTGTTTTGTGTGAAAGCTCCCTCTCGGATTGTAATTCCTGTTCCATTATAAACGTTGGCCCGTTGTCAATGCGATGTCTGTCATTATTAGTGAATATTCGACATTGTGTTATATTCGTCATCAGCGCCTATCATAATTATGTCTAAGACGTAAACAAAATAAGGCCTAAAAGAGAAGTGACTGAATGGATAGTGAGCGAATAAATGATTGGAAAACGTATTATTTGCCTTTCTCGTGTTAAATTTTATATTACCTTGTTAACATATTTCAACCTGCTATTGGCCATCTTTAGAACTGGTTATTGCTGGTCTTGGCTCCTTTGTTTTGTTTCCTGTTTGGTTTGTTTTTGTAGTGTAATGTGGAGTCAGAGAGTGTGTATGTTCTGAAATTGAGTTGTGGGTTGAGAATTTCATTTGGATGTGTTTTTGTGTGTCTGTATATTTCGTATTGTTCTAGTGGGTTTAGTTTCTGGCTTTTTGTTTGGATGTGTGGAATTTCCATGTCTGTGGTCATGTCTCTGTAGGTGTGGGACAGGCAAATCATTTCAAACACATTACAAAGAATACATCACAGCTATGACAAAATTATAAAACACTTCCACATATGCAGAACACATCACAAATACTAACCACACCTACAGAGACATCAACACAGACGTGAAAATTCAAACGAACTTCTGTTCCAGAAAATTTGGTAAAATCTTCTTCTGTATCCTTCTAAGATCATTATGGAACGAACTTTCGAGACCAGTGTTTGTCTGTAAGAGGTTTTTAATAAAATTTCTGTATTCTTTTTTTTATTTTTAAAATTTTTAGTACTGATATTTTTATTTTAAATATACTGAAAATACTAAAAAGGCGCTTTTTAGATACACATATGGTTTTTATGCTTTTATAGGACTTTATGGTTCATTTAGGCATTTTAGGTCTAATAGAATTTTAATCGGAGGATCCTGTGTATATGAAACATAGAGATATCTGTAAAACATACATCTGGAATGTAGCAAAGAAAATAGGTATGGAACTAGAAATCCGTTCTCTAATTTAAGGGTTCAGAGCCAGTGGGCCATATATTAAGAACGGAGAAAACAATGATTAAAATTAAGTGAATATCAAAATTTCATGAAACATATAGGAAGTAATATATAGTATGCACATTAAAACTAAATTATATGTCAATCTTCATTAAACTATGGTATTCACTTAACTTTAACCCCTGCTTTCTCCGTTTTTAATGAATGGCGCTTGGCCCACTATGGCTCTGAACCCTTTAGTTAGTCAATATATTTCATACAGTGGCTGGGGAAAAAATGAATAAATAACACTACAATGAACATAAACATAACCAATATAATGCTTCATTTAAACATTCCTCCAACATCTCTAGACATTTTCTGCCGAGATAAATATTTTATTCTCCCTTTTGAGCGACTCCCTATGTCAAAGATAGCATATTGCCTCCTTGCACCCCAGTATCAATCACAGGCTCTACAATAGATTTTTCGCTCCTGGAGTTAAGTCATTGGGTAGCTAATGATCTCATTCTTCTCCTAGGCCATACTAACCATATTGTTTAGTGGAAATGAAATTTACTGTAAATGTAGCTTCACTTTCAGACATAATTTTGTGAACTAAGAGACTGCAGAAATACTGTCTAATCTACTTGCGTGCTTTTGCAGTCCAGAGATTATCTCAATGCCTAAGGTACAGAGGAGACTAATAATTTTCTCTAGAAGGCCTGAAAATGGTCTTTGAAGAACAATATTGTCCAAGGACATCAGCATCTGTGGTTAAGTGTTTGACGGGATCGTCACACGATGTTGTTGAACAGCGGTGACCAAAGCGGGTGTCATGATTACATCGTGTAATAACAGATATTCAAACGGGTACGAGGAGTTTCCTGTACATTGCTGTGGTATTTCATTCACGTACTGAAGGCAAGCAGTGGCGGTATCATGTCGCTCTACAAACTCTGTCTCTACAAGCAGCAAGAGGTGGTTTCGTAAATAATGAGAAGGAGAACTTTATTGTTGTTCTGTCGGACAAAATGTAATATTATGCAAATCTAGTCTTTCAGGTAAGGCTCCCTGTAAAGCAGAACTGAATAATTTCAAGGGAAAAATTGTTCCGGTGCCGAATATCGATCCCGGGACCTCTGGGTGAACGTACCAACGCTCTGCCAACTGAGCTATCCGGGAACTCCACCCCATACCGTCTCAACTTTTCCCTTTATATCCACACAACTCGCGTGGGCTGACGAAAGGCCAGAGACCCACATCGAGTGCACACAATCTCTGTGTGACTTGGAAAATGTAATATGTTTACTTTGTTCAACGGTTCAATTAGGAATATATAGAAACATTGTCACGCTGAATAATGCAGTATTATTATTATTATTATTATTATTATTATTATTATTATTATTATTATTATTATTATTATTTTTATTACTGACCACTAAGTATATGTTTCTATAATTCTTCTGTACGTGCATGAATATTGATATTTGTAGATCTTCTTCCCAGAAGGATAAAATTATTAGGTTTTATCTCAATTTTAATCTTCTTAAAATTTAGATGAGGATAACTATTTATTAGTTATTCATTTATTAATAATATTGTAGATTCAATATTATGTGTCAACGAACTATTAAACGCCAGGAATTGACATGTCTTAAATCATAGCTAGGAAGAGAAAGATGAGATAAATAAATGTAAAGAAATTAGCTGCCTAATGGGGTTTGAAATATCTCGTGCTCTGATGCCTTTCAATAGACCAGAATTTGTCAAAAGAGTAATGATTAAAATAGCTTAAATAACTTGTCCATAAGAAGTTTTTAATTTTGAAAAATACGAATTTCTCGACTCAGTATCGAGAGAAGAATTTAGAAAATTCCTGATTATATTCAAGAGGAAGGTTAAAAAATGAAGCAAGAAAAATCGTATTATTATTCACTGGCTATTGATGACAGCAGCGACATTACTGATACAGCAAAGTTTGAGATTTTTATCCGCGGGATTGATCAAGATGTTAGTACAGGAACCACCACTGGTTGTAGTTTTCATGCTAAGTATCTTTCCTCCGTCTCCTTACGTCATAAGGTGTCGGTGACATATAATCTCTGCAGCTCGAGTTTTGGTCACCGCTGCTGTAAAAGGATGAAATCGCCTCGAAGAGGATTGGTGGGATGAAATGTGATAGAATAATAAGAAGATTAGAAGAGAGGTTACGAACCAAAGAAAATATTCAAGTTCAGAAAAATAACAAAAATATTCCAATTGGAATCTTCAGTTTTAATAATAGATTTAATCTTAGATGGACTGATCATTAATATTTATTTATAAAATTCTTCTTTATTTCTGTGATGCACATGTTGTGTTTTGCTTAAATTAGACCTATAGAAGTAATTAAGAATTTGTAAATGGAATTTAACAGCACCTATAGAAGATCAGATACCGGTACGGATTCTTCCTTAACACATCAGCAATTTGGCATCGCGCCTTGGCGTTGCTCATCAGTCAGGACAGAGCGGCAGTGGCAGCTATTCTTTTCACTGGCGAGTTTATTTTCAGTGTAACAGGATAAAGTTAATGAGCTAATGACAAAACCTCTACTCAAACTGCAGACAATATTAGATCTCGTCAACAAGTAGACAAATACAAAAAAATTGTTGGTCAACTAACTGTAAAGTTGTCCACTGCTGTGGAGTAACGGTTAGCGTGTCTCATTGTAAAACGAGCGCTCCACTATAAGTAGACCGAAAATGTGCTGGATTAAACAGTGTAATCCTTCAAGAGGAACAAGTTCTAAAGGTTTACTATGTATTTATTGCTACTTTTATGATAATTACTGACTATATTACCATGTTATAGCGAATCCTAGGCACTGAAAATAGAATATTCCCAATATGAATGTCGATCATTTCAACAAGGATGAGTTGAAGGTAACAATTGTGTCGTAATTGCATATAGAATTTTTCCTTCCTTAGCAACATACTAAAGAAAGTGATGAAAACACAATGTAGAGACGAGAGGGTAGAAATCATGAAAGATTGTTTGTGAATGAACAGTATTTTTTTAATATAATAAATAATAATAATAATAATAATAATAATAATAATAAGTAATAATTTGAACAATAATAATGGTACACATTTGTTTGGCATTCCCGATGAAGCAAAAGCCTGTGGCCTGGAGTGGAGTTTACATTGAGTAATTAAAAGTAATATTACAAGTTTAAACCTACACTAAAATAATTAGATAATTATTTAATTTAAGTAATCAAATATATGTAAGCAAAAGTAAAGTGATGAATATCAAAATAATAGGCTAATACAAGAAATAATAATAAAAGAAATACAATGAAATTATATCAGGTAAAACACAGAAAAGTTGGTTAACTAGAACGTACAAGGGGCGTTGGCTCCTTTAAACAATAATAAAGTAAATTGAAAAAATATTAAATAATATTATTGTAAAACAAATACAAAGTATTATGCAATAATATAATGGAGTAATATATTATATACGTAAATGATGTTTTAATTCTATTTGATTTATTGAATTTTGAAAGATTCATAACATAAATATATATATTTTTTTTTAAAAATTTCATGTAAGAGAGAAATATCAAAAATAAAAATAAAAATATATAAAATTATATATATATATATATATATATATAAATTATTGGAATACTAATCAGTATTTAACATCAGTTGAAGTGCTTGCTTTTTAAATAATTTATTATTGGAAGGTGCTAATTTTGAATGTTTTTTAATTTGCAGTATAATATTCAGCTAAATTTAAGAAACCGTGGTATATAAAATGTTTCCTAATTTTAAGTTATTTACCGGTATTAAAATAGTGATTTAATGTATCCCTTTTGTGTTGTAAATTTAAGTTTTGATACATGCCTTAATTACCTCTCTCTTTATCCGTAAGTTGAAACAACCCGATACTTGGTGCGTCACCTGAAATTAAAAAGGATTAAGAAATCATATTTGGTGTTACCAAATACTAATGGCTTTTTTTTTAACCCCAACCCCCCTCAGGAAATACATTCTCATAATTCCCCTCACCTAGTGTTTTTCAGCAAAAATTGTCAGGGGAAAAAATAGAAAGGAAATTATCCAATAATATACGGCAGCTCTGTAGCTTAAGGTCTACGTAGCCTCTAAGGGTGCTATGCATAGACATTTCGCTAGCCAGCGCTACGAGCGTGCTAAACTAGCTCCGGCTATCGACTGATTACTTATACAGGATTCATATCATATCATATCGCTAACACTGGTTTATGAATACGAAAAACGTTAGTTCGCTGATCATCCGCCGGAAGCCCGCGCTAAGAATGTCTATGAATATGGCCCTAAGAGAAACGAGTACCGTACCACGAGTATTTCCTTGGGAGTAAATGCGGCAAGTTCGTAGGACTGACGTCCCCATTGTCACTAATGCCGATTTTCTAGAAAATGTGGAATCTTAACCTCCTGCTTCCTTATGGACCTCCATATCCTGTAATAGAGCCATCTTTTCCTTTTTTAGTAGTAGTAATATTAACATTAAAAATGATAATGTCATATAACAAACGTGTGTAGATCTACTGCATGATCAAAATTTTACATTGTTTTCTTCCATTTAATAAAGGCTTAGTTACGACAATAACATTCCGAGTAATGAAAATAAATTAATATTTTTAAATAAGTATTTATTGTGGAGAATGTGGAATAAAAAAAAATTAGCTATTCATTGACGTGTATTTCTTTTGTTTACAAGTAATTTCTCTTCTTAGAAAAACAGTACCCGTAGTTCGAATTAGTGTCGATGTTGCCAAGAAATTCTTCGTGCACGTGCTACTCAGGTAGCAGCTGGTTTATAAACACTTTTGACTGATTTCGTTCTCATAAGAAAGTATCTCACACAGAACTAATGTTATCATCGTTATGAAATAAATTACACTCTACAGCATGATGTTATAATATAGCACTGGCGCAGCGAGGGGGATTTTGAGGTCCCCTCCCCAGAGCCCTTCAGAGGAAAAAAAATCGAAACCCTGTAGAATCTCTGCAACATTATAACAGTGAAGTCACTTTAATTCCTTAACTTCTATAGAAAAAGTAAATGCGCTGCTGTACACTATTACCACAGTCTAGTATATACAGTCACGAAACTCAATACGTAGTAAATATGCATCCATAGATAGTTGCTAACCACTAGGATCGCTAATACCGCCTCATTACATACAATGCGAAATAATACCGGCACAGTCTATTGTTCCTAGCAACCTCGCAACTCAAGCTTCGTGACTGTATATACTGGGTGTTCATTTCAAAGTGTGTCATGACGTCACTGTTGTTGGGTCACCGATTTGAAGCGAGTTTCAGCTTATATGTTAGAGAAGTTTCCTATTATTTAAGGCGTTCTTCAATCTGAACTTGAGAACGTGTACGGTATAACTTGAACGTCGTAGCAAGAGATGGCGGTCTGTACGGTCTGTGTGCTACCATAACCTCTTTCGAACTGTGTTTTGCGCCGGCAAGTCGTACGCAGGGTAT
This sequence comes from Periplaneta americana, assembly GCA_025594305.2. Taxonomy (NCBI): domain Eukaryota; kingdom Metazoa; phylum Arthropoda; class Insecta; order Blattodea; family Blattidae; genus Periplaneta; species Periplaneta americana. The sequence goes on from JAJSOF020000005.1 coordinate 70,155,657, forward strand.
TTGTTATCATCGGTTGCGTACGGTAACATTCCACAACACAAATCAAATGCTCCGTGTCCGTGTTGACCGTCGAAGTTAATGTCAACAAATACGTAATTAATCGTCTTAACCCTCTCCCCATATCCCGACAGTACGCATTTCCAAACAGTTCACATTCCTGCCACTACCGGCGTTACCGTACGTATCGGCACGTACTCTTCAGAATGAACGCCGTACTTGCTAGAAACTTCTCTGTCTCTTAGGTTATACACCTCTGCGGAAGTGTAGGAAGATTGAATTCTCTAGGCTCATCAGCTCGCCACATGACGGCATACAGCGAGCCATGACACATTTTGAACTGAACACCCAGTACTAGACTGTGCTATTACTAAGACTAAACAAAGACACTCTTTGCCTTCGAGATAGACTACAACAGAGTACACCGTACTGCATTGCCGAAATAAGGCTTTTGAATTCTGAACGTGTCTACATTAAAAGAAGTGCGATGAAATCAAACCTACGTCCTGAGGGTATAATGCGACGAATGAGCTGCAGTAAGAAAAATTTACGTCTCGTGCTCCTGAATCAGCACAATAAGCGACAATATGCGATATGAAAGATATACTCAAAAGCTTTTTTTACGATACTGGCATGTCGTGATAACGCATTGCACATGTGCATAATTGCATTATTGCCGAGCAATCTCGTATGTCAAAAAATTAACAAGATTTCACTTGATTTCTAATAAAGAAATTTTCCGGAAACTTCTGCAAACACATCTTAAGTCAAGGCTTGGATACACACTTCACAAGAAGATATTTAAATATCCTCTTACGTCAGATATTTGTTTGTTATCACGATATTAAAATGTTTCTTCGCTCTCCTGTAAAATTATTTTTTTATATACGAAGATACGAGATTGCTGTCCAATTTAATCGATTTGCTTTAATACTAAACGCAAATTACATCTTCGTAAATAAAATATACCATAGAGCTTTTCTTTTTGTTTTATGAGCTGTAATATTTTTAGGATTGAAAGAATTCCTAACAAGCTTACTCGTATAGTTTTACACTGTTTTTGAAGAAAAATTAATAGTATTTTACAAACGGCGCTGATAAGAGTCCTGCCTGCAGCATGACTGTTGGATTTTACATAAGGTTTCTTTATTCAGAAGTCGCCCTTTCGACTTCATATGTAAGTAATTTATTCCATCTTGTCTTTAGAGTTTGAGTGCAAATTTTAGCTAGCAGGCAGTGACATTATAAATCGCGTGGGAGCATTAACTTTGTACTAACTACAGTAGAACCCCGTTTATCCGTCACCCTATTAACCGATTGGCGGATTATCCGACAGTCTTTATGTTGCTTTTTTTTCTATAACTTATATGAAGTACTGTACGTTATATCAGCACGTTATTTTTTCTAGAGATGGTTATTACAAGACTTTACCCTTACAGTGTATGGTCTACTGTTGGAGTTGTCGTACTGTATAAATTCCATGTAAAATGACTTCCTTGCTTTTAAAAAAATCGTGTTGTGCTAAGTATTAAAAAAAGTACAAATAACTTAGCGGTTTGGAGAACGAGAAACTGTGACTCAACTCAGAATACGCGATTGGAGTCTCAAGTGTGTTCAGTTTAATAAAAATGAGGATAAAGTGTATAAAGTATGTAAATCTACGACACGAGACCTCCACTATTCCTATCTTTCCAATGACAGACATTACAAGGAGTTTCCTTGCCCCTTAAAAACCCGTTGTTAATAACCAGACTTAAATTAGTGAACTTCTGATCCACTACCTAGCGTGTTCAATACAAGACTATGGAGGAAATCACTGAAGTGTGAACATTATTCACTCACTGTACGAAAATATTTTATGGTACGGATTATCCGATTTTTCGATTAACCGTTCAGTCCACCCACTTCCTTACCACGCACGATAGGGGTTCTACTGTACTTGCGATACGTTTAAAGTTTTCGCCATTTTCAATTCGATGAATAACTAGCAGTTTTTTTGCTTGTCTAAAGTTATGTTCCAGCTTTCGTTGCACGTCCTCTTGAAAGACATCTCTTACCGTCTGTAATATACTCGGCGCCAGTGTCTGAACTGAACTGGCATCATCATTGCTTACTAAGCCACGGTATGCTTACAACCATTCACAGAATTGGAGTTGTACTGTATATAAAGAATGGGCCATAAGATATCATCTATGAGAATTGCATAGAAATTACCATCAGTATTATAACTATGACTGGTGAGATAAATATTATGCCAATATAACGAAGTTTTTAAGTTGAACGGAATCTTGTACTTAACCGATCGTTAAATGGCTGATAACAGTAATTTTTCGATTGAAGAGCGCACTTAGTTGGAATGTCTCGATCCACAAACGACCGCACACTGGGCAGATAATGTATCATTTTGTGACGCAGTTACAACCGAGATTTCAAAAGCCATTTCTTAGGAAAGCAACACTGCTAGCTTGAGAGAAAAGAACATTTGGTTCTGATGTGGTCAAAGACAGTCCTGGAAGTAGTTGATCAGTCAAGAGATTCTATTCATGTGCTACATTTGCTGAATCTAATGAATGGTCATCTCGAAAATCGATATGGAAGTGAGCATCAAAACTCAGAGTACGAAGAATTTATTGGTGAAACAATTTCGACTTGTTTCCGTTAATAAAGTGACGCTGATATGAACAAAAGTTGTAAAGCATGTACTTCGTTGCTTCATCAGTTTCTGTAGCTTTATCTCGAGAAAATGTCCTTTTTTGGGGTGGGAAGGCAGAAAGCGCGAACGCAACTTCGTCTTCTGGATAAAAGAGGACCCACTCTTCACACTGGAGTTGGAACACTATCCACCACATGTTAAATTTTGGGAAGATGTTGTTGCAAATTTGTGATTTTTTAAGTGTCTTTTAACGGAAAAAGCCTTCTGGAAATGCTTCGGACTTGGTTATTATGCCAAGTTACTCAAAATAGAGTTATGCATGAGCTATAGTTTCAGCACGAAATTGCGCCGGCCCATTTCGCGTTAACTGTTTCTGACTTCCTAATAACAACTTTCTAGGAATGTGGATTGACCGTAGATCTCAAACATCAGCGCCATCATTACATTGACCGGCACGAAGTCCCGATTTGACGACACCGGATAACAGCCTGTGGGGATACATCAAAGAGATAGTGGCTCCAAATCGTTACGAATCTAGTGGTGAACTATGAACTACTGTGAAAGCCACCTTAGCAATGAGCGTATTCCGAATCTCAGCGCTGAGCAATCTGATGGCATCACGGTGTTCCGAATTTCACCGATGGCTTCACTGATGCTCCACCGGTGTTGCACCGGTGCCATCAGCTTGCAGAGGTGATGGCAGTCTCCATCAACCGCCATCAGTGAATCTGATTGGTTCTTGTATAGGCGGGAATTAGCAGACGAATGACATCGTGCTCTGTTGTGTCATGGCGGTGTGTTCTGCTTTATTGCTGCTGTATTGTTTGTAATGAGTACAACGTAAAAACAATATGTTAATGGCTTATAAGCGAACATGTCAACGGACCAGTTATTACTACCGGTTCAAGAAATAAATTGTTTATGCTCTCTTTTCTTTGAACGAGATGGCAGTAGTGAAATTTCGTAAAATTTTGTTAGCGTAGCACAGACAACAACTTATACAGTCGCCATGACAGCCATCAATCCTTCCATCAGTTTTGTTCCTAATTCGCTGCAGCGTGACGCCATTGTTGTCCACCGGTGCGGTAAGATTCGGAATATTCTGAATGCCCCTGCCACTCCTCCCCTTAATGTTAATGCCTGGATAGGCCACAGATGAATGATGGCATTGCAGTTCTTCGTCATATGAACGTAACTATTTTGTCTTTTTAATGACAGTGAATTCACTGCTCGCAGTAACTGCTATGTTGTAGTAGACGAGCCAGTCAGACAGACAAAGTATGGAGTGACGCGACGGCGGGCGACGGCACACACTCCGCAGTAACGTCTTGCGGGAAGGTTCGGATTGTACACCGAGGACAACTTAAAAGAGGAATTTGTGTGACAAATGAACAGCCAGACAGCCACGAGCGGCTTGCAGCGGGAATTCCACGCACACGCCGGGCTGGTATTAAAAGATCAAATACGAAGGAAGGACATTCGAAGAATTCACGCGGCATCCTTCATAGAAGTCGAGCCTGCGGAATAAATGGAGGTGTTCAACAGTGATTAAAAGAATCTTCCAAGCATCCAATGTTTGAATGAGTACACCTGTTGTGAACTCGGTTACAAAGCTATACAGAGTGTCAAAAATGTCGTTTACAACGTCTCAGGGATGATAGGGGAACTAAAAAGAAACATCTTTTTTTATTTGACAAAAACCTCTCAGACTTGGTATAACGGCGGTAGGAGTTAATAAATGGTGTGAAGAAATTGTGCTCAGACTCTGTTACCTGAATGCAGTGATGTGAAAAAATGTTCAGAAATGTGGTTCAAACTGTCTTCCGTGTAACTGAATGCCCAATTGATTCCTACGTACTACGGACTGTCTGCTCAAAAATGTCAGGAGTTTGTCGAATAATCATTGCACCTTCAACAACGCAAGTAACCAGATATTCTGCCGTATTTATCGGGGTGTGTAAACCAGACATTTTATAATTTCGAGGAAAAAAATTGTTCCGGGGCCGGGTATTGAACCCGGGACCTTTGGTTAAACGTACCAACGCTCTACCAACAGAGCTACTCAGGAACTCTACCATACACCGATCCAATTTTTCCCTCAGTTGGCTGACAACTGTCAAGCAACCAACATTGAGTGCACACAAACTCTGTGTGACTTGAATTGTGTTTTTTTGTTAAGGAACAGTGATGTGTATTATGCAAATCGAGCTTTCAGGTATAACTCCCTGTAAAGTTGATTTGAATCATTTCGAGGGAAAAACTGTTCGATACCCGGCCCCAAAACAATTTTTCCCTCGAAATTATTCAAATCAACTTTACAAAGCTCGATTTGCAGACATTTCATATCCCCTATACAAAGAAATCCACAGGGTCGGGCGATCGGGGTGGCCATGAATGCAAACTTACATTTCTTAGCAGTCTACTCACTGCGTTTGTAACACGATTCGCTTTACAAGTGTTGCAGGCAAAACAGTCAAAACAGAACTGACTGGTAAGTGGTCTGTCGAGAGCAAAACGAGCTACCCATTTAGGACAGTTACTGTCAAAATAGTGCATCTGCCAGATTTTTGTCACATAAGAGAGGTGTTAGTTTTTATCTCCTCTATTATCCCTGAAACATTGTAAACGAACATTTTTGCCACTCTGTATAGACATGACATGCCATTCTAGATAAATTTAATATTCTAAGGCAGCGGTGACCAAAGCGAGTGTCGTGATTACATCGTGTAATCACAGACATTCAAACGGGTACGAGGAGTTTCCTGTACATTGTTGTGTGTTTCATTCACGTACTGAAGGCAAGCAGTGGCAGTATCATGTCGCTCTACAAACTCTGTCTCTACAAGCTGTAAGACGTGGTTTCGTAAAGAATGAGGGGAACTTTTTTGTTGTTCTGTCGGACAAAATGTAATATGTTTACTTTGCTCAACGTTAAAATTAGGAGTACGTACATAGAAACATTAATTGCCCCGCTGAATAATAATATATTATTATTATTATTATTATTATTATTATTATTATTATTATTATTATTATTATTATTATTACTACTGGCCACTAAGTATGTCTTTCTATAATTCTTCTATACGTGCATGAATATTGATATTTTTAGATCTTCTCCCTAGAAGGATAAAATTATTGGGTTTTATCTCAATTTTAATCTTCTTAATCTTTAGATAAGGGTAACTATTTATTAGTTATTCATTTAATAATAATATTGTAGAAAAACTGATTCAATATTATGTACTAACGAACTGTTAAACGCCAGAAATTGACATGTCTTAAATCATAGCCAGTAAAAGAAAGATGAGATAAATAAATGTAAGTAAGTCGGCTACCTAATGGGGTTTGAAATACGAGTATCTCGTGCTCGAAAGCCTTTTAATAGAACAGAATTTCTCAAAAGAGTAACGATTAAAATAGCTTAAATAACTTGTCCATAAGAAGTTTTTAATTTATATTCAAGAGGAAGGTTAAAAAAATAAGCAAGAAAAATCGTGTATTTTTCACTGGCTCTTGATGACAGCAGTGACATTACTGATACAGCAAAGCTTGAGATTTTTATCCGCGGGATTGATCAATATGTTAGTACAGGAACCACCACTGGTTGTAGTTTTCATGGCAAATACCTTTCCTCCGTCTCCTTACTTCATAGGTGTCTGTCGCACATAATCACTGCAGCTCGAGTTTTGGTCACCGCTGTTCTAAGGCCACAGATTTAATATGGAAGATGAAGGATGACAAGTCGTCGAATGAAGTCCAACTAAAGTGACGAAACGAAATGAATAATACATTCTATAATATTAAATAATTCGTTAATATTTTAAGTTGCCTCAATCACCATTAATATCATTATAACCGTCAGCATTATGAAACACCAAACAAAAAAGGAAAACCTATTTACAAAATGTGATGCAGTCCAGGTCATAAAACTGATACAAACTCAAACAGCCACAGAGCCTTAATTCTGGAATAGATACGCCAATGGACATTAAGTATAAAGATAACTTAATATAATCTTTGACCGCCCACAAATCCTGAAACAGAGCCACGTGCAGGAGCTATATGTTTGGAAGGACTGTAAACCCACAATCTTTATTGAACGATATTGCATTAAATTTAATAGCCTTCATGAGACTTATTCTCTTATCGATACTTTTCAGGCTGCAGTTATTTCCACAGACTAAAAATAGCTATAAAGCCATAAAGTTAAAAAGAAACGTAGATTGTCAGAACTCTATTCACAACTTCAGAATATCAACAAATGAATTACTTTATAATGAATAACGTCCCATTGTGAAATCTCCGATAATGTGAATTTTTTCTAAATTCTAAAGAAGTAAACTATTCACCCATCACAGTGAAATCTCATGTAAAGAGAAAAAGCTATGTCAACTTAATAAAAAACCATAAACAAAAAATTAAATATACTGTCTTGAAACAAATGTATTTATTAAGTTCATCCCAATAAATTGCTGCCAACTTGGGAAATCCAACTGAGATAGGCCATCACAGGTCATATTTTTAATTCTGACCCATTTATATTAAGAAAAGTGGGACGACCAGCAACAAGGTGGCTTACGATGTTGAAAAAGATTTGAAGTCAATCGTAGCCGCTGGAAAAATTAAAGCGCGGGACAGAAACAGATTCTGTCCCAAGGCACATAGAAGAAGAAGGGAGATAAACATAGACGGAAATAAGGTTATTTGACTATATTGGCGTGACGTCATGTTGGCGCGTGACACAGGTATTATGAGGGAACACTTGCATCTTGTTCGTGCTGCAGTCGATGTTTTATTAATAATTCATAACTTGACCTCGGAGACTGTTCGACTGAAAAAGATTGTTACTGCAATGAACTTTCCTACAATTTCATTTCAAAAATGAGTATTGCTTGGACTTCATAGTTTCCTGAAGGAAAGGCCAACACTTATAAAGCAAATTCACTCATCAAAGAAATATGATGCCGATTGTACAGTTGATCTTCATAGAGAATGTTAAAATAGTTAAAAGGTAATATAGGCAAAAAATTTTGTTATGGAACAAGTTCAGAATACAGTGATATGGATATGATGCAACGTCCAATTAACCTGAAGTATTTTAAACAGATAAGTTAACCTAATTAATCCAGACTACTTGCAATATAAAAAATGATCAACAATGACATTAAGGGGTTAGGTACAGCTTACAGCAATAAAATTGTGGAAATATACATTTTTGTCTTCCATTACTGTATCTTGTACAATAATGAAAATTAGTATGTGTAAAACACTGTCCTTCTGCTATATGAAAAAAGTATTTTTACGATTAAAAAAATTACATTTTTTTTTTCAAAATGCAGTTCACTGTGCAGTGTTAAAGCGTTTCCCACATAACTTAAAAACATCCAACATTATTTGATGAAATTTTTTGTGTGTATTTATGCATGTCATATCTACAATATGATGCAAGATCACTTCTTTACCTTTGGTAGATTGTCTGACAAAAAAATTAATTCATTAAAACAATGGTCAAATATCGTATTTTCTTCTAACACAGAATTAAAAAAAAATTGTTTATCAAGGAATGTAGTTGAAAGAGCATGATATTGTAAACATGAGTTTCAGCAATAAAATAAAATAAAAGAAAGGGAACATGAAAAAGTTAACAAGTTTATGAGTTATGAGGGAAACGCTTCATCACTGCACAGTGACCTGCCACCATTAAATTTTAAATAAAAAATTTAATCTTATAAAATATATATATATATTTTCATATAGCAGAAGGACAGTGTTTTACACATACCAATTTTCATTATTGTACAAGATACAGTAATGGAGGAAAAAAATTGAATATTTCCAAAAACTTTACTGCTGTAAGCTGTACCTAACCCCTTAAGCCAAGTATCTATGATACTTTATTGCGTATTTGCATAATTATTATAGCCTAGTTATTGTAAACAGTGTAGATAGTATTTATTACTTTAAAATAAATAAAACTAGACCTTATTGCTCAATGACATTATATTAACACAAGTAATAATGAATGCTTAGATAAAATGTTGATTCGTGTAAACTTTAATAAGTGTCCCTTTTTTATTTTGGAAATCTGGTCACCCTAATTTATTTATTTATTTATTTATTTATTTATTTATTTAACTAGCTAGCTAGTGAGTACAAATTATATTTATAAAACCAAAATGTTTCTAGCCACTACCGTAAGAGCCAGGCTCGTGTACGGTGTGGTCTTAGTCAATAATATAACATAACATTTACAAGGACAGTTTACTAAATACAGTACGTAACTTAATCCAAACCAATAAATACAACACAAGAGCAAGAATAAAGAAGAAAGAAAAAAAGAGAGAAAAATACACATTTAATATAAATTGACAATCCGACAGAAGCAGTGATATTCAATAAAAACATGAATATAGCCAACAGAAATAAAAGGTAAAAAAAATACATTTGTTAATATTATATATCATGGATAATTTTACAAATTTCTTTTTTAAAAGCTTCAATTTTAAAAATTTCAAATTTGGAAAATGGTTTGTAATTTTATTATAAAGTCTTGGGCCGAAACTAGCACCATGTTTAAGAGCTGCACTTGTATGACATTTAGGCTCAATTAAAGGGAAAATAGACTTTTGTCTTCGAGTACGATATTCATGTCGATTAGATTTATGTTTTATTTGATTTCTGTGGTAGTAAGTTAGTAAACTATGTTTATAAATTTCTTCAATAGGCAATACATTAAAATCTGTATAAATTAAATTTGTTGGGTAATCCATATTTTTGGTCAGACAAATTTTTATTAATCGTATGTGTAATAAAATTAATGGATTAAGTACAGATGATGCTACTCCACCCCAATTTATTATACCATATTGTATTAATAATTGTACCAAAGCTAAAAATATTATTCTCAATGCCTCCTTAATGATAAAATTTCGAAGTATTATCATCATCATCATCATCAATAGCTATCAGGGTTTAGGCCATTTGGCCTGTTCCGTCTCAGGTGAAAAGCTGGTCTCCCCATCGCTTCTTCGGGCGTCCACGATCTCGGTATCCAAGGGGTCTGTAATTTAATAATCTCCTGGGTAGTCTATCATTTGGCATCCGTAGAACATGCTCATGCCAGTTGCTCCGATACTTGTGGATTATCTCTGTAATGGCTGTGATATTTAGTTCTTGTCGGATGTCTTCATTATATTTATGGTCATAGAGAGTGTAGCCTGCTAGCGGTCTTAGTAATCTCATCTCAGCTACTTCTATTCTTTTCAGTTGACTAGTTGTTAGAGTCCAAGTTTCTGATCCATATAGCAAAGTTAGAATGGCCATTGTTTTGTAGAATTTCAAAATTGTGTCTTGCCGGACCTTCTTAAACAGTGTATTTCTAATTGTTCTTAGCAGCTGTTGAAATTTGGCTAATTTATTATCTATATTTCGAGAATGAATATAGGAGAGATTACAGCCAAGGTAAGTAAAAGCATTTACTTGCTCTACTCCAGAGTTATTGATAACTATTTTAGTTCTTATAGAATTTTTACCAATAAAGGCCATGGTTTTTCGAAGTATTATGAATTTATAAATTGTCTTTCTTACACTTGTAGACATGAAATCAATTTGTTTATCCCAACGTAAATGTTGGTCTGTAATAATTCCTAAATATTAAAAAAAAATTTAAAAGCAAACTTTGTTTCGTACGTATGTCTTGCGCTGTGTTTCACATTTCAAGGATGCTCTCCACTTGAGCTCCTTCCAAGTAGTATTAGTCAGATCGGTAATCGAAGTATTCAGTTAATTTTTAAGCATGTGGCATGCTGCCGCCACGCCACGCCGCATCCCTACGAGGATGTGCTTTGTATGCCGTCTTCCGCAGCAAAGTCCGCCTTCCGCCCGCCATCCGGTCATTACTGAATCATAAGCGCCAGTTCTCGGAACTGCACCGCTCACGCACGGCCGTTTTCTTACATAACAATGTCATTGTCAGGGATGTATTATTAAAACACAACAGTCTGCTCCCATTCTGCCGCTCTATCAAATGGGGACAATTTTGGCTTCAGCTTACCACATCAATCACGCAACTTCTTCCCATTTATGTGGGCCTACTGACGGCAAAAAAAAATCTTGTAAACAAAAGACTTACAGTCTTACTAATGAAAACTCTACAGACGTTCAACTCTCTTATACTTATACAATGAGTAGCTCGTTTATAAGTCGTGTGTAAATTCCTTACTAATAATACTACATACGTCGTGTATAACAGTATAACTGTTACACAGCTACGTCATAGTTTCGTCATTACTTCATTACGAAAGGTAATAGAATATCTGAGATTCTCTATTGCATCTGGTAGAGCGCTCTAGTGTGCCGTGTTAAGAACCGATAGTACATCTGGCTCTGATCGATTACCACACTATATTTTGGTCAAAGAGAACAAAGTACAGCAATAATATTCTACTTATTCTGTGCTCTTTGGTGTGTTCTTCTGTGGTTACAACGCATCCATCATCATAAAATGACAGTCGATACCAACAGCTGTTAGACGGGCGACCATTTTTTCTCTCTATACAACGCTTAAACAAGGGGTTTCCCATTCCCATTGTATAGTTACAGATTGCTTATACATCCATCGCTTATGCATGGTTTATTAGTAACGTTTTCTGTCTCAACGCTGCATAAGTCTCATATAAAAACTATACACAGTTTATTAGTAAGACCGTTACTATTTACCGCATGTTCACTATATAATGCTTAGAAATAACGCAAAAATATGTTACACATACTTTCTGCTCATTACTAGACCTCGGATTTTAGGTTAACATATATTTTTTCTACAAGGATAAACTAAAATAGTTAGGCCCAATATTTTCACATTTTATATAAAATATGAACATTTGAAAGAGGATTTACGGTTCCTAAAATGCCTACTTTGCCCATTGTGACCTATTTTAAGGTTTTAGAGCCAAAAAATACCAATTTCTATTTTATTAATAATGCATTTTTAATTTTTTCGTGTAGCAATTAAAGATTTGGGAGTAAGAGGGATGAAGTTACAGGAGAATGAAGAAAGTTACACAACGGAAAACTGCACGCATTGTATTTTTCACCTGATATAATTAGGGACATTAAATCCAGACGTTCGAGATGGGCAGGACATGTAGTACGTATGGGCGAATCCAGAAATGCATATAGAGTGTTATTTGGGAGGCAGGAGAGAAAAAGACCTTTGGGGAGGCCGAGACGTAGTTGGAAGGATAATATTAAAATGCATTTGAGGGAGGTAGGATTGAAGTTATAGCTATATGAGTTTTTTTAACCATAGCTAGATGTTACTGTTTTCAATTTGTATATTAATCTTTGTACTTTGATTCTGCTATCAGGAAAAAATTTCAAAATCGCTCTTTTAGATTATCACAATTATTTCTGCATAGTTCGCATAATTTTTAAAGGAACAGTACACTTTAATCCACAGACCTTGAAGTACTTTTATGTTAAGTTAAAATTGTATGTTTATTGGGTTGTCTAAATATTATGAACTGGCTGCATAAATTGTTTAATGTCGAAAGTCGAATAGAAATAGAATGCTGTTTTCTTCATCTGGATGGAGGATAAATAATCATGTACAGTAAAAATTAGTACAAGAAGTCTTCGAAGCGTTATCCTAGGGAAAAAAGAGAAAAAATATTGAATATGAGCTACCGAAATATCTAATAAGTGTAACCGTTATTTGAATTTTAAATCTGCATTACTTCTTTACTACATGCAGGCAGAGTGCTGCAGAACAGCGCTTACAACCGGTTTATATTCGACCGGTTGCAGATCAACCGGCGAGGTTGAACATTCGTTCCAATATCCGGCCTTGAAGCGGTTGCGGCTGGCTAGACAACCACAGATATAGAGGACAGAATACCAAGGGCATTTCACCATACAGGAACTCTGATGACATTTTGTAACTACACAAATGGAGTAATTCAAGGAAATTTACTTTTCCTAATTAAAAAAGTGGTTAGCTTTAAATTCTTAGAAAAATATTTGGGGCTAAGAAGGATGAAGTTACAGGAAAATGGAAATAATTACACAACACAGATACACGCATTGAATTCTTCACTTGACATAATTAGGGACATTAAATCCAGACGTTTGAGATGGGCAGGGCATGTAGCACGTATGTGCGAATTCAGAAATGCATATAGTGTGTGAGTTGGGAGCCGGAAGGAAAAAGACCTCTGAGAAGGCCGAGACGTATATGGGAGGATAATATTAAAATGGATTTTAGGGAAGTGGGATACGATGATAGAGACTGGATTAATCTTGCACAGGATTGGGATTGATGGCAGGATTATGTGAGAGCAGCAATGAACCCGCGGATTCCTTAAAAACCATAAGTAACTTAGCTTGAAATAGGATTATAATTGATTGGACACTTTGGTAAATTTTTCTTCATAACTAATATATCAATCAACTAATGGACACCGGTAACAACAAAGGAAATAAGCATAATACATAGATGAAATCTAATATGTAAACAAATACAAGAATTGAGCCGAGCTCGACGCGCCAGTCATCCACCTAGTACGTCACTTCGCCCGACAGAGTGCACTCAGACAGCATATCATAGATAGCGCTACTACATCCTTTCATTTTCATACCTAAATTTTCCTATTGGCCGGTTGGTTTCGTCAGACAAAGAGAGAGGGAAGCCGAGGTTACTTGGCTACGTTCTAATATATTTGAGTTTACTCAGGAATCAACCCGCGTACCGACAAATTTATTCAGGATTCAACGCGCGCACCGACAACGTTACTCAGGAATCAACCCGCGTACCGACAACTTTACTCAGGAATCAACGCGCGTACCGACAACTTTACTCAGGAGCCAGGGCGCGTATGGATAGCTACACTTAGGAATCAACACTCAGGAGGCAGGGCTCGAATAGCAAACTACACTTTGCAACTTAAGTTCGTCGTGTTAGATTGTTCGAGAATAGTGCATCATTAAATTTCACTTAGGAATCTACGGATTATATGAAACCTTGTTTCGAATATATTTGGAATTCAGTGCTACGATAAGTTTGTATCAGATTTGTTATTGGAGTAGTTAAATTAGGCTTGTAATATTATTTGTATATTTGGTTGTATGTGTTTGCGGTATATTGGTGGATCGTATATGGAAATCACTCGCTGATTATGCGTCTTGGTTTAAGTGGTTGAAGTTACGAGAAGAGATATAATTTTGATGTGTGAGATTGAATTGAAATTCCAAGACAGTTTTGGTGATATCGCGGTGATTACGATCTCTTTGCTTACATCGTAATAGGCGGTGTAATGAACTAGAATAGTATGGGTCTCGTAATTATTCTAGTACTTGCTACTCCATATTGGTTATCATTAGTTTCCACACGCTGGTATTCAGGAATCCGAGTGTATTGAGTTTCTGTTGCTATTCAAATGAGTATTCGTATTTGAAACTATCGTCGGTTACATATTATCTATCGTATCTCTCTCTCTCTTGGGCATTATTTGATTGTAAGGTACAGAGATTATTATCAGTACTATGTGCAGAGTTTGTGAGACATATGTTTAATTAGTTATCTGTATATTGATTAGTCGTGTGACAGTTTTATTCGGTTAATTCTTTGTGAAATATTGAGTCGATGTGTACGTTGAATTTGCTTGTTCCATTTCATGGTAACTGTAATTTAATGGGGCATGTGTTATGAGTTAGCATACTGACTGGGCATTCATGTTAAAGTTTATATGTTGTTGGCTGTATATATATATATTGAGAGAATGTTCCAACGGGTAAACGCTTAATAGGTCAGCAACCAGTTATTGGGAATTGGTTAATCAGATTGTATCATAACTTGTAGGTACATTGGCTCAGTTTAGTTAAAGTCTCGACGATTCAGTGATTGGTTTATACAATATCTTTCCGTTCACTTAACTTCATATTTACATGTTACTTTTATTCTATCATTCATGTAATTGTTATCCATTATTTGTTAATTATATTTGTTACTGAAAATTTCACACTATTTATTTGTAAGTCTTCCACTGCGCATATCCCAATCATCCAATGTACCATTCCATCTGGCGAATAACAACCCGGTAGAAGAGATGATCGTTCCCCTCATCTCCTCAGAGTAAAATAAATTACAGTTACTTACGAAAGAGACGAGCAAATATGTACACACTTACTATTGTAACGTTCGTACTTTGAACTTAAAATACATAGGCTACTTCTGAAAGAATAGTTGTTAATATAGCCTATGTCTTTTAATTATTCTAAGTGGATGTATTATTATTTCTCTAATAAATCTTTTTACGGAGATAAGTTATTAACAAAAATAAAAGCACTCTCAATTCTAATGATTGTAGTTTCATGATGCATGGTTCAGTCAATGAGGAGAGAGGAGGAAATATCATTTGAAAGGTACACGATGATAATCGCGTCCTTGCAACGATTCTTGGAACTCCTGAATGGCTCAATATTATCTGTCGTTCATGATCCAGAGCCGTCCAACCGAGTGAGACTCGGACATTCGTTAAACCGAACATTGGACTTCTCCGAGAGACGGAAGAGCTTCGCATAGGGTCTATATCTGTCTGTTGAATCTTTCGTAACCGGTTATTCAGGACTCTAGTTTCAGGAATATGCCTATAGAAGTTAAGTTTGGTATGAAGTTTCGAATTTGCACGTTGTGCTCTTCTTTGTATATTGAAGTCACATTTATAGCAAGTTGAATAAATGCATTTCATGCGTCTGTCTTTATATCACTTATTCATTTTCCCAACTTCCGATGAATTTCAAAACTAGGATTATCCGAAAACCAATTTCACAATATCAGAGAATTCTCCAGCAAAAACTTCCCCTCTGTGGTCTGTATATTGAGAAAAAGTGAACATAAGGGATTATTTTCCAAGTAATGGCTAGAAAACAGTGCACTGCACAGTCTCTGGGGGTAAAACTGGAAGTACTTGTGCATATCATTCGACATGGGAAGTGATTCTCTCCCTCGCTTAATGAATTATAATCTTTCCGCTGTAAGAGAAATGCTAATATAAACAATAGCACGTGACTGAAGTGAAGCTTCATTGGCCGCTGTTTGGCGCCATAGATTTTTCAGTACATGTTCCCTCCTACTGTTGTACATTCTGTTTCATGTTAAACATTTCCCGTCACTCGTAAAGTAGGCTTAACCTCTCTAAGACTATGTATTCGTTTGCTTAGAAAACATTAACTTTATGATTACTGTAAAATTAAAACTCACTTAACTTATTATATACATTTAAGACTATTTGTTTTTCTCCCCTTTTGAGAGGGTTTCCACTCTTATGTTTAATAACCACACACACCGAGGATGCAGAAGCTATACTTATACTTGTTTTTTTTTTTTAAAGATGGGACATGACAGGAGCGTTGCGATCGGAAAAACAACTGAATGTCACATAGCGTGGTAGGCCTGTTGCTATAGTAACAACGGTTGAGTTGCCAAACTTACCATTCCCATGTGGCGAGTGCTTAATAGCTCTCTTGGCGACATTTATTGTGCACACAATGTTAGCATTGGTACGTTTCGTGTTTGGTTCTCTGCCGATTTTTGTATTGTTTTCTTACCTTCGCGTCAATTATCAATGAATGTTTTAACGTCAGTCATCTTAACGTCAATTGCTAGTTTCCAAACAGCTGACAGCATGGTAGTCCATATCGGCAACATAGCGCTGTAGTTCCAAGCTCAGCCGCTTAACTGTCATGTTCCATCTTTAAAAAAAAAACAAGTATATAGTCGCGACGCTGTTATTCCCGCCGTAACTCCTCCTATTTGCTTACGTCTTAGGAAGTCAAGGCTCTATAAAGTCTAGGTAGGTAGTATCGTTCGCCATTTTTGTTTTTTCGTTGCTGAGGTACCAGACGAGGGATCTATTTGGCACACCGTTAAACATTATAATGTCGTAGCTCCTATGATAATAAATCAAACGCACTGTAATTCAGCAAATAATTGAGCGGCAAATAATGTTCTCGTGTGCTTTCTGCGAACGCCAACGAAAGAGCTCAAATGGCGGGCGATTATATTAAGTATTTATCCAGCCTTAGAGAATGCTTAACATTTTCATCAGCGAATCACAAGACGCACATGTTTAAATGTAGTCGATCTGCAACGTGATTTGCTGCCGGAAATTAGAGCGACGGGACTATAGTACCACGTGAACTACGGGCTCGAGTGACGCCAACTTGTTACAAGAAGAGACTACCTCGGTATTACTGTTGATATTCATCCGCGTTCATAGTACATAACAAAATATAAAAGTAGCTTTTCTTTTACATATGAGTGAAGTTATACAGGGACATCATTCTATTTTTACTAACATTTTTAATATTAATCTGGCTATACCTTTCTATTAACGATTGAAACAGGAAAGACCGCTTGCTACCCCTTCCACGACTGGAGTTCGATGATACTGGCGTAAAACACAAACAAATCACTTTACTAGGTATAGGAGGGAAGAAAAGTAGTTCATCCATTTATGTAAACTAGGAAATATCGCAATTTTGAGTTTGATAATTTTCATTAGGTTTTTGTTTAATCAAAATACTGTACTGTATTAACACTTAGTGTTTTTACTCACGAATTGAGCTATCCATTCGGACGTATTAATTATGCAGTGTATATTATACTGTCTACAGCATATTAGCGTACAATATAGAGAATGAAGTTAAATTGAAAAATAATCATAATATGGATTTAAACACATTTTTTAAAATGTTGGCCGTTCATTTCGATACAGGCTTTGGTTCTTTTGTGCATATTATCGCACTATAGACTATTGTGCCTAATCCCAATTACCAGTTCCATCCTTCGTACTAGCAACTCATGTTGAAATAATTCTGTACCTAGTCTATAAAAGAGTACCTTACGTACTGTAATTTCAATCTTCACTTCTGTCCGATCCGAAAAGATAAAATTACACAGAAATGCTATCTACTGTCCGTTCAAGTGGTTTTGTCGCAGGGTCGTAGAAAAGGGGGGGGGGATAACGTGACAATTAATTACTTAACGAGGCCCTTTTATTTAAGTTATTTTAAACGCTTGTATAATATTACGTAGAGTCCAATTCCTAACAGAAATTAATGTTTTCAGAAAAGAGCTAAGATAGCCCAGCTACTAGACTTTACAGAAGGGCGAACAGAAGCGGGTGGGGGAAATCGGGATGCGACGTAAGCAAACGGACGACAGTACCTGTGCGAAAATATGATTCAATATTGAAAGCTCTTTCGTCACTGGAAAACGCGAACATATTTCTGGAACGTGCTATACTCACTAACTCAGTACTGCTTACGCGACCTCGGCTCTATGTCGTGAACGGTTGGAAGTTTACTAGTAGAAGGGGTGGGAGTGAAGTACATTCAAAATCTCAGGTACAATAAAAATTGAAGTAAAAATAAAATGATGTCCCTGTATATTTCATCGTATTTAACAACTAGAATTCAATTTTTTATTTTCAAATAATACATGATTGTGGTTTCCAAATACGAACTATATTTTCCTGCGTCATGTGAGTGTTTCGACTGTGAGCCAATCACTGGCATGACAGCAACGTGCTTGTGTTTACATTAGGATTTTGCTTACAGCGAAAACAGTATATAGCAACAAAATCTGAGAGTTATGTTATGAAATGGGAAGAACATGACAGCTTGGAGGGAGTGAGTACATGTGCCACCTGTCAAACTAGTTCTCGATTTGAATCTACGGAAGAGGAAAAGCTGCCGTCATGTAGAACAAGGAGGATATATGATGCGAGGTGTACAGGGATTATTCAGGTCGTTAATAAATCAGGGCACGTGACCTCCAGCTTCCTCCCTGCAGCCAAGGTAATCGAGCTTCGAAAAAGAAAAGAGCTTCTCTTGAAATATCTGTCGCTGGCACCTTCTCAGGCTGACTCATCCAGACGTGCTGCACAGGTGCATCGCGCATCCTGCTGGTTACCGGGTGCCGAGTGTTGCAGACACTGATAAAACACACAAAAACATCCAGTTTCACTAAATCTACATCAAAGAGATAATTGTATTCAATGTTTTGGGACAAGTTCAGTGTTCGTAAAGATGCGTCCTCATTTCCTTAGAGTGATTATCTAGAGTTTAGATGAACACTGTAGAGCAGGGGTTTCCAAACTTTCTGAATGCGCGACCCACTTGTGGGCGAGAATTTTGTTTACGACCCCCCCCCCCCCATTACCATATAGGTATTTAAACTCATTCCAAAAATACAGAGCCCTGTAAAATAGAAACGCTAATCTCACTTAAACTAGTGCTGTTAATCGATAGATTAATCGAGTTTTGATCGAGTTGAAAAAATGTTTTAATATAATAATAATAATAATAATAATAATAATAATAATTCTTTATTTATACTGGCAGAGTTAAGGCCATAGGGCCTTCTCTTACACTCTACCAGGTCACAAAGTACCTATACAAGCAGTTAAAATTTAACAAAAGTTAAAGAACAGAATACTAACATATTACAAAAAAATAATAATAACAGCATAATAAAATCGACACTAAACAACATGAAAATAATACCATAATAAAAAAGAAAGTAAAATACATTGGAATATAGTGAAAGCAACTCATTTATTACAAATGGTTAATATGGAAAAACGTAAGGAAGAATATATCAAAATGGAATGTAATAAAATAATAAAAAAGAAAAGAAATACGAAAATTAAATAAAATTTACGATAAAAAGGCTATGATAATAAATTCATAGGCTGATAAAGAGAACAAAAAGGGGAAAAGAAGAAAAAATAAATATATAGCCTATATTTTTACAAAACTATGGCAGAGAAAAGGGCTTATAACTGAAATGAATCTAATTCAAAAAGTGCAATTTTAATTTATTTTTGAAACTAGACAATGTCCCACAGTCTCTGACGTGTTGTGGTAGAGAGTTCCAGAGATGAGACGGTGAAAGATGAAGAGTAGAAGGATGTTTTGTGTTTAGGAATGGAGAGTGTGATATGGTGTTGTGAGCGAGTATCTATTTCGTGATATGAGGACAAATGTTGAAAACGAGAAGCTAGGTAGCTAGGGTTAGAGGTTTGAAGAATATTGAAGAGTAAAGTGAGAGAGTGAATACGAGTAGTTCTTCGCTCCTCGAGACGGACCCAGGACAGCATATTTAGTGAAGGTGTGATACGGTCAGATCTACGGATGTTGCAAATAAATCGAACGCATGCATTATGAACACGCTGTAGTCTGTCAGTCAGTGTAGAGAGTGTCACAGTAATCAAAATGAGGCATCAAGAGCGACTGCACTAAATTCTTCTTGAGAAGCAACGGAATATAATATACTGTAATACACAATTATTGTTAAATTTAACTTGTGTTCGGTGATAAGCATAAGCATTAAATGTTGTATATCTATATTTATTGTGAGGCTTATAATTTGTTGTGTCAATTTCTCCGGGAATGAGACAAACATAAATAATAACAAAAAGTATTAAGACTCACCTAGTTAATACTGCTTCATCCATGATTTTAAACATGTGAGTGTATTCACATGCTCCGAATTAAGTGTCGCTCTGCGTTTAGTAACAATGTTTTCTGAATCACTAAACACGAAAAAACTTTTTCTGTCAAGCACTTCTCCACGATCGTTCCATTTAAATCCAAACGTTTCACCGAGTTTACCTCTCAAATTCTCATATGACATAATGGAGTTTACACTTTACACAGACCACAGAAAAAACTATTTTTTTTTTTTTTTTTTTTTTTTTATCAAACTAAACACACAACCTTCATATACAAACTCAGTACAGAAACTGCAACTGCAAAACTACAGCGGTCGAAACAGAAGACTGGCCTCTATTGTAATCGAATTACCAGATTTTAGAAAGAGAAGAAGGTAGTTACGCTCTCACTTGCACACGTTGTAGTCGCCGGAGAGAATTTTTCTCCTCTAATATTCATTGTTACCATAACAGATATATTCTTAATGACCAAAAATTAATCTTTACGTAGATTCTTCGCCCAACAGCGCATATTACTGTGGAATCCCGGCCATCAAGTCACTCAATTGAGTGCGCTCCTTGTATAGGCCTAATGACAGATGACTTAATATAATATATCAACATATATTATGTCGAACTTGGAGTCAGGCCGCAAAGGGAAAAACACAAGAGGAGAGGAATTCGATCCGGTTCTATTGATTGAACTTCGGCATAGTTCAGTGGTTAGAGTACTTGATACGTAGAACCAAGGACCCGGGTTCGATCCCCGACGCCGGAGCGAATTTGTCTCCTCTAATATTCATTCATTATGTCAGTAGTTTTAGTGGCATGTCATCAAAAGCTCCTGACAGATGCTTAATATTACTAACTGGCTTTTAAGGTAAAAACCTGGAGGTTCATTGGATTGAACCGGCGTAGCTCATGGTTAGAGCACTTGATACGTAGAACCATTGGTCCCGGGTTCGATCCCCGACGCCGGAACAATTTTCTCCTCTAATATTCATTCATCATGTCAGTATATTTATGGCATCTGCGGGACAAAATTCCACACCTCCCGTCAAATCCATTTTAATTCAAATTAACAATATTCATTTAACGACGCTAGAATAACTGCAGTAAGGTTGACAATTAATATTTGAAGAGAAAAATATCAGCGTCGCCGGGTCCTTGGAGTGCTCTGGAATTTTGTCCCAGCAGGAGTTCTTTTTCATGTTTCCCTTTTCTGACTGACATGAGACTGTCGCATTTAAGAGCGCACTCAGTTAGTGAATTTGCCGGGATTCCGAGTTATGATGCACTGCTAGCTATGAGACTATTCTGGTTGAACGTACCAGCGCTCTACCAACTGAGCTACCCGGGAACTCCACCCGACACCGTATCAACTTTTCCCTTTATATCCACACAACTCGCGTGGGCTGACGAAACGCCAGAGACCCACATCGAGCACACAATCTCTGTGTGAGGTGGTTTTCGAGCGTTATACTTTCAGGTAAAACTACAGAGGTCGGGATCGATACCCAGGCCAACAATAAATGTTAAGATCCAGGATATCGATTGTTGACAATTAATATTTGAGGAGAAAAATTTGAATTTTCATGATTATTTGTAGAACAAATTAATAAATCCATAATATTCTCAGCCATAACTGCGGAATCCTGCAAATAAGTCACCAGCTGAGTGCGCTCCTAGTATCATGGCAGTTGACACTACACATAATTATACATTAGCATATATTAACTTGGAGTCAGGCCACAAAGGGAAACACTGAAGGAGGAAGATTCGATCCGGTGCTGTGGATTGAATTCAGCGTAGCTCAGTGGTATTATTCATTTTATTTTTCTTATATTAATTAACAATATTGTCACCATTGAATCACGAGAACACATTGAAATAATTCATGTGTTTTATTATCAGTTTACTTCTTGAAAAATACTTCTTGAAAAAACTATTCGCAGACGTAGTTCAAACGTAATCTTATTTGTACAAATTCTGACGTGCAACTAGATAACATTTCCACAGAATTTAGGTCCTTTATATACAGTACAGCAATTCCAGTCTTGGGATGTGGCTGTTAGCAGTTACGTTAATAATAAACGCACAGAGGATATCAGTTGTTCATATAATACCGCTTATAACCGATTTTCTAACAAAAAGAATTTAATGGATAATAATAATAATAATAATAATAATAACAATAATAATAATAAAATGTTAAGAGTTCAATTTAGAAGCTAGTCAATGAAGTTTTTGTTTAGCCCAATGACATTCAATTTTATACCCATGCAATTAGTATTGATAAGAAACATGTAATTTAAAAATCACTCTCCGGATCATCTCCATTTGAATCCTCTAACGCAGGGTAGTAAGTTACAGGTGACTTCCATTTTGTAGGCCAAGATACATATTTCCTCCAAAATCTCTGGTGGTACCTGATAATTCTTGCAACATTTGTTCACACGACCCAGGCCTGCCCGTATTGTCAAAATTGCATTCATTAATTCTGTCCCCGTTTTCGTAGACTTCACAACATTCATCATACTAATAGGTCTATTCTTTCCACTTGAGCCTTAGACCAAGAAAACACAAGACCAACTCTTAAAAGGATTTATGTTAGATGCGTCCTATAACTGGTTACAAGAATTCAATTGTGTTTGTCTTTAAGTTGCCTTAACGTTCTGCTCTTTCGAAATCATTGCTGATATTAGGCCCCAAATTATTTGATAAATGTAGAAAAATTTAACAAAGTAGTAATGTATTTATTCACACTGCAATGGGTATATACCCGGTGGCAGTGGTAACTAATTACACTCAATAATGACAATAATAAACTTGTTAATTAAAAATACACTTAATAATAATACCAATAATTAATACTAACAATAATTTATAATAATAAATAATAATAATAATAATAATAATAATAATAGAGAATATCCTTAACTAAATGAAGCACTATCACTTAAAATAACATTTAAAATAAATCTAATTTGTATCTTAAATCTAAGTTCGAACTAAAACCCACGAGTATGATATGTTCATATCTGCACAAGTACCTTTCCACATTACACTCATTTCGCTGTCAACTCACTCACTGCACTGGAACTAGGACACATTTCACTGATTCTATCCTGATTTCACTAACACTTCAAAAACATTTCACTGTTCAAATACTTTGCACTGCCACTATAAACTATAAAGCTTCCTGACAGGAACACGTTTCACTGACACAACACACTTCACTGACGCAACACACTTCACTGACACAACATAATTCTTCACGATACAACACTTCAATAACAAAATATCATTTACATCCTTTACATACTGTGTATAATTATCGTCTATTAGTAAAGTCCTTAAGCCTATTTTTAAATACGTTTTTGGTTGTTGGTAAACCTTTCGTAATTCTGCAGGTAATGCATTCCAGTCCCTGATAGTACTAATGAGAAAAGAAAACTTTCCAGTGTCCGTCCTCTGTCTTCTTTCCCTCAATTTAGAGTGGTCGTTCCTTGAAAAGTAATTTGGCGGTTGCAACCTATTTTTATTTCTATCCAGGCAGGCTCACCTCTGTATGTTTTGAACAGTGCCCATAATCGAATTCGCGTTCTCCTGTCCGTGAGTGTGTTCCATTTTAATGGTGAATTTTTCCGACAACACTTGAGAGCCCGTTTTTAATCTTTTCCAGTGTCTTAATATGTTCTAATCCGTAAGGATCCCAAATGCAGCGCCATATTCCATTACTGGACGTACTAGTAATTTATATGCAATCTCTTTGGATTTATCAGACCCTTTTCTTAGTACCCTCATCACAAAGTGTAACGCTCTCCATCTTTTCCCCGCTGTGTCCGTAACGTGTTCCCCCAGCCGAGATCGCTGCTAAATGTTATTCCGAGGTATTTAAATTTGTTAACTTCCGGAATGGTTTGGTTCCGGAATATTTATTAGTTAAGAACTGTCACGATACACGTCTTACGCTAATAATATTCTTTAAGCAATTGAATTTCATCTGTCTGTAATAATCTCTGTATATATTACAATCTTTGTTGATCATGTGAAGTATAGTGGTGCACGGCGGCAGCAGATGTTCCATTTTTAACGTTTAATTAGAATGCCGCCGCACTTACATTTTATTACTGTCCGATTGTTAGAATCGACCGGTATTAATCTTGCAAAAACAACAATAACGCTGACATGAATTTAATTTCAGAAACTTTAAAGATTAAAAACCGCTAGTATTTCGCTAAGCGGGATAATATAATTTTATCCCCGAGACAGTTATCCAAAATCTAGATTTTGGAAAAAATTGGCAACACTGCAGAATAATTTTCTGTTATATTCATTTATCTGCTTCTTTCCTGAAATAAATGCAAGAGTTCAATATAAATATTATTGTAGATGTTTGATTGGTAAGTGCTTCTAAAAGTCAATACAGACAGGTGACCTATTCTGCAGGCGTCACCTTATCAGGCTGATGATTGTACAGCAGTTCTTGGAAATGTTAGGGAGAGGGCTCTTAATTCGAAAGCAAATTTACACAGCGCCATCTGCCTTCATCGGCTTACCAAAGTTGCAATGCAGTCAATTTCAACAAAATAGTAACTTACAGTATAAAAAGCCATGTGGGAAGAAAGCAATTCTGGGCTTTTTGGAAAACAAAGGTAAACAAGTATCTCACAAAGGCGATTTGCTCATTACATCTTAGACTACTAGCCTTTAAACTTAACATAATTTGGGATTACAATGTTTTCGAAGAACAGATTAAAAATATTTTGAGAATATATTTTATTTTGGAAAGATTAAATTTTTTGAAGACACAAAAGAAATACAAAAATGTTGTTTAAACATTTCAAGTTTTCAACATTAAACAAATTTATTATTTTATTTTATTAAAATATTTTCACAGAAATCTTAACAAGCAAAAAAAAAAAAAAAATTAAAACAAAGGACGAGGGGCGTTTTATAGAAATGGAAGAGACATCAACCAATATTGTGACGTAGTTACACAATCAATGCGTTTTAAAATTTCATGTTACTTCTTACTGAATACAAATGTGTATACACTTTCCAAGCATACTGTAGGCCTATATTAATAACAATTTTGTTGTATATTCAGCTCTTCATTTTTGCATAGGCCCTATAAATGTGAGCTCTGATTATCCAACATTCGTCCATTAGGTACCGTACTAAATGGCCGAAGGTACTGCCCTAGGTTTGCCAACTTTCGTAAGTAAAAATTAGGGACACAAAAATTACTATATAAAAACTTTAGTGCACTAATTATTTCCACGTATCAATTCACATATTCAACAGTAGTACTTTTATAACAGTATATATATATATATATATATATATATATATATATATATATATATATATATATATATATATATATATATATATAATTTCATATGTAAAAAAATACAAAACTTACCAAAATGACCACAAAACAAGTTGAAAATAGTATAAATTTGTGATAAAAGAAATATTAACCCGTTGGAAACTAGGTACCCATCATTTAGGTGTAACTAATAACCTAACTTAACGTAACCAGAACTAACTCGAACTAATCTAACCTGCCTACATAAAAAGTTCCAGCCACAGAGACGTTTACGTGAGTTATCACCAAGCTCTCAGGTCTTACTACACTTGAGGGGCTACAGTATTTTACAGTCTTTGTTGTTCTCCTCGTTGATATCTGTATCTATCGTAGAAGTGGTCGTAAAAATTTGTCTTTTCTTTTTCCATTTTTCCGCCGAACCAATGAATGACGCATCAAGTGAAACAAAGTGGACATAATAATGAATGGCGCAAATTAAAGTCAAAGTGCATAAGATGAGCTCAGAGGATAGATGATTCATTAAGTATCCTATAGGCTGTGATCAAACCTGCCCTAACTTGTGTATTATGATCATTGCACCCGTCACTCTGTTGACACATCAACGAGAATTAAATTTCTGCCTTGAACATTCGTACTAGAGTAATTTCTCCATTTCGCCACATATTGGAAGCATGCCTGTACGAGACTGTGCGATCCAGACTAAATCCAACAATATGATAGGAACGAAAATCAGCTTGAAATATGCCTTGAAATCGAGATATTTTGATGCGTGTCCAAATTATTTCGGAACGCGGGACACAATGGTCAAAATCGGGACTGTCCCGGAAAACACGGGACGGTTGGCAAGCCTATACTGCCCTCTCTTGGAAGACAAGGGAAACAGTTATTGTAACTGGACGGAATACGTAAAAACGCAGTGAAAAGCGGATGTCTACCTATTACAAATTGAAATACTTCGCTTTGTCGTTGAATTTATGGATTTACAGAAACTGTAATTTATTTCAGTTCAACCAGCATGTTCGAAGAAACTTAATGGATTCATTTTTTAATTGACACTTAACAATCTCCACTTTAAAAATGTGCTTTATATCTACGGATGCACTATTATTATTGATGATGCACTGTTACCACGCGAAAAAGAAACTATTGGAATGCTGAAATTGAATTAAAACGGTTCTATTTCTTATCAATTAAAGAGCATCTGTAGGCCTACTATACGTTTCTGCTTTCTCTAGTTTTTTATTTTCAAACGTTGTCTCTTAAGAGATTCAAATACTGATGAAATTTTAGAGTTACTCCTTTCTACACAAGAGTTTATCTTCTTAACTTCGCTGAGCCTTTACTACCAGTTTTCGATACATTCAAATTCTATTATTTCTGCGCAAATTATTCGGTTTGCGGTGTATGTGTCCATTTTTGTGAACCAGCAATGCGAGTAGTAGCAGGTTTTACGCAATAAATCACCGCCTGCATACAGGTCGTGACAGTTTCCTATTAGGATTCATTTACAACGTAAGTCAAGGACAATATTCATTGTTATCAGGTTATCATTAGGTCAAGAAGGTGGAAAGCAGCCGTGAATGCAAATGTAGAAACCAGAGGTCTGCATCGGACGTTTTCGCTCGAGCGCCAAGTAGTTCATAGCATAATCCGATGCATGATGGATAAAATTGTCACGAGCGATAAATCCTCGAACGGTATAAGCCGAGCGTTAGACATTAGTTCTTGTTACAGTGATGAACTGTGTAGTAACATCATAGATATTTATCATTTCAAAATTTTGCAGTGTTTAACTAACCTCTCCATAGTACAACTACAAAACTTGCTTTATAATGTAATATAAATGTTGTAGGTAGATGTTTCCCCCTAATAATAATCTCTAATAATTAGTGTATCAATCTTTGCGTCTGTAACAGTTGTGCAGCATGATTATTCGTTTTATTATATTTTCTGTGACGTTATCTTTGTACTAATATTGTTATTAATCTACTAATATTTTGTAAAACGTTTATACATTGTCGCAGTATATAGGCGGACTGTGTATGGACCTATCATATTATATATGTGGTAAATGAAATATTGAATAATTATTAATTAGCAATAATAACTATATATCGAAGTCTTTCATTCTATTTCATTTATAACTTCATGTTCCTGTTTTGGTACGTTCCATTGACTGTTGCATTAAACGTTTGTCATAAACGCAGAAAATAAAGCCTTATTTTTACCGTGTG
Source organism: Periplaneta americana (assembly GCA_025594305.2). Lineage (NCBI taxonomy): Eukaryota > Metazoa > Arthropoda > Insecta > Blattodea > Blattidae > Periplaneta > Periplaneta americana. Next base: position 70,183,377 of record JAJSOF020000005.1, read on the forward strand.
AGCAAAACATATGTGTATCTTATCTGTCGCCTTCCATACAAGATAAGACATGTCGGTGAGATGACCTTGTACTGTGCTTCTATTTATTACGAGCGTATCACGACTGATCGTATCTCACTCGAGGGTGCGACACTCGACCGAGTACAAGCGAGCGATTTAACTTCAATGCAGCACTCTGGTAGAAACCGAAGGTGTTTGTGTTTCTTATTTATTTTTTTGAAGAAGTGAAACTTCTTTAGGCAGGGTACGAGTCAAACGCTGTGAAATACAATTTTGTGGCTAACTACGAGATTGTACTGTGTATCGCGTAAATAAAGTTGTTGATGCTGGAAGTTTTTAATTTATTTACACAAATTAAAGCATAAATTATTGAGAGTGGGGCTACCGCAGAGCGTCTTCTGTGTAGTTTCGTGACGTTGTACAGTCAAAACCAGCGAGTGAAATTACATTGTTAAGAAGAATTTTGCTAAAAAATATGCTGAAACCAGGGGCTGGACGAGCAAGAGCGTACCGTGATAAAACGCGTACAAATGAGCTGCTGAAAACTGAGCCAAAAACGAAAAAAGAGTAGACTGGAACGATTCCGAGAATCCAGGACAAGGAAAAAGGCATTTTCTAACCTTTATTTTGCAGTTTGTAAATAATAAATACATGTGTCAAAGGTGTAGGTCTTGTAGTTGTTCCCACACCGCCAACAATCAAGGAACGACCAACAAATGCAATGCCTGATCAGACTTCAGAATTAAATTGTAGTTCATCATAATATAAAGACTTTAAATAAAATATAATTCCTCAGCAAATATTTCAAAAACAATTTATAAACTATCAATACGGTTTTGTATGCTTCATTTTCCATATCTTATTTTTGCTATCATGAACCAGTTGTTTCATTTAAAATTCTGAAGAGTATTGCATATAAAGTTTTAAATTAACTCTAATTTATCTCATCTCATTACACGAACATTTAGAAAGATTACTACACATTCATACCTTTAAAAATTTCACTTTTGGTCTTGTCTAGTTTTACCCCAGATCACATATATAACAGATTGCTCATCCCTATGTTAAAATCGGTAGCACTTTGAAGAGGAGAACCGCCAGTATCGCCATCCGTCCGCCGTAAACGAACACGAGATGGCAGTACAGTCGCTAATGGAATTCAAATGGGAGTTATGACGTGACTCCTTATGTAACTACTAAATGGCAGCACAGTAAACCTGACAAGAATTGTTACCGTCAAAGCCTATGAGGCCGAGCAATATGGGTATATTTGATCTAGGATTTTACGTACCTTTTCATTGTTGAAAACAGTTATAACAATAAAAATACTAGAATATTAGAAGAAGGAATCGATGAATCTGATACAGATTGTAGGACAGCGGTAAAAACTATCCGCGATATCAAGAAGAAAAGAAAAAGTGGAGAAATTTACACGCAACTGCGATCTTTCAAACAATGAAAATATAAACATTTTAAGCAATGAAGTGTTGAAGAGTTAAGTTCTTCCACTATGGTTAAGCCTAAAAAGGACAGAAGAAGATACCGCTACCGGTGTGATGTTTACAGAAAAGCCAAGTTTTTTCACGAAGCATTGGGATTTGAGGTAGATTTTTAAAGTCGTCCTAGGATCATTCTCCCCTTTGTTAATCCAGCTAATTGGGAATTAACTGAGTCGCCTAGAATCAAACTGCACTTTATCCAAAAATCTCATTTTTCAGGAAAGACGAAAAACTAGTACAGTTAGACTGCAAACGGTGATTTTACTTCTAAAATTAAGGCAGATAAAGTGCAGTTTGACTTCAAACGAGCAGTTTATCACATTTCCTGCTAAATTCTGCACTGAAACTTATCTTAATCCCATATTGCATAATTTGGAAAAAGTGCAATTTGATTCTAGGCGACTCAACTATAAAATCATTCTTGTACAGAGGACAGGACATTTTTGTTTTCAGATGTTTCACTCAAAGCCGGATATAATAGGAACTGATACCACACAATAAAATTATAGTTAAATAACTACATCTTTCGTAAGTCCATTATGACCCTATAGGAAACTTTTGAACTATTCGATCCGCTATAAACAGTTTTATTACCGCAGTCATATCGACTCTGAAAGGTTATTTTAGGAATAGAAGCATTATCATTGCCTGGGGTTTTATTATATGTCGTATATTCAGCGGATACAATGATAAACGGGCCGGACCTCATGACCGATTGTGCCTTGATAACCGCCGTGTGAATACAAGCGACACAATGGAAATGAGAAACGTCCTGACGTCGACATTACTTCCTACCCTTTGCGCTGATTTAAGTGACTGCTTCATAAAGTGAAGTCGTTATGTAATAAAAGCAAATACTCAATTATAGGGCAATTGAGTAGCAACTTACTGATTGTCATACTATGGAATGCTGTCGGCAGTTTAGGCCATTAAATATGTTGGAACATACAAAGAAAATGTGAAAAATACTGTGTTATATCTGGAAATTGTAGAACTTCAGCGGCGTTAAAAACTCTAAGCTTGTACTAATTTATGTGATAGAAGGCAGTGATATTCCCCGAGCTTGTACTAATTTATGTGATGGAAGGCAGTGATATTCCCTGAGCTTGTATTAAGGCAGAGTAGTGGTATGTGTTGATCTTTTCGGTCAAGATATATATGTCTGTAATATCTATTGCGACCCGGACTGTGACTTCACGCAGATACTGAATGAGTTGGAGGCTATTTGCTCAGATCTTAAGGGAAAACATCTGTTAATTGTAGGGGACATCAACGCCAAACATCATGCTTGGAATAGTCCTGTTAGCGATTCTAAAGGAAAGCAATTCTTTGATTTCTGTTGCTCACGCAATTTAGCTATCCTGAACCCTGGCAACAAACCTACCTTCAGACGCAACAACTCCACGAGTTTCATCGACGTGAGTGTATGTAGTCATTCTCTAACACCGTTCATCGTAGAATGGAAAGTTAGTGACTTTCACACAATGTCTGATCATGAATTAATCATAATCGACATAAAACTACAACCAAAGTTATATACTAATGCAGGAAGTGCACGCATTTACAAAACCAACAACGTCAAATGGTCGCGATTCCAAAGAGCAGCACGACTCAAACTGCGTCGAACATCCATAAACATTAATAATAGCAACATGCCGGAATCACTTAACTTAGCTATAGAACAACTGACTAGAAACATAACAGAACTATGTGAAGCTCATCTGCCAAAGAAATCTCAAACCGCGATCAAAAACTACTGGTGGACAGCAGAGTTAAACATAATGAGAAAACGAGTGTTAGCCAGCCACAGACGATACAAACGATGTAAATGTGAAACGCTTCGAATTAAATACGAGCAATTTTACAACAACATTAAAACTGATTACAAAAACAAAATTTTGCAGGCTAAAACTAAGGCATGGAAGGAGTTCTGCTCATCGCAAAGTCCACAAAACCCATGGGGAAAATTTATAAAATGTGTCGAAAACCCGAGAACTTCAACAGATCACTCAATACTATCCAAACCGACAACGGGTTTACCTCTAATACATACGAAACAGCTAGTGTCCTAATCAATAAATTCTTTCCTGATGATTCTATAGACACGGATGTGCACAAGCGTACCAGACTTCAATCCGAGCTGTCACCTGACACGGAAGATGAACCACAATTCACAGTAGAAGAGGTAGAGAGGGCAATAAAAAAATTGAATGATAAAAAGCACCAGGGATTGATGCAATCTCTGCCAATATAATTAAAAATGTACATACGAGCTGTGCCGATCTCTTTGTGAGTATTTTCAATAAATGTATGTCATTGCAAGTCTTTCCTGACTGCTGGAAAATCGCAAATGTTAAAATAATACCAAAACGCACTGGCATAACCTAACAGCAAACGCCTATCGGCCTATCTGTCTGCTACCTGTTATGGGAAAACTCTTGGAGAAACTTATTATAGATAGAATTATGTATAACTTGTATAATACAAATATGTTAAAAGGGAATCAATATGGGTTCACACCGCAAAAATCCACAGAAGATGCAGTGCTTCATGTTGTGAACTGGGCAAATCAAACTCTAAGACGTCGGCAGTTCGGATTACTCATATCACTGGACATTTCGGGGGCATTTGACAACGCTTGGTGGCCTAAAATTATGTCTCAACTGAAGAAAAAGGTTGTCCTAGAAACCTATATAACCTAGTCAAAAATTACTTTAGCAATCTCAAAGTACAACTCACGATAGGAACTACTACTCTAATGAAAGACGTTAATAAAGGATGTCCCCAGGGTTCCTGCTGTAGTCCAGGGCTTTGGAATATCTTATATGACGACCTGCTACAGATGGATCTGCCAAATGATTGTCAATTAATAGCATATGCTGATGACGCTCTCGTCATAATAACAGCTGACAATATAAACTGTATTGAAAACAAAGCCAATGAAACGCTGACTTCCATATCCAAGTGGGGAAAAGACAACAAACTGCAGTTCAACCCTCTTAAGACAAAAGCCTTGCTGATTACAAGGAAAAGAAATTACGACCTACCACACATACAGATGGACATGAAGGATATCGACATAGTAGAGACACTCTTGTATTTAGGCGTCACTCTCGACAAACGTATGTCTTTTAAGGCACATATTGATTCACTAGTCACTAAATCACACCAGTTTCAATCTGCTTTGCATAGGGCCACCAGACCAACCTGGGGTCTTAGTCCTGATATATTGCGAACAATATATCATGGCGCTTTCGAACCATTGATATTATATTGTGTCTCGGCATTTCAAAATATACTTCACAAAAAGTGGGTTCAAAATAAATTAATACAAATCCAGCGTGGATTCATTCTACGAATCACGAAGGCTTACAGAACCACATCGACAGACGCAGCCCTAGTGATCGCGGGTATACCACCATTGTTTTTAACAGCCATGGCTAAAGCTGAAATCTCTAACGTGAAAAGAAATGGGATATTTATAGAACAAGAATCATATCTTGAGGTGGAAAAAGATCACATTTTCAATTAACTGGTCATCCGAAAGATTTTCACCGTGCATCAAATACATGTACAGATCGACATGAATACAACATCTATACTGACGACTCTCGGTTGCAAAAGGAGAACGACGTCACCTTGGTGGGCTGTGCTTTGTTACCTACTACAACACTACTGAAGTCCACTCTGACACGTTCCGCCTGGCGCCCATGTGCTCCGTGTTCCAAGCAGAACTCTTTGCCATCTTGCAAGCAGTGAAATGGAGCATTACCAACGGGATTGACTCATGTATTCACAGCGACTCTCAATCTGCCTTACAAACCATTGACGATAAATACAACTTGCATTCCATAGCCGTCGAAATTAGATCCCTAATACTTAAATTTGAAGGTCGTATTTGCTTAATGTGGGTGCGCGGCCACACAGATACTGAAGGAAACGAAAGAGCGGATACATTAGCGAAGCAAGCAGCCTCAACCAACTCAGAATATAAATATTCCACCTGTCCTATTTCGTACATTAAGCAGAAGATTAAGCACACAACTACACTCAAGTGGAATACATACTGGAACTCTAGTGTTAAAGGCTCTGTGACCAAGAAATTATTCTTTCCCAATGTACAAGACAGACTATGTTGCAGTCAGTTCTCAACCGACTTCTTTTACACCCAATTTATGACCGGCCATGGAAAATTCGGTTCCTACTTTGAAAGATTTAGGATCAAAAGTGCAGAAGAATCTCTGTGCATATGCAAAGAAAATCAGACTGTTGAACATTTGATTTTTCACTGTCTAGTGTTCGAAAGGAAAATACACTTTTTAAGATATCATATCTCGGACTGCAATTTAAATTACTCCACACCCCTTTAACATTTTCTTAGAAAAAATGTTGTTACAAACAATTCACAGAGTTTATACACCACATCCACGCAAGACTGTAGCTGTTAATTGTATATAAATTAATGATGTTATAAAATCCTAATGCACTATGTAAAACAAGGTGTCTATCTTTGGGACTATAATAATAGTAATAACAACAATAACTATGTTTGTATTATAGTTTTTACTATTGTTGAGTATTTGATGACAGGTATATAGTTTGTAACCATAAGTAATTTTGTTTTTATTTTTATTTTTGCTATCGCAAACCAACTATACAATAGGTGTTTTATTTGTAACTACGCCAATTCTGTGCATTATCTCATTAATATTGCTTAAAATTATGTATAAAATCACAAATTAATGTAATAATCTTGCAATTTCTCTACACCTTCGATTATAATTTCTAATTGTATTTCATTTTGTTTTAACTGAAAGTAATTATTGCATAACGTATTTAGTATTGTTTACTGTCTCTTAATTAGTGTATTTATATTGTAACTATGATTCACACCTACTATTAATTCTTTAAAATTGTGTATTATCACTACATAATGTATTTCACATGTAACAAACTACAACCCTAATATACCAAAGGTAAAATAGGGTTTCAATATTTGGATAACAATAATAATACTAATGTATGTGATGGAAGGCAGTGATATTCCCTGAGCTTGTATTGAGGCAGTGATATTCCCCGAGCTTGTACTAATTTATGTGATGGAAGGCAGTGATATTCCCTGAGCTTGTATTAAGGCAATGATTTTCCTTCAGCTTGTACTAATTTTTGTGGTGGAAGGCAGCTTTATTTCCTGAGTTTGTATTAAGGCAGTGATATTCCCTGAGCTTGTACTAATTTATGTGATGTAAGACAACTTTATTTCCTGAGCTTACATTAAGGCAGTGATATTCCCTAAGCTTGTACTAATTTATGTGATGTAAGGCAGCTTTATTTCCTGAACTTGAATTAAGGCAGTGACATTCCCTGAACTTGTACTAATTTATGTGATGGAAGATAATGATATTTCCTGGGCTTGTATTAAGGCAGTGACATTCCCTGATCTTGTACTAATTTATGTGATGGAAGGCAGCTTTATTTCCTGAGCTTGACAGTGATATTCCCTGAGCTTGTACTAATTTATGTGATGGAAGGCAGTGATATTTCCTGAGCTTGTATTAAGGCAGTGATATTCCCTGAGCTTGTACTAATTTATGTAATGGAAAGAGCTTTATTTCCTGAGCTTGTATTAAGGCAGTAATCTTCCCTGAGCTTGTACTAATTTGTATAATGAAAGGCACCTTTATTTCCTGAGCTTGTATTAAGATAATCATATTCCCTGAGCTTGTACTAATTTATGTGATGGAAGACAGCTTTATTTTCTGAGCTTGTATTAAGGCAGCAATCTTCCCTGAGCTTGTACTAATTTATATAATGAAAGGCAGCTTTATTTCCTGAGCTTGTATTAAGACAATCATATTCCCTGAGCTTGTACTAATTTATGTGATGGAAGACAGCTTTATTTTCTGAGCTTGTATTAAGGCAGTAATATTCCCTGAGCTTGTACTAATTTATATAATGAAAGGCAGCTTTATTTCCTGAGCTTGTATTAAGACAATCATATTCCCTGAGCTTGTACTAATTTATGTGATGGAAGACAGCTTTATTTCCTGAGCTTGTATTAAGACAATGATATTCTCTGAGCTTGTACTAATTTATGTGATGAAAGACAGCTTTATTTCCTGAGAATGTATTAAGGTAGTGATATTCCCTGAGCTTGTACTAATTTATATAATGAAAGGCAGCTTTATTTCCTGACCTTGTATTAAGACAGTGATATTCCCTGAGCTTGTCCTAATTTATGTGATGGAAGACAGCTTTATTTCCTGAGCTTGTAGTAAGATAATCATATTCCCTGAGCTTGTACTAATTTATGTGATGGAAGACAGCTTTATTTCCTGAGCTTGTATTAAGGCAGTAATATCCCTGACCTTGTACTAATTTATATAATGAAAGGCAGCTTAATTTCCTGAGCTTGTATTAAGATAATCATATTCCCTGAGCTTGTACTAATTTATGTGATGGAGGACAGCTTTATTTCCTGAGCTTGTATTAAGACAATGATATTCCCTGAGCTTGTATTAATTTATGTGATGGAAGACAGCTTTATTTCCTGAGCTTGTATTAAGACAATGATATTCCCTGAGCTTGTACTAATTTATGTGATGAAAGACAGCTTTATTTCCTGAGAATGTATTAAGGTAGTGATATTCCCTGAGCTTGTACTAATTTATGTGATGGAAGATAATGATATTTCCTGGGCTTGTATTAAGGCAGTGACATTCCCTGAGCTTATACTAATTTATGTGATGGAAGACAGCTTTATTTCCTGAGCTTGTATTAGGGCAGTGATATTCCCTGACCTGTACTAATTTATGTGATCGAAGGCACTATATTCTTTAAGCTGTTACTGATTTATGTGATAGAAGGCAGTGATATTCCTTTGTATTATACTGTTTGTTTGCTTTTCTAATTTTATCATTCACCAACTTTTTTTTATTCTATTAATTTATCTTAATTTTGTAGACTGAATCCTTCACTCTTGACATACCCGGCTGGTGGCTCAGCACTCTTCTTTATAACTTCTAAAATTTACATAAAGTAATAATTTTAGGGTTTATACACTAAATTTTAATTAAATATAGCCTATGCATATACTCGTAATGTTGTTTTCTGCTTCTTCGATATTAACTCTATTTGACGTCTGTAAATGTTTATATGTGGGAAAATTACTGTCGCTTTTCCACCATCCTTCCGTTTCAACTTTACACATTTCGCGGCGTAACCTTCAGCGATAGCGATCGATAGACTGAAGTGGGTAGTACCTACTGCGCATGCACTACACTCATTTCTACACTCCAACTACAACACATCAGTTATATAGTTTATCATATGACATAATATGTGATCAATTTTTCTAGTTTGCCATATACGAGAGCCCGTTTTTTATTTTAGTTCTAACGTCAACTGCATTGGCCTCACCTAGCGCCAGCGCTCAAAATATACCGGGAAATTTGTACTGCTTATTGCATATATTTCATTTCTAATTAGGGAAACAAACACATGATTGACTTCTGCATTGAAAACGGAACTAGTCAAGAAGTGGCCGAGCTTCTTTATCGAATATTGCTAAGGATTACGATGATTAGGGTGGTGTTTGGTGATTACACTAAATATAAATTTTATACAGTAATTTTATGTTCTTTTATTATAATTCTACATATAAGCTTACAAATATTTATAATATATTTCTTTAGGACAATTTCCATAACTTAACATATCTCAAAACTCACAACATTTGGAAGCTGGTCTCTCTTCGTCACCGATGAGAGTAATGGAACAGTTCTTTTAAGGTTGTTACAACTGAACTAGTCAAAGTCGCAACGAATATAAAATGCCATCTTTGCTCTCTCCCCACAAGAGTAGAACTGTGTTGGAAACCTTCCTTTTGTAAATAAATGTTCTCATGTAGTTATATTAGGAGCTTAATTTGTACTGTTTCTATTCTGGCCTTCAAACATTGCGTCATTGTCCGTGGTTTGTTGTTTTTTAGTCAACTGTCCAAAGACAGGTCTGAACCTCACAAATGATACCAATAAGGCACAACTTATGAGGCAACTAGGCCAGAAGATAATGGGGTAGGGTGCTTTATTCCTTCATAAATCTTCAATAAGCACCATGACTTCGTGGAGTTTTCATAATATTATCTTTTAAATTTCATACACATCTACATTTATTTATAATTTTTCTGTTCGCGTTCTGTATCTCCCAATAATTAAGTACTTTAGTATTTCAGAATTTATTATACTTATTACGACTAATTAGTGAATATCAGCGCTTTAAGCCAATGGTTCTCTTTAACATCTGATATTTACAAATCATGATATGCTGCATACGATAGAAATCCTTAGTAATTTACTTACATCATGCGATATCACAATTTAGTTGTGCCTTGTGCGCATGGTACTACTTTTTCGTACATATTATGGTATTATCTTTGTAATTGTATATTTTTATCCCCTCTTTTTGTATTTGTATTTGTACTTTTATTACTTTTTCCTATTTATTTCTTTTGTGTGTGTTTTTCTTTTTGCATATTTATATTTTTTGGTATGGTAGAGAAGGCCTATTGGCTTTAACTCCACCAGATTAAATGAAAAAATTAATAAATGATAAAATTAATAACAGAAATAATAATAATAATAATAATAATAATAATAATAATAATAATAATAATAATACATTAAGGTAGAGTGCCTGTACTGTAGTATTCTTATGAAAAAAACGTGACATTTACAAAATGTCTAAGGAAAAACTTGGGACATTAAGAAAAGGACTCATTAACAAGAACCAAAAAAAGTACCCAAAAATTTTATTGGTAAATTTTATTGCGCATTCTGTAGAGCGATATGCTTCTTTGTTGCATTAATTTTTTGTTTTATGTATTCGTTCAAGAAGTTTAGTTTCATTAAAAATTTTGTCAAATAATTCAGCAGATGATATCTAATTAAAGTGCGTTTACACAATGAGCAAGGACTTCAAAGTAAAATTTTAACTTTCATTTTATTTATATCTATCTATCTATCTATCTATCTATCTATCTATCTATCTATCTATCTATCTATCTATCTATCTATCTATCTATCTATCTATCTATCTATCTATCTATCTATCTATCTATCTATCTATCTATCTGTCTGTCTGTCTGTCTGTCTGTCTGTCTGTCTGTCTGTCTGTCTGTCTGTCTGTCTGTCTTATTTATTTATTTATAAAGAGTTTTAACTGTAAAATCTAGAAATTGCACTTATTAATGCAATGATGACATTGAATTTCTACCACCAAACTTTCCATAAAAATGTTTCATCCAAAAATGCAACAAAATGATCAATCCTAATATTAAATGTTATATAAAATGCTAAATCTTGATCCTAAAGTGCCAAGAATTTTAAGTTGACTATTACACTCTTACTACGTCATACTACTTTGACCAATAAAACGGTACGAAAGGACATATTTCAACCAATCATGGCTGCTTACCGCACAATTTTATCGCGTCCCTAGCATTTGTTTAATTTTATCGCGTCCCTAGCATTTGTTTCTGTGTTTGCCAACATTTGAAACTGCGCTGGTCTGGACGTCAAATATATATATTATATATATATATATATATATATATATATATATATAATTACAAACCACTCCAGTCGATGCACAGCAGTTTCAAATATGACTCTCATTGGCATTCAAGAACAAGAATTAATAAAAATCACTGATCATACCTATGCATCTTCTGAAATCCGATTTACAAATAAATGAAGAGCACCATTCGGAAATCCTGAATAAGTTGAATACACCATGTAGGCCTAAATCAACGAGTTCCACTTCTATTACGCACACGTCCAATATAACATCAATTGAACCACCAACCACATTCAAATTTGAAAATTGTACATTCAATAATTATTTCTTTTAAAATTATTCATGTTTATTTTTATGTCATCGTCGTTAATTAAAACTTTTCTAACACTTGTGTATATTAGTTAGGTTATGTTATAGCTTCTGCTATATGATATTATGGATAGTCACGTATCAGAGATTGTTTAATATTAAGATTTATTGAAAATTATTTGTCAAGTGACGTTGATTACTCGGATTCGGATAATTGAAGTGGAATGCAACCGTTTTAATAATAAAAATGGAACTGAATCAACAAAGCCTTCTTGACTAGTAACATTGCCAATGTGTATAGATCGAGAACTTCTCGACGAGAAGGCATTGCTCACTACTGCCATCTAGCATGCATCTAGCGTAATATTTGTAATGTTGAAGACAGTTGTATTTTCGTAAGTCAGTTAATATTTTATTGTATTGGAGTACTTCGTTGCTTCTAATCTTTATATACTTTCTTCTAATCGTGTAATAGTCAATTAAATCCCACTCGAGTTTTGATTTTCTCTAGATAAATCAAAACGTCTAGTGAGATTACTGTTGATAAAATCAACCATCTTAGCGATCAGTAAAGTCGCACTACCTGCCGAAATACAGTTATTTACGTTTGTGGAAAAAAAACAGCGAACGACATTTATTTCCAGCTTCTAGTACGACGTATTCTACAGCATGTCGTTCCGTCTGTGGGCCGTTTAAGAGATGGCATTTTTGACATTACCAAACTAATTGAGTTCAAGAAAGTGTTAGTCGATTATATCTAGAGATGTCACCAACCAACAAGCTAAAATGTAAACAGTAAAACTACCTAGTCACCATTAGAGGCTGCATCATACTAAGCATTCGATGATTGATGCTGTTACATGCACATTGAATTATCGATAAATAGGTTATTGGTTGGAATGCTGGGAGTGCAGGAAGGGAAAGCGCAATGATAACAAAGAATCGCATTCCTTTCGTGAGTAAACAAGCTCCACGAGTAGTAGCTATGTGTACTAATATTTGAAATATTCAAAGAATCTGTTTGTGGTGGAGTAACCAATGGTCAGCCACTGGCATAGCTCAGGCGGTTGGCGAGTCTAGCTGCCAATCTGGAGCTTCGCTCGGGCTTGGGTTCCATTCCCGCTTGCAGTGGTTGCCTTGTTGGACTTTTTTCCGAGGTTCTTCCCAAATGTAAGTCTAATGTCAGGTAATCTATGGCGAATCCTCGGCCTCATATCAAATACCATTTCACTATCAAATCCATTACGCTAAATAATCTAATGATTGATACAGCGTTGTTAAATAATAAAAAAATCAATCTCCACCAACGCTACAGACGGAATGAGCGAGACCGGAATTTTATGGGACAAGATGATTTGGTTTACTTTGCATTACCATCCAATTTTAAGGAACTCCTCCAGCTGTATTCACATTATTCTCGTATTATTACGCTGACAGTTCAGATGACAGTAACTTATCGAACATTCTTCATGTATAATGCATTTCCATGTCAATCCCCTCTTTTTGTTTATTCATGTTGTTTTTGTTGTTGTACGCATATATGTTGTAACAACTTCAACGTACAAAACGAACCTTCTACACGATTCACTGCAATTAGTGTAGCCCCACTAGAAGCTAGTCATTTGACGTGACGTCTTTGTGACGTAAGAAGCTACTGAATATTCTTTTGTGTAGGTTTGACGTACAACTTTGTTATCACTTTTGTTACTGTCATAACAATAAAATAGATCATTCCCCTGCAAAGCCAGTTCACATTGCCAAGGTCTTGCTGTCTTCATACTGTTCGTGTTATTCCTCCTGAGTATACACTTCTTTAAGAAATTAATCTTGAATAAGTTAATTTTATCTCAATATGCCCAACTAAGATTTATGGAGTATAAATATTTTATGTTAAACAAATACATGCATATAATTCAATTATAAAAAGAATAATAAAATACAGGATGGCCCACTTAACTCTTTACTTCCGAGTGAAATATTTCAGATATTCACAAACCGACAATTGCAAGTTAAATTACATCGAAGAGGACATCTAATGCACGTAATGTAATTTTTCCCATCGTCATATCTTAATAGTATAGTCCGGGCAATTTAGGAAGACGTCTCGGGAGAGTAAACGTGTGAGAGCGCTTAGGTGTGGGAGTGAGAGCGCTGACTTCTCCTCCTCTAGGAGAATTTGGAAGACGTACGGGTCACCTTAAATATTTAATTGCACCCAAAGCACGATATCTTAAGAATGTTCGGATCCAATATGAAATTACATAAATGATAATTGAATACTCTGACTTACACGTTTCTAGGGACATCCCAACCGTATAATTGCATTTGTCATATCACCAAGAAGCAAAATTAAAAATAAAATAAGTACAGCCAATTTCGGCTGAATCACTATTATGTGTTTTTGATTTAAAACAAAGATCACTAGTTATTGCATAAAACGATTAGCCTATTTTTATATTATTTATTCCCAGTTGGATTAACTCTTAGATACTGAATATGAGAAAACTGCATCCAACACTTTAGGAGAAATCGCTATGCACACACAGACGGCGTGCCGAAAACTAATTTTGCGTTATCAAGGATGCTCCAAACCTATACCTATTTCCGTGAAAATTGAGGAATCGATTTTTTGCAGCATTGCAGTACTTTCTCATTTTATTTGAAACGAGTAATGAGAAAGTAAGACGCATTCTGAAATTGAAACCAAATGCATATCCTTCATTATATTTTATTTATGATGCCAATACACTCCTGTAGCAGTGTATGCCTAGAACATACAAAAATGTTTTTATCCACGCCCGTATCTAAACTGGTCTTCATTTCACCGTCCTTACCAATCTATACAATGATTTTATTCACAGCAGTGAATTAATAGTACATTATGCAACGAGCCTATAATGGTAGTAATTAAGACGCAAGTATGTTTGTTTATGAAACGAGCGCAAGCGAGTTTCATAATATTCATACGAGCGTCTTAATTACCATTATAGGCAAGTTTCATACGACTTTTTATGCTCGACCATATTTCTAACTTGAAATTATTCAAAAGTAGGCCATGTTATGGTTATGTAAGTGAGTAGCGAACTGACCTGAAATGTGAGATGTGCGCAGACGCGAAAGTATTGATTTTTTCCGAGGCCGAATGTCATTGGCCTTGATTTAACGTAGAGAATAAGATGAACATTAGCCTTGATATAACCTGGAAATTGATTTAGAATTTAAAAACGAGATAACATATTGAATTTATTGCTTAGAGTGTTAGTTGGGAGATGGAAAAAGATCTTTAATATTATTTACAATTAACGCTAATTATTATAGTAACAGAACATAACCTTCTGCGACAGTATTGGATTTCCAGCCTCCGTGACTTTTCGCTAATTGTCTTTCGATTGCATATCCGAGAATAATCGATACTTGCGGTTTTATAATGGTACAAAGGTGATTTGTCATTGGCTGAACACCTGAACTTTAATGAATAGACTGGTACTTTAATGCATGTCATTAAAGTACACCTACTCATTAAAGGTCAGGTCTTTCAGCCAATGACGACTCAGGTTACAACTGTTCAGCCAATGACAGGTCAGCTTTCTACCGTTATAAAACCGCAAGTATCGATTATTCTCGGATATGCAATCGAAAGAGAATTAGCGAAAAGTCACGGAGGCTGGAAATCCAATACTGTCACAGAAGGTTATGTTCTGTTACTATAATAATTAGCGTTAATTGTAAATAATATTCAAATAAATTCAATTTGTCATCTCGTTTTTCAATGTCTAATTTTATTTCAATGTTATCTCTGTAGGTTCTTATGGCCTAGCAAGGTCAATGTGAACATCTGTTCCTGGAAAAAAATCAATACTTTCGCGTCTGCGCACATCTCACAACATAGGGACATTACTCCAGGTCAGATACAATAAAATTAATAATATCAAGTTAGAAATATGGTCGAGCATAAAAAGTCGTATGAAACTCGCCTATAATGGTAATTAAGAAGCTCGTATGAAAATTATGAAACTCGCTTGCGCTCGTTTCATAAATATCCATACTCACTTCTTAATTACCTTCATTATAGGCTCGTTGCATAATGTACTATTATTTCATTAATAGTAAAATTATAGCATGTTAAATAATGTCATTTTGGTAGGAAACTACAAATGGTGATCAACACTTTTAATTAGCGTCGGTGCAATTTGTGTTGACGAGACGAATCCGAGGATTCGCCACATGATTACCTGTCATTCGCCTTACATGTGTATTTCAGTCACAACGTTATTGAGAAAACACAACATATGTGATAATGGATGGTACTTTTATTATAAGTTAGAATTAAAAATAATAACTGAAGAATTACAAAGCCTAATACTAGCAATTTACTTTATGCATTCTAATCGGCGATAATTTTTTTGGATTGTTTGAGCGAAAGTGCAATACAAGCAATTTCGCAGTGTGTTAAAATATTAACCTCCTAAATTATAGGCCTAATACGTTTATAAAGAGTAACATGAGGAAGAAATCAAACTCTTGGAATCAGCGGCGGACGCAGGATTTTTTTTCGGGGAGGGATTTGAGGAGATAATAAAAATGGAATAATGAGAAATAAGTTTATATACCCTACTCACAATTTGTTTCCGAGTCACAAACATTTACAAGTTGGCCTGAGTAGCGTAGTCGGTATAGCCTTCTGTGCTCGAAGTTGCGGGTTCTATCCCAGCACAGTTCGATGGCATTTAAGTGTAATGTGACAGGCCTCATATCGGTAAATTTATTGGCATATAAAAAGTCCTGCGGGAAAAAATTCTGGCACACCAGTGACGCTGATATAACCTCGGCAATTGCGAGCGTTGTTAAATAAACCACAATTTTTAAATTGTAATATTTACAATGACTGCAAAACAAAAACAATGACAGAGTTATATTTACAGAAGACGGTGACGAGGCTTCTTAGACATTTCATCCAGTACTTCATGAGCTTTTATTTTTACATTTTTATGTATCATCATCAAGACCAGTCCATTTAATCTGTCAGCTCCTCAAGTAATTCTTCAAATACCGCAGTGTTGAGAACGACCGTTCTGGTGTTGCTGTAGTTACAGGCAACATACAGAAAAGTTTTGACGCCTTGCGAGTGCAGGGAAAAATAATTTCATTGCACCTATTCAAAGATGATATAAAATCAGTAGGCATTAGGTGAATATTTTTCTGATCAAGGAAATTTCTTCTGCACATCTTCAATTCATTGAAGAAAGACTCTGGTGACGCATCAACATCATTGGGCCACTGATTTACTACAGCCTCAACAGCAGTTTCTAAATCTTCATCTGATGCTCGCACTATGTTTTTAGGCAACAAAGTTTGTATGGACTTTAGGATTCCCTTATGATTTAAAAACCTGTCCTTGAGCTGACTAATGAAATAGTCTAAGAAAGGAAGGAGAATTGAAAGCCAAAAATACTCTTCAGGACTCTCTGTCTCGAAGTTAGAATGCTGTGTTTGTCTCCCTGCAGTTCTTGGAATTTCCAGCGTAATTCCAGTAAGTTCAACAACACTTTATGCCTCTAGGTTCACTGGCTGAAAATTTAAACGAAAATCTTCCAGTTCTCTTTCTAGATTCTCACATAGTTCAATGCATGTCAGACTGGCTAAACCATGTGACAAGCTAAAAACATGGCTAGCTACAATCATAGACACCAAAAATGTTGGGTGGGTTCTGTATGGCTTATATTACGATGTACATGTGATAATATTTCAGTGCAGAAATTCTGCGTCATCATATGATGATGGAAGAGTGGAACAGGGAAAATTTCTCTCCGGCACCGGGATTTGAACCCGAGTTTTCAGCTCTACGTGCTGACGCTTTATCCACTAAGCCACACCGGATTCCCATCCCAATGTCGGATTGAATCCTCTCAGTTTAAGTTCCACTCTTGGGTTCCCTCTAATAGCCTACCCTCATGCACTGCGTCATAGAGATGTATGACAATGGCACAATGTCCATACATGTGCAGAGGTGCATATCATGATATGCGAAAAATAATCACTTTGTGATTTAAAATGGTGCTTATTCCGTCGGATCCTGGCCACTTAGTCACTCAAACGAGTTATATTATTAGTCCTCTTGCGTTGGATCTCTTGTAGTAAGTGCCAGAGAAAAGTGCTGCTCTCCAGTGGGCAGTGGATCAGAGTTGCGAAGCAGAGGCAAGAAAAATCCCAGATATAGGGATTTCTTTCAATGCAAAGATACATTTATTTAACATTTTAGCGAAGAGAATTTACGTGGAAAACCCTGTAATTCCTATGTACATTCACGAATTAAAATAAATATTATTTTTGTTTCTTGTTTCGTATTTTTCTCAAAATTTCGGGAGGGGATATATCCCCTTAATCCTTCCCCCTTGCGTCCGCCCCTGCTTGGAATGCTAATTAAAGAATTAAAAGTTCTTTCTGCTGTTCTATATAGCATCATTTGAGTCTCTTCATCTTCTCATTTTCATGATAAGGTAGGTGTTTAGATATTTCAGTGCACGACAACCTTGTTACCAACCTTCCAGGCGTTGGATGTAGAGCAGCAGTGTTGTAATTCTAGGCGCAAAGGAAAGTAAGAGATGTATTATGTTTGTTACCGCTGTTTTCTCTTTCACCCCTCTTTTACTCCTCCTTCCAACGTAAAGTTCTCCACAAGGCATCTGTAAATTTTCCTCTCTTGCGTAGTAGGTTTGTTTTCAAACATTTGCGACATGAAGTTCTTGCTTTTAAATATAGCAATATTTCGTGCGCATTAGAGAGAATGCAAAAATGTTTTCGACATTTTCTGTTGTGCTACAAAACGAATTTCATGACAACAGTTTTAACTTTTTTTTTTTCCTCTATACCTGTTGCCTCGTTTGAATATATACAATTCTGAGATTGCTAACTTTTTCAAAATAACCTCACAGTGGCGTCAACTTTTTAAAAACATTGGGTGGGCTCAAACACTTGATCATAATTTCCCAAAAGAATCTCATAAATCTTCACTTTAATGATATTATTTTTCGTAATATTTATGTGACTACGGATAGTTTAGTCCTATACAATATACTGTAAAGTGTTAAAAATAACAAAATGGAGATCTAAGAACGATTTTGTAATGTATGTAGTTAGTATAAGGCCAAGGGGCTATGTTCCATTTACTTGTAGGTAATATTCTTTTTGGATTTTATGTGAATACCAATTTGTTCTCTCATACTACTAACTATATACAAAAACATCTCCGCATTATCTTGTGCATAGCTGTTCTGCATTTTAGTAATTAAATAGAACGCTACAATTATATAAACATTTTTCCTTGGGGACTTGAATTCTTTCTAACTATAAATTGATACTACGAAAGTGGACTCACTATTACGTAGCACGGAGTGATGCAAATGTGTTTCTCCCTATAAATTCGTCACAAACATGTTCTAAATATAACTTTCCAGCACTATCCTTATGTGGCAGAGATGAATGAAGTGCACACCAACAATGCATCTTTACTTACTGAAATTTTACTTATTGTAATTTATTGATTTTGATAAGCAACCATCACATATCGTCATCTTATTTAGTCAACTGTCCGAATAGAGGTTTGTACCTCATAAATGACACCAGTAAGGCATCACTCATGAGGTAACTAAGCCAGGAAAGAATGAAAAAGGAAATGATTATAATGATGATAATAATAATAATACTTACTTACTTACTAACTTACTTACTGGCTTTTATGGAACCCGGAGGTTCATTGCCGTCCTCACATAAGCCCGCCATTGGTCCCTATCCTGTGCAAGATTAATCCAGTCTCTATTATCATATCCCACCTCCCTCAAATCCATTTTAATATTATCCTCCTATCTTCGTCTCGGCCTCCCCAAAGGTCTTTTTCCCTCCGGCCTCCCAACTAACACTCTATATGCATTTCTGGATTCGCCAATACGTGCTACATGCCCTGCCCATCTCAAACGTCTGGATTTAATGTTCCTATTTATGTCAGGTGAAGAACACAATGCGTGCAATTCTGTGTTGTGTAACTTTCTCCATTCTCCTGTAACTTCATCCCTCTTAGCCCCAAATATTTTCCTAAACACCTTATAATAATAATAATAATAATAATAATAATAATAATAATAATAATAATAATACAAATTATTGGGTGGGCTCAGGCCCCACGGGCCCATATAAGTTGGCTCCACTGCAAGCTTATGTTCTTCCAGAGGCATTGTACCCCGTATAATTTCTTGGAGCACTTAATTATGCCATGAATGTTTAGAGAATTGTATGCAAATTGCCCATTTAAAAGTAACAGGAGTGTATGCTTCTCACAATAGTAATATGCGTTACAAGAGCGGTATATTGACGTTTTCATGGTCGAGGAAAAGATTGAAAAAGCGAAACGTAGTTGAGCTTTTTTAATTTCCGAGAACATGAAAACAAACATACCGCTCGTGTATCGTACATTATTTTGTGCGAAGATCGTTTATTACATACCTGAAAGACGAATTTTTTAATTAGTTGCAATGAAATCTCCATGTTGGTTTCTGTTTAATGACGGCAACTTCGAAAAATCAAAATATCTTTCTTCAACATTGTTGCTATAAAATGTTTTCTGTGTTTATTATACTCCAGCAGGCCGTGATATACGTCTGTCTTTTTTTTCCCCCTAGTCTATAAATGCAAACTTAAAACAAACGGTAAGGTTATGTAATTATTTATTTTTCATTTTAATATTTTAACAATATTATTTATATAACATATTGCAGTAGTAACATCGGCATCTGGAATCTTGTTGATTTTTTTCACGGCTTCCTTAATGTTACTTGTATCAGGAATGCAATAAGTTTCGTGGAGTAGTAGACTTTACTTAATTTTTGCAAATATTTAAAAACAATAATTAACATTGCAATTTAGGTGAAATTGCAGTGGTAAGTTTCAATTTATAATTATTACTATGTTAAACGTCTCTAAAAATAATATGTTAAAAGCCTAAAGCAGTAAAATGAATGTCGCGCTTAAGCGGTAAGAAGAGGGAAATTGTTATGTGTGTTACGTTGGGAATACTGAATATGGTATTGGTTCTGTGCGGGAAACAAGCAAATACGCACGATCTCGCACAAAAATTGTTTGCATTCGTTTTCTTCGTTTGCACATAGGTGTCGCAGCAGATGGTTTACTTTACTTGTCGCATTTTCCTCAGAATAAATTTTTACGCAGGATTTATTGAATGTTGAAAGAAAATGGAAACACGACGAAAAGAAGAATACTCACTTTTTTTTCTCACTGGGATTTCAGCCCATATTCGTGTTACCCTATTCCGGTTGAACAAAATGAGAACACTCCCTTTAAAAGATGTACACACGCTCGTTTTGATTGTTATCGAGTGAGTATAAAAATATCCATAGAATTGCACATTGAACTATTTGAACTGTAACGTAACTAGTTTTGTGCGAGATCGTGCGTATTTGCTTGTTTTCCGCACAGAACCAATACGCGGTAAGTGTGAAATACCACATTCAGTATTCCCAACGTAACACACATAACAATTTCCCTCTTCTTACCGCTTAAGCGCGACATTCATTTTACTGCTTTAGGCTTTTAACATATTATTTTTAGAGACGTTTAACATAGTAATAATTATAAATTGGAAACTTACCACTGCAATTTCACCTAAATTGCACTGTTAATTATTGTTTTTAAATATTTGCAAAAATTAAGTAAAGTCTAGGGCCTACTACTCCACGAAACTTATTGCATTCCTGTTACAAGTAACATTAAGGAAGCCGTGAAAAAATCAACGAGATTCCCGATGCTGATGTTATTACTGCAATATGTTATATAAATAATATTGTTAAAATATTAAAATGAAAAATAAATCATTACATAACCTTACCGTTTGTTTTAAGTTCGCATTTATAGACTGGGGGAAAAAAAAGACAGACGTATATCACGGCCTGCTGGAGTATAGATATTTTTGTTTTCTAAAGTTGCCGTCATTAAACAGAAACCAAGATGGAGATTTCATTGCAAATAATTAGAAATTCGTCTTTCAGGTATGTAATAAACGATCTTCGCACAAAATAATGTACGATACACGAGCGGTATGTTTGTTTTCATCGGAAATTAAAAAAAGCTCAACTACGTTTCGTTTTTTCAATCTTTTCCTCGAACATGAAAACGTCATCATACCGCTCTTGTAACGTATATTACTATTGTTACTATGATCTGGTCATTGGTCATATCTGTACATGGGTCAATTTGTGCAGGTGAAAAATCGATTGGTGATAAAATGAAATTATGCGAGAAACAGTAAAGCCAAGACTTCTATAAATTAGTAAAAGATTTTATATAGGCCTTCCTGCTTCTAACATTTATTTCACTTCTTTCATTTTGGATAATACTTTACCGCACCTGGAAACTTACCAGAACTGCCATTTACAGTTTGAAGCTTGCCTGACCATGAAGATGACTAGTTCTCTAATTGCTTAAGAGAGAGTTTGCGAGTTTGAACTGACTGTTAAGTACTACTGACGTTCTTAACTTTCCATCCTGTAGAGGCCAGTCGTCCCAGGGGAAATCGCCAGGAGAAATAACAAAGAATCGCTACTGCTTTGCAATGTTTTATTTGAGTACGAAGTAGGAAGACAAGTTCATGTGAAATGCAGGCAAAGAACTAAGGTCACACAGGTGTTTAATATTTTTGTGTTTACTCCAGTAGAGCAGTCTAACATGTGGTTGAATATGATGAAGGATAGGTGGAGGGGAGAAAAATTCTCTCCGGCACCGGGATTTGAACCCGGATCTTCAGCTCTACGTGCTGACGCTCTATCCACTGAGCCACGCTGGATTTCCATTCCGATGCCGGATTGAATCCTCTCAGTTTAAGCTCCACCACCACTTAGGTTTCCTCTAGTGGCCAACCCTCATGCACTGCGTCACAGATGTGACAGTGGCACAATGTACAACACATTAATGTGCAGAGGTGCACTCATTACGAGTGACTGAGTGGTCTGGGTTCGACGGAATGAGCGCAGTCTTAAATCACTGATTATTTTCGCGTATCATATATTATTAAAATGTACCTAGAGATGGCAGATATTTCACAAACCGATATTTTGTCACAGGTATTTTTTGTCACAGATAAACTTGTGACTGATGACGCGAAATATTTGTGACAAAATATCGCTATCGAAATCTGCTCCGTATTCAGTACTCTGCGACTGATATTTTCTCCTCTACGTCGTAGGTTTGCGCGTGCGCATGATTCAATAACAGCAATCTGGCGGTAGTTTTTCCCATCTTATTATAAATGATGTAGTTATTACACGATTTAAATAATAACACCATTGGTTACCAGTACTTAATCTTGTGTAAAATCCTGTCTGAACAACTGTTTTGTTTTGTAATTATTTTCCAATGTTTTTCCGAATGCTTATGTTTCATTAATTTTTATTCTGTGACTCAATATTATAATGTTAATGCACGACTTAAAATAATTTATCCATTATATTACATGCAATAAAAAGGATCAATTTTAAAATGATTAGGATAATTATATAACCTCAATTTCTCCATACCCAACTACATTTAAAAATGATCAACTGGTTCAATATCTATAATATAACCTCTTGGTACATGAGGTTAACTTTTGACATGTTACTGTTCAGTTAGCTAAGTATTTATTTGTTAATGGTACATGTACATAATTTCTTTGTTGGATTTTCCCATATAAATCACTGATGAGTGGTGTGTATAGAGAAATCGTATTCATATTTCACTGCTCTTCAATATTTCCTGCTAATTTTTATCGGTGTGACAAAATATCGATGTAATTCATGCTACGTATCGATATATAATATCGGTGTGACAAAATCACCAATAAAAGTCACAGATATTTAATTGTCACAGTCACAGTTGTCACAGATACTTGAAAATATCGTTTAAGCTCATCTCTAAATGTACCGAAGTACATATGATATTTCCATGCAGAAATTCTGCTTCATCATATGATAAAGGAATGGGAATCCGGCGTGGCTCAGTAAATAGAGCATCAGCACGTAGAGCTGTAGACCCGGGTTTAAATCCCGGTGCCCGAGACAATTTTACTCCGATCCACCTATCCTTCTTCATATGATGACGCAGGATTTCTGCATGGAAATATCACATGTACTTCGGTATATCGTAATATGTAGTGGAATGCTGACACGTTGAATACAGAAATGTGGTACGTTTAAGAACAAAATGAGTGGGCAACCAAGAACACCTCTAATTTTATTCCTATGTATACAGTATTATCGAATAGACCTTAAACGTTCACTTTCAAGATGAAGGAAAAGGAAAGAAGGCAGAACGGAAGAGGAGGGTGAGAAGAAGTTGAAAAGCAAGATGAGTCAGAGAAGGAGAAAAAGAAGCTGAAGGGAAGAAGGAGACTAAGATCAGAACATGAAGAAGATAGAGATGTAGAAGAGAATACAAGGAGAAGCAGAAGAAAGTGAGGAAAAATGAGGGAAGAACGATGATAAAGGTGAAGGAAGAACGATGATGAAAATGATGAGGACAAGAATGATAATGAGGATGAGGGAAGAAGCCTGGCCAATGAGGTCACCCGATCTGACCCCCTTGGACTTTTTTTATAAGGCTTTGTGAAGGATGCTGTGTACCAAAGAGGCAGAGCTAACACTTTGGAGGAACTGAGACAACGCATCACAAATGCAGCTGCGCTAGTGACTCCACAAATGCTACATAACACTTGGCGGGAGGTTGAATGCCGATTAGATGTCTGCAGAGCAACCCAAGGCGCACACATCGAGTGGCATTCAACATTCTCCGAAACTCGGAGAGTTTTTACATCAAGTTATGTAAAAAGTTAAGTTAATAAACCATTATTTACACTTGAAATTATCAGTTATTTCTCGATCCCTCTAAGTGGGACACGATGTATTACTTCCACCTCTTATATAATGTGTCTGTATATTAAATTATATTGTGTATTCTTATTGTATGTGTATGAAATTGTATTGTGCATTGTGTAATTGTATGTGTATTGTAAATTTATTGTTTCTTATCATTTTTTGTGTATTGTTTATGATATACCAATGTCATGGCTTGCCCACTTGCAGTGTAAATGTACATACATACATACAAACCAATAAAATATTAGGCCATCTGGTGGTGAATGAAAGTAATGTCATTAATTTCAGGGGTTATTCTTTGAGATATTTCAAACAAAAATGTTTAATACAATTTTGCTCGTTTTGTATTTTTTTTTTTTTTTCGAGATAAAAATGACATGAGGCTTTCCCGGCGTTTGACAGAGTGAACCGTAAGTAATGTCATTAATTTGGGAGGTTATTCTTTGAGATATTTCAAACAGAAAATGTTTAATACAATTTTGCTCATTTTTATTCCTTTTCGAGATAAAATTGTTTTATATGAAACATTTTATTGCTTGTTTTGGAAAGCCATTGATTCAATTTCCAATATGCTCAGTCAGTTTAAGAGAGCAATGTATTATGATAATAAATTACTGAAACGATTTTAGTTTTTTGCCCTTTAAATGTGCAGAAATTTGATCCAAACAAATGTAACTTTTCGTTTTGCAGAAGAATTTTTTTGCATGAAAAAATCCAAAATTGAATTAAAAAAAAGAATGAAAGTTGTTAAACATGAAATGAAACTGCAAGAAATGGATTCACTTTCTTGTCGAAAATTAACCAAACTGTCAAAAGCTTAAGACATATAGAAAATAGAGGTTAAGCATTAAATTGATAGTCATTGTCCAGTAATGATCGGAAAATCACAATTAAGCTTTGACCGCTAAGCATTTCAAACTTTCAATTGCTTCTCCTGCAAAATGTATTCCAAATGACATCCATCATTCTTGCAGTGGATTTCTTCAAATGGGAAGAAAATGCATAGATATAATTACAAAAATATGCATAATGGTGGTTATTTTAAGTGAATTTTGTTCTGGTAACATTACTTCTACAGATTTCAAGTAAGACACTTTTCCAATAATACCGTCTGCTTCGTTCATATTACTTCCCAACGCTACTCGGCGACATGTTTACAGGATATTTCACCTTTCCTTGCCTTAATTAGTCTCTTATTTTAATAAGTTTATTCGTAGCGCGGCGTTTCTCGTAGATTTCCATTTTAAATATAATTAGCCTACAGGCCTACCGGTACTCATTTCCTGGAAATATTTCTACAAAGCGAGAAACTGAAGTCAATTATCTGTTTATATAAAATAAAGTCGACGCTTTCTATTAGAAGAACTCCTTATAAGTAACACAGAAACCTTTTTACGCATTGCAACGATTTATTTTTTCGCATCCAGACATTAGATAGTTTTAAAGAAGAATTAATTAGCTCATTAAAAATAGTAAGTTGTCAACAACTGCTGAAGAAAGTGAGCTTGACGGAAGGTTTGAAACCGGAATTCGACCAAAGATACAGTATGATTAAAATAGGCGTCTGAATTATGATAATAATAATAATAATAATAATAATAATAATAATAATAATACAGTAATAATAATAATAACAATAATAATAATAATAATAATAATAATAATAATAATAATAATAATAATAATAGGGTAAATTAGGGTCTGTTGGACAGTTGGGCATGTTGAACGCTTTGTACTTTAACGTGTTACCTCGCCACTTGTGGGCACTACATTCTGCTAGAAGTCAATGACGGAAGTAGCTTCACTCATGGCTACTTCCGTCATTGACTTACAGCAGAATGTGGTGCCCATAAGTGGCGAGGTAACACGTTAAAGTACAAAGTGTCCAACATGCCCGACTGTCCAACAGATCCTAATTTACCCTAATGAAGTGGAAGAGTGTCAACTAAAATAATAAAACCACATATTTAGTGCTATTACTGCTATTGCATAGCGTAATTGGCTATGTAGTAATTAACTTCAGTAATTTAGCATTGCTGTAACTTTCATAGATGAGAGAAAACGTGGCCCAAGAGAGGAAGAAAAGTTAAACCTCAAAATCTTTAAAATGATAGGCCTATTCATTGTAAAATTCACTGCAATTGTAATAGAGTATTGTCTACTGAACGGTACTAAGAGGTTACATCTATCTGTAAGTCAACGTCAACGCGCTGGTCGTTCGTCTGGGAGGACCAGATTCGAACCCCGGCCCGATATTTGTGAAATTTATGGCAAGCAAAACAGGAGTTCTAGATCGTTTTTCTCGGAGTATTTTCGTTTCCTTCTTTCATTCTACTAACACTCTCCACCTTTGACTATTTTATCTACCATCTGCAATAATAGTGAAGCGTTGAGATCAAAAACGACAATAGTCACTCAGAGTTGATTTTGAGAAAAAAAAAAGACTGTCTATTTCCGTCGAAACTGAATTTAAACGAATGGTATTTTCTTAATGGAGAATTCCTAGCATTTCTGATATTAGCAGAAAGAAGTTATGAAAATGATTGTATTCATTCATGTTTTAAAACATTTTAATAAAATTCTGTAAAATGTCTTGTTTTTGATCTCAAGGAATTCATATTTACAAGAAATACAATAAACTATTTGTAAAATTTGTTACACAGAGACGTCATTATTACAAGACGTGTAAACTGATACTATTTTTATCTATTAGGCACTGGGCTACAGACGTGGCTGAATCCCGACACACTGTCAATGCCAAGGATGTAGTTTTTGTCATATGACACATGAGACAAGTTTTGTATGTAGGCCTAGTAACTAAACTATTTCTGTTATTGTCTTACGGCACCCTATATTTATGTATAGTGAGGATCACGTAAGAGTAATTCCTAAGAGCCATATTCATAGACATTCTTAGCGCGGGCTTTCGGTGGATGATCAGCGAACTAACGATTTTCGTATTCATAAACCAGTGTTAGCGAGATATGATATATGATATGATATGATATGATATGATATGATATGATATGATATATGTTATGATATGATATGATATGATATATGATATGATATGATGTGATGTGATCAGTGACGTCGCCAGGATCAGAGCAAGGGGGGTGCGGATGAGGTGCGAGCTGTAAAAATGTGGTAAGTTACATAAAAAATCCAAAATGTTCTTTCATGCATTTGCGCGCATGCTATACATCTGTTTATTATTATTATTATTATTATTATTATTATTATTATTATTATTATTATTATTATTATTATTATTATTATTGCGCATCACATCCATTACGATACACTATGGGACGTAGTTTTTTCACATCCAGAAATTGTTTGTTTGTTTTAGTTCTTCAAAATAATTTATGCCTAGTATTTTGTTAATAAATTGCCCTTTGGGGTGCGGAAAGGGATGCTCCGATTTTTTATGGGGTGCTTGCGCACCCTTTCGCACCCCCTAGCGACGTCCCTGGATGTGATATATGATATGGTATGATATGATATATGATATATGATATGATATGATATGATATGATATGATATGATATGATATGATATGATATGATATGATATGATATATGATATGATACGATACGATACGAATCCCGTACAAGTAACCAGTCGATAGCCGGGGCTATTTTAGCACGCTCGTAGCGCGGGCTATCGAAATGTCTATGAATAGCACCCTAAAAGGCTAATTTGGCCGTCTCTTCAGTGTTGCCTACAAATACCAGATATCACCAAAGAGGATAAAGTCACAATGCCATACTGAATTAATAATAATAATAATAATAATAATAATAATAATAATAATAATAATAATAACAATAGTATTAACAATAACAATGTCTTGCGTATTTACTTATTACCACATCTCATCTTTATATTTGAGAGGTATTTTCTAAATTTTTATTTTATTGGGTTATTTTACGACGCTGTATCAACATCTAGGTTATTTAGCGTCTGAATGAGATGAAGGTGATAATGCCGGTGAAATGAGTCCGGGGTCCAGCACCGAAAGTTACCCAGCATTTGCTCATATTGGATTGAGGGAAAACCCTGGAAAAAACCTCAACCAGGTAACTTGCCCCAACCGGGATTCGAACCCGGGCCAACTGGTTTCGCGGCCATAAGCGCTGACCGTTACTCCACAGGTGTGGACGGTATTTTCTAAATGATTCAATAATTTTTAAAAGAGTATATTTTCCTCCTGAATCTCTCGCACATTATTTTGGTAATTAGTAAATTAGTATGATCTAATATTAAAATATATTTTGTCTGACAACATAAAATTCATTGCTTTCACTAAACAGTTTACGAATTACGAGACCTAACCTAAAATGTATTTTGTTTGAAATGATTGGTACGAATTCCGAAAACAATACCACTTTGGAATGTATACCCAACTTAAGAATTTTAAGTATGTATTCTAAGTTAAAATATATACTCTTTGACATTTTAATGAAAATATTTCTATTAGCATAAGCATGTTTCATATCAAATACAGTAGGTCTGTAAGTTGTATCTTATTTAATTACACTTACCTGAATATGGTGTTGAATAGAAATCACAATGCAACACAACTGTATTATGTATTGATATTAGTATTAATACCGGTATTACTAATTAATTATTAATAACGTTCACATTTCACAAACTTAGTTATACTTCCTTTTCGTCAGTTTCCTTTATTGCAAACCAAAATTATTGCTCCCAACATAACAATTAGAAAATAACTGCCAGCTGTCGTTTTTGTCAGTACTTGAAATTCGAAATAAAGTTGGTAAAAGAAAATTCAACCTGACATCTAGAAAATCACTATGATCCACTAGCATATGTAGTAATAGAGGAAAAATGGTTAAGTTTTACCCTTAGAGTACTAAATAAGCTGATCCGGACTATGACATATAACCATTTCTATATCATGTATGTAATTTAATCATTACCGATTGTTTCTTCGAAAAGTTTTGAATTTTATTACATTTAGTGTGAAGAAATTTATCTTTCACGACTTTGCAGCTGAGAACCGCTGCTTTCAGTTGCACAAGAACAAGAAGTTCAAGAGAGACTGATCACTAGACAGTGGATGCGGGATGACTTATCGTTGAATGTAGGTTCACATTTTTACTGTATGTTACAATTTTTTCATTCAGACCATTGGCTCAACAGGTTTTAAACGTAAACAGACGACGTCAACATGGTACTGTATCTCTGTATAGTCAGAATGAAAAGAAAAGTGACGTACTGTAGCACATACCTCGTCATCACGATGGAATTACTAGCGTTGCAATAAACGATGATATAGTCTCGTTAGTTGTCGAAGCTGAATCGTCTTCGCCTATCCTGCAGGATAACACAACTGCACACATTGCGTTGCAATGTTACTATGAACGGACCGGGGTCCCTTCGTTCTGTACGCTGCTGTACTCGCCAGGTACACAAAAGACTGACGACGCGGCACGTGCCATATACTCTGATACCAAACAACTTCACTTTTCCTTAAGTCATCCCGCATACACTGTCCACTGATCACTAACTAACTGTGAAAAGTAACAAGGCGTTTGGGAACGCGTTTGAGCATCTCATTGGCACATTTTAGACTACCTGGTTACACATATTTTTTAGAGGTTTTTCCCAACTGTAAAGCCAATGTCAAATTGTCGGGCTCATCTGTATACCATCAATCTCACCAACACTAGACACTTGCGGTAGTTGATATTAGAGTTGGGGACGGAGCGAGTAGAAATGTTGAGTTATCCGGTTCTATCGGTTTATGTGCTTGGCAGCGGAGCACCGAAGTTACTCGGTTAACCGTAGCCGTTACCGGTCAGTTCAAACGTTCAAACAGAGTTCACGTGTTTTACTTAATTCTAGCAGACAACAACGTAGGTACTGTTGTATTTAAATATTTTCTGCTGCAGGACAAATTATTTCCTTGTTCCCAAAACGGGCTAAAAGGCCTCTAGTATTGAAGAGGAGTTCATTGTATGACCTGTCAAGTGAGCCTAATGAACACTGACTAATAAACAATGACAGTATTATAATAATAATAATGATAATGATAATAATAATAATTATTATTAAAAATTATTATTATTATTAAAATTATTATTATTATTATTATTAAAATTATTATTATTATTATTATTATTAAAATTATTAAAATTATTATTTATTATTATTATTATTATTATTATTATTAAAATTATTATTATTATTTATCATTATTAGAGTGTTATTATTATTTAAATTATTATTTGATTATTATTATTATTATTAAATAGTGTTTGTTAAAACAAAAAAGGAAGTGAATTATATTTTCTTTTATTTGTGTTTATTGGATTTGTGTTACATCATCAGTCATAATTTTATTTGTATTTATTTCTACGAATCATGTTACCTAATTACTTTAATTTATCAATAATATTACACTGACGAAAGAGAACATGATTGTATTGAAGGCTAGTAATGTTATAAAAGAAATAAACATTATGTTCTTCAGTTTAAGATTGCACGTTTTATTGATTATTTTATCCACTCTCCGTAGGCGTAATAGTAAATAATTCTGTGTGTTATTTTTAAGTGTATTAGGCAGCGCTTCATGGAGCCTGTTTTTTTTTTTACTGCACCGTTTAACGTTTACCTCACATGTTAATTTATTAGCTGTTAGTATTATAAGTTATTTTATCAATTTTATTTCGTTTGTTATATACATACTAGGTTTGAATTTGCTAGCATCATAGAAACAACGTACCTTAAACACTATTCTACAGCATTCCCTTCAAAATAGTTGCCTTCCGCAACAACACACTTTTGCCAACGCGTGTAGAGTTCCTGGAAGCAGGCCTGGAAGCCATTTTGTGAAACCCGTCTTAGTGCTCTCGTCGCGTTTGCGATAACCTCTTCAGCATTGAATCTCCGTCCTTTCAGATGACTTTTCAGACGGGGAAACAGAAAGTAATCAGGTGGTGAGAGATCAGGAGAGTATGGTAGGTGATCCAAAGCAGTTATGTTGTGCCTGGCAAGAAAATTCTTTACAATAATTGCGCGATGAGCAGGTGCATTGTCATGCATAAGGAACCAGTTGTTTTCTACCCACTTTTCTGGACGTTTCCTTCTCACTGCGTCCCAGAGGCGACGGAGGGTTTCTACGCACAATTCTTTCGTTACAGTACGACCTTCTGGAATGAACTCATGGTGCAGGAGACCCTGAGAGTCGAAGAAAACTTCCAACATAACTTTGCTTTAAGTGTGCTTAAATGCGACAGGCTCATGTCAGTAGATTTACTGGCATGTGAAAAACTCCTGCGGGACAAAATTCCGGCACATCCGGCGATGCTGATATAACCTCTGCAGTTGCGAGCGTCGTTAAATAAAACATAACATTTAAAATAACTTTGCCTTTGGAAGTGTCCCTAGGAAATTTTTGCTTCCGAGGAGATGTTTTCGATTTCCACTCAGATGACTGTCGTTTAGGGACTGGGTCGTACAAGTAGCACCAGGTTCATTTTGTTTAAGAAATCACCATCTTCATCAGCCATACTGATCATGTCCCCAGCAAAACACAGAACTTGATGTTTGTACTTTGCTCTGTGGACATAATTACAAAATGCGACGAACAAACAAAAACTATGATAAACAAATGCCTACAACTCAAAACCAATAATTGCCATTATCAACAAACTTTAAGGAAATGACATCATGAATGTTACCAACAAAACAAATGTATAATATCCCTTGTTATATATTAATACGAAAAATGGTAGTAAAATTCCGGGAACTTTTTGAACCTAGTAGTATAACAACAATTAAAGTTAAATAGGCCTTTCATATAAAATAACTCCGCAAATAGTTGTAAGCAGACAAATGAAATTTGCAACCGCCATTTTTCAGTGAAGAGAAGCACTTTTTCTCGTCAATTGGCAAAGCGAAAGCGCTTTACTACAACGCTTTTAAAACACGCTTGGTTCCACTTTCAAAATACGTTCTAAAATCTACTCAATCTATCTAGATTTTAAATCTACCGCCACAAATTTGTACTCGGTTCAACCGAGTAATGACGTCACAGTAACTGCTCCGAATCGAACCGCTTCGTCCCCAGCCCTCGTTGATATAGCATCGTCAAATAATCATTACAGAACAAGATTCTAGATATACCAGATGTACGTTGCTGTGAATACGCATTCTAATTTGGTTTGTTGTGTTAAAGAAATCGCTGTTTGCGTCCTCACATGTGGATAATATCGAAAATATGTAATTCAGCAAGGCACTCGAGATAAAATTATTTCATGTCGACCCCGATCTTGACATTGGAATTGGAAAGCTTTTGTCTGTGTTGGAGTTGTTTTATTTGAAACAGGTGAGATACAACACATGCAAATTAACACAAAACATTTTCAGATGCAGTTTCCTGTCATATGTAATCCCAACTGTCTTCTGAGGTACACGCTTGTCTTATTTCATTCACTATCTCCGGCGTGACAGCTCAATCGTGAATGCGAGCTTGTGTATCGTGAAATGTAAATTGAGACATTGAGACTGTATACTGAAACAATTTTCTTTCAAGGATCATCGGTGTAAATAATTCTACACACATAAATCAGAGATGTGCAATGAAGATCGTGCGTAAAAGAGAATTATCGTCGTCGCCACGTGTTACAAACAAACTGTCGAAATAGTAATATGCGTTACAAGAGCGGTATGTTGAAGTTTTCATGTTCGAGGAAAAGTTTGAAAAAGCGAAATGTAGTTGAGCTTTTTTAATTTCCGAGAATTGAAAGGAAACATACCGCTCGTGTATCGTACATTATTTTGTGCGAAGATCGTTTATTACATACTTGAAAGACGAATTTCTAATTAGTTACAATGAAATCTCCATCTTGGTTTCTGTTCAATGACGGCAAATTTGCAAAACAAAAATATCTATCTTCAACATTGTTGCTTTAAAATGTTTTCTGTGTTTACTATACTCCAGCAGGCCGTGATATACGCCTGTCTTTTTTTTTCCCCAGTCTATGAATGCGAATTTAAAACAAACTGTAAGGTTATGTAATGATTTATTTTTCATTTTAATATTTTAACAATATTATTTATATAACATATTGCAGTAATAACATCGGCATCTAGAATCTTGTTGTTTTTTTCACGGCTTCCTTAATGTTACTTGCATCACGAATGCAGTAACTTTAGTGGAGTTGTAGAGTTTACATAATTTTTGCAAATATTTAAAAACAATAATTAACAGTGCAATTTAGGTGAAATTGCAGTGGTAAGTTTCCAATTTATAATTATTACTATATTGAACGTCTCTAAAAATAATATGTTAAAAGCCTAAAGCAGTAAAATCAATATGTCACTTAAGCGGTAAGAAGAGGGAAATTGTTATGTGTTAGGTTGGGAATACTGAATGTGGAATTTTAGACTTTTCGCGGATTGGTTTTGTGCGGAAACCAAGCAAATACGCATGATCTTGCACAAAAATTTGTATGCTCAATCTTCAAAATATACCTATGTTCACAAATATTGTTCACATGATTACAAGATCTTGTACAGTGTGGGTCATAACTAGACCACGGAACTTTATGTACAGTAGTGGCAAAAAAACCGGACCGACGGAATAATCAGTCCCCGAAATGAGCCACTGCGCATGCCACGCCCGCATTCACAAAATAGCGAGTAATCTATTGAAATTGTTATAAGCTTCGACTGCCGGCGTAGTCCATTTCGAAAGCCATTAGAGAATAAGCTGGTAAAATTCATGTTCTGGGAATGGTAAGTTAATTAAGTAGTAAAATATCGCTGCAATCGAAAAGTGTTGGGAATAAATTTGAATAAGGAACAAAAAAAAAGTTTCCTTCCCAGGCAGGATTGGAACCACGATAGTCTTAGTTACCAGTCTATCGTGCTGTCACTGTGAACAAGGCTCTGAAATCAGCTACAAGGGTCGGTCCGGTTTTTTTTTTTGCCACTACTGTACTAAAAAACCTGAAAATAT
Organism: Periplaneta americana; assembly: GCA_025594305.2. Lineage (NCBI taxonomy): Eukaryota > Metazoa > Arthropoda > Insecta > Blattodea > Blattidae > Periplaneta > Periplaneta americana. Next base: position 70,217,672 of record JAJSOF020000005.1, read on the forward strand.
ACAACGTAGAGAGACCTAAGGATTTAGAATGCACATTTGATCCGCTATTTTGTGATCTTCCATTCACTTTGTATGGTCGTGTCATTGGATTTCTTACTCAAATATACAGAGTCTTTCATAAGTAACGAGCCTATCGAAAAATCAACTATTTTGGATAATTTTTTGAAACGATGTTCATCCTCACGAGAAAGAACCCTTCCCGGTGCCGTACAGTCGATTTGTAAACAAACACCCCCTCCTCCTGTCACCAGAGGAAGCTACTTATTCATTGGTAATGTGCATTTGATGCCAAATTAAAATGACCTGGAGCATGACCTTCTATACGCCAAGGAGAATGGGACACGGCCGTGCCTATACACATTGTTGTAATAAACTGGAATGATAAAAGCCAGGCAGCCGCTTAACGTTATTGCAGAAGAGAAAAATTATTGCTGCCTGGTTTGAACTTCGAAAACAGTGCTGCTCAAATTAAGCGTTTATTCCGTAGACGAAGTGTCTCCAGGTAGGTGGATCAGTCGCACAGGCACAACCCGTTGGCCTCCACGATCACCTGATTTGACTCCCCTGGACTTCTTTTTCTGGGGATGCATCAAGGATCGTGTCTATGCGACTAAGCCACGCACCATTTCTGAATTAGTGGAACGCATTGAACACACGATACAAATGGTTACGCCTGACATGCTCACCAGAGTCCATGAAGAGTTGATACATCACTTACATTTGTGCATTCAGCAGAACGGAAAACATTTTGAAAATTGTACACCATAATTTGTCAACAATTGAAACTGTTTTTACATGTATGTGTTTTAATGAAGGTTTAAAACACTAATCGTTCTTTCATTTAATAGCTCTGGCGGCGGGGGGAGGGTTTGTTTGTTTCCAAATCGATTTCACAGCATCGGGAAGGGTTCTGTCTCGTGAGGATGAACATCATTTCAAAAAAATTATCCAAAAAAGTTAATTTCTCGATAGACTCGTTACTTATGAAAGACCCTGTATTTTCTCGGTGAAAATTTGTGTGCCTATTTTTCATTATGAGACTACTTATTTTTTCACATCGTGTATAAATCATGTATGTATGTATGTAATGCTGGGTAACTTTCGGTGCTGGACCCCGGACTCATTTCACCGGCATTATCACCTTCATCTCAATCAGACGCTAAATAATCAAAGATGTTGATAAAGCGTCGTAAAATAACCTACTAAAAAAATAATAATCATTTACATATACAGGGTGTTTCCGGTCTAGTGTTACAAACTTTCAGGGATGTTGGGAAGGGCACATATATCAATTTGATATAAGAAACTCTGGTCCGGAAATGACCGAGTCGAAAGTTACAAGCAAAACAAAATAGTGTGGAAATGAAATAATTTTATTCCTCTGTACACCTTATTTATGTGTATTTATCTGTACATCTTACACATACTGTATTCATCTGACGTTATTTACGTTGTCTACTTACAGTATTCCATTCAGTGCGCTGTCTGAGGGGTGGGGGCAGGAAACTACACTAAATCAATGCAGATGGCGTAATGTGTAACGGACATAGTCGGTCCTGATATGCACGTCTGTGTACAAGTTGCAGTGCCCAGTCGATCAGTCCTAGTGAAATGGAGGAGTACACAAGAGTGGAATGTGCAGACATAATTTTCGAATACGGATGAACCAATGGGAACAGTAGACAAGCTCATAGATTGTATCCGTACAAGTACCCACGTAGGAGACATCCGACCCATACCATCTTTCCACGACTGTTCCAAAGGTTAAGGGAAGGAGGGCACGTGGTGCCAAATTACAATTCCATTTCCACACAACTATTTTTGCTTGTAACTTTCGACTCAGTCATTTCCGGACCATGGTTCCTTATTGATACATCCAAATTGCTACATGTGCCCTTCCCCATCATCCCTGAAAGTTTGTAACACTAGCCCGGAAACACTCTGTATGCACACATGCCTTTGTCTTTGGGACGCGCCATAGTACCAAATTTCGTTTTCTTGAGCCCTGAAAATTCATATCAAATGTAGAGGAATATTACTCTAGGATTGAAATATATTAAATATTTGGGTAGTAAGCAATCAACTACAATTACTGTGTGACAGTTACAAGCTGTTACCTACAAGTATAAATTGTGCATATTTACAAAACTTGACATAAAAGGTCGAATGCGAGGGAGAATCTATTCAATTACAAAATAATTCTGCAATATTCTACGTGGTGCCAGAGAGCGTATAAAATATCGAAGAATGATTTAGGTTTCTGTCTCCTTGCTGTCGAACGAGTCGTGCCAAGGATTCGTGAAGGGGGATTTGTTGACTCTCACAGTGACCTTCTTACGGTGAGTGGAAAGTCGGTTCCTTGTCAAATGACTATTGTTTAGTTTACGCTTGCCAGATAATAAACACGACCCTACATATATACGGGATGTTTTTGTTTACTTGAAATTCGAGAGTATGACCTAGATTGTTATTTTCAAACAACAGGCATGTAACAACTATCATAATACTTTAAAAAAAAATCTTTTATATTCTATAATGAATAATCTTATGTTTGTAGCATCTTCCAGCATTTAAGCTAGACTGTTGTTCAATTGTCCTTCCAGATATATTTATTTTATTTTTAGTGGTTTATTTTACGACTCTTTATCAACTGATATGGTTATTAAGCATCTGAAATATATGAAGATGTTAATGCCGGCGAAATGAGTCCAGAATCCAGCGCCGAAAGTTACCCAGTATGTACCCTTAAAAGGTTGAGGGAAAACCCTGAAAAAACCTCAACTAGATAACTTGTCCCAACCAGGATTTGAAGCCGGGCCCGCTCGTCTCACGGTCAGGCAGGCTAATCGTTACTCCACAGCGGTGGACTTCCAGATTTGTTTCTCTCACAATGGTGACTATCATCTGTTCTCAAGAGTTTTTAAGTTTTCCACTGCTTCTTAAATCATTCTGTAGCTATCTGAAAATAACAAGTGAATGCCTAAAAATAGGCTTCGCGTAGTACTCTATTGGCAGTAAAACTTCGCTTTTGTACATTACATTACAGATGTATTTTATTTGCTTCTTCATAATAAATGCTGAAAATATTGACCGTTGGAAATATAGCACGAAATTTTTGTGCGATTTCTGTGTAATATAGCTACATATCATACTTGAAGATTCATTATTACATTGTGTACTGCATTACCACGAACTAACTTGATCTGCACTAAATGGAAGTTAGTTGTATACTAATGCTGTAACCTTGACGTCCCTTCAGTCTGTGCTATGTGTCTATACTACACAATATAAAATCTTCCTACGCTCGATACAGAAGAAATGCATGTGTTTATTCGTTGGCAGCCGCGTTCGGTCTATATACCTGTCGAATGCTCTGTACCTCTTGGAAGCATTCTTCTTCCTTGAGTGACTATATTAGGCCTGTAATGGTATAGTTTTGCTTTGCCTCTCTAAACACATCAGATTATGTTTCATTTTTATAAGAAACCCTAACTATATTTAATAAAACGTATCGTTTTAAGCCATAAAGCTAAATAAAATATTCTTTTAAACGTTAATACCGGTAACAGAGAAAACCTAAATCACAATAGAATACACATCTAAATAACTGCCAGTAGGTTTAAAAACATTTTTAAAATGCGGAAACACCGCTCCTATATGCAGCATCATTTCAGGATTTAATAAAACTTTAAAATCTCATCTTTAAAATTAGAAAATTGAGACTTGGCACCCTATCCCTTCAATTGTGAAATCTCCATAACGATTATTCTTATACGAATGTCAACTTTATATCCATACAACTTACCGTAGATTAATTTTGTCCAGAAGCTCCCGATTCGCATGGAGCTATCTAATGAATAGGGATATCCTGAACTAGCACCAACAGATAGCGCGCGTGTACTTTGAGGGATGCGCTTTGCGTGTGCATTTGTTTTCCGGTATATAAACATTGAGGATTTACGTAGTGCATTAGTACATTAAATAATCTTAAAAAGAAGTCAAAATGCCAAATTTATGTCGTGTTCCTATATGTAAAAACCAGGAAACCCTTTTGTCTTCATTCAGGTCCCGAAATATTCTGAATATATGCTTTAAACCATAAAAATTCAAGTAATTAAATTGCGCCTCGAAACTGCTAGCTATTAAACAAAAATAACTACTTCAAGTAAGGAATTGCAGACTACAATTTCATTTTGGAAGAGGGAAAAGAAAAATTAATAAAAACATTATGCAACCTCGATAGCAAGCTATGTTAGCTTAGATTATATTCAGCACTTCTAGGAGTCTCCGAAGTTTACGCCTGCAGTAAACTCTCGATTAACTGGGATGTTTATTATTCAGGACGATCCATAGTGAAATACATTTCGTGAATAATGTTTTAATGTGCTGTAGACTAATTATTAAAACCATGTTTTAACTTCAGGTTTTCAAAATCATCCTACATAATATTCAAAACTGCACATCCTTAACCTATAAAACACAGGAATAATTGTGATACTATTGCGATCATATTATATCATCTTATCAAACATTGCATTTGATCTTTCTGCAACTAGAGAAAAAAATACGAAGAAATCAATCTCGATAGTCACTTCTCTATAAAAAAAAAACACATTGGTGGCTGCATATCCTGTTTTTAGCTTACAGTACTTACAATACTAATGATTAAAGAGGTAATATTCATCTTCGACAAAGTTCCTATTTTTATTTATTTTTTTATTCGTGCACCTCATTAGTAAAGTTCTCGTTTAGGTTCATGAATATTCAATTTACTCGTATCTATATTCTGCATACTGCAAATTTCCCCATCCATCTCTTAAGGGGAATCGCTCAGTATTATACAAGTTTACGCTATTATTTATTTTAAATTTTTAGGTAAGAAAACTGAATTTTTAAATTATACTAGGTTATACAAAATAATTATAAATATAATTTTGACTCGCACAGAAAACCAACAACGAGAACGTAATCAATGATATATGACGTAAAACACAAATGCATCACGCATGTAACTCCTGCCATCTAACGGTAAAACTTTGCATAAGATATCCCTATTCCATTTATCGAAAAAAATTAAACATTGGAGGAAATACAAATGTCATTTTGAGTTCGATAATTGGATTCATTATATTTTTATTTAATTTTTAAAACAACGTTTTTTCTGCAGAAATAAATATTGTATTCTTCTGTTTTAGTTGCATTTTTATTTACGAACTTATCAATAATAACATATAAAATAATTTTTCAAATAGTTTAATATAACAACTTGTCTATTTAAACAAATACACAGCCTTTTCCCTGAGAATATTCTTATTTGTTCAGTTGAAAAATAAATTATAAATGTTTCTTTATTTTTACATTTTTTAAGATGGCATTCAGACGGGAAGTTCTAATAGTTCTTTTGTGCATATTATCGCACTATAGACTATTTGTTGAATAGCCTCTAGCCTTCAATACAGCTCTGCATCTTCTTTCCATTGACTGTAACTAAGACAAGTGGCAGGTTTAATTTCTTCCACGTCTTCAAAATAACTTCCTTTAGATCTTCTTTAGATGTTACTTTACATTTATGAATGTGAGAATTGGCCAGATGCTTCAATAGGATTAAGGTCCGTGGATTGGGCAGGTGTTCTAAGCTGTTTAAACATTCCAGATGAGCACAGTTTGTTAATTTCGTCCATGTTTGGGGGTTATCCGCAGGATGTAAGATGCTGATAGTCCCATTTTTCCACACTTTGTTTGACATTATTTTTTAAAATGTTAAAGGCCCATTTATTTAAGTTGTTTAATGAAATGAATTGTATAATATTACTTTGATGACATACACCCCCATAATTTAATTGATTTGCTTGACTGTTGGTAAAGTATTCTCCACATTATCGGCCGTATTGGCTTTCCTCCACACCGTCTGTATTCCATCAGATCCAGATAGATTTATTTTAGTCTCATCAGACCAAATCACAGTATTCCAGAAGGTTTGAGGTTTGTCCTGGTGCTCGAAAATTGATTCAAATGCCAGTCTTGCTCACTGGAAAACTTATTTCTGGATATGGCCTTTTTCTATTCTCAGTAACCCATGCTGTTTACATATTCGTCGAACGGTCTGACTTCTGTCTGGACCCGATGCCAGTTGCAACACACAATTTCTAGTAGAAGTTACACGTGGGTTCACTTTAACTTTGTTAACAATGAAACTTTTTTCAAATTCAGGAACGATTCTCTAAAAATTGAATATTCTTAATGGAACCAATATTTGAACTTATTCCCTATATAACTTACTGTTGAGTGATTTTTTTAAATTACCAATTTTCCTAGTGAATAGCCCTAAAAAGCAAGACTGATTATATATTAAATTCTACTTAGCTCCTTCCCTTTCTTCATGTTACACGACTGATATAATTATAACAGATAATTTTGAAACTCCCCCACCTCAATAGGACGGAAACCCAGTTAACCATCTATGAGAACAGTAAATGTCATCTCTGTAAAGTGCATAAATAAGACATGATATGTTGCCTTATTGTGATGCATTTACCCCACTGTTTATAAATAACAATGTCATCATTTTGTTACATTGTACCTGTTTAGTATAAATTTTAATAGTATATTAAAATATTTTAAAGTTTTCAATTTATAAGACAAAAAGTTATTTCTTTACAAAATTTTAGCCTGTACAAATATAACTGTTATCCACTACCTATATCAATATCTACCAAACCTACAATAATATCAACGACCATACGAAACAAACAAATCATTGATGAAGTGGGTTTCGAATATGTAACCTCGTAATCCAAGATCATCAAGACGCAAGTGACCGTGGCCAACTTGAAAACAATGTATGCAACCTTCTCGTCTGAAGAGGAATCACAAACATTCCCAGCGGCCGACGAATGCGTTTTTGTTCTCCTTAGTATACAACGGTCAGTACGTCTTTCAAAGTCAACTGCTGTCTCCTTGAATTTCATATTTGCTCTGTGTCATTGCACACATTATACCTATTATGCGCAGTGGGTCTATTTTTAATTTATTTTGAAGAATGGCGTTTGTAAATTCAGCTTCTTACTGGGAAATTCTGTCTTTTGGCCTTCGCAAGTGCATTTCATAATATGCGACACAAAATCTTGATTTATAGCTTTTGAACACACAAAAGCTTGTTTGCTTATGGATTACTCATACCGAAGAATCAAAATACTGCATGCAAACACTATTATGCGCTTCCATACGACGAATAAACCAGGAAACAATAAATCAAGCACTGAGACAAAGGCGTGCTTTTCGCCCGCTCTACTTAATATTTGATGTGGAATGGAGGAAATGAGGAGAAGAAACAAACCTGTAACTGCCAGGACCATCTGACGATCCTATCTGTAACAAATGACAAAGATCTTAAACACGCCTCGTGACAGAACAACTCTTGAGTAATGGAATAGTAGAGTTTTTTGCTGTTAATACTCAATTCGTATTACGGGAAATCTCAATTGGACCGACGTAAAAGAGCTTCTCTCCTTGAACTAGCAAGATTGAAATGTTTAAATATAAATATAAATGAAATGGAAGGACGGAATCCACGACAGAATTAAAAAGCGTAAGGGGGATTATATGAGTACTAAAATATAAATGTATCACTTTTTATTGAGATAGAGCTTAGATTTTTGTTACATGTACATGATGTACAAGAACACTATTTTTAAATATAAAAGATTGTCCTTTTTTGAAAAGCATATGTCTCCTATAAATAAAATGAGAAATAATCTCTATTTACATCGTATCCATTTTAAACAGAAATAAAATAAAAGTCCATGACTCTAATAAGAAATAGAAACCAGGTTCTGTACACTATTCTTCACGAATCTCCGCAAGAAAAAGTCCAGCGGTATTACATCTGGTGACCTTGATGGCCAAGCCATGGTTTCAATTTCCCTACCAATCGATCGTCTCGGGGAAATTGGAGGAATGGCATTTCTGGAGGGAGGCACTACGACCCAGCATTGCGACTCTTCACGATCTATTGCGCTAACCCTCAAACTAGACACATTTCCAAGCCCACACCGACCGGATGACTGCACTAAGGTTCGCTGCGTACCCAGGTTTCGAGTAAGCTACTTCACTCGTCCATAGGCCAGCCCTCTCCGTGCGTCGTCAGCCAGCGTTCGGAGAATGCTACGGAATGGTACCGAAATGGAGAAATGTTGACGGAATGATGTAGATACCTAATAGGTGGAAACAGAAGAATCCGAAGAAAAACAAGTGTCACTATGGATTTTTCAATGAAAAATCCCAGGCCTAATCGGAACTTGAACCTGGACCGCCTGTACGTCTGACCGTCCTATGAAAAAAGTAATTACCAGAAATCATTAGAATTTGTGCTCTTAGCAATAACAGTAGCAAGCCTCAAAATTTGAGCTTTTCAAGTCATATGTAACAACTAGTGCTGATGATAGATCAAAATATTTAATCGATTAACTATTTGACTTTTGATCGAGTTGAAAAAATGTTTTAATATACTGTAATACACAATTATTGTTAAATTTAACTTGTATTCGGTGATAAGCATAACTATTAAGTATTGTATATCTGTATATATTGTATCGTTAGATTACAAAACAACTATTTTAATTACTTAGTAATATATTTACTATGAGGCTTATAATTTTTTGTGTCAATTTCTCTGGGAATTTTTGAGACAAACATAAATAACAAAAAGTATGAAGACTCACCTAGTTAATACTGCTTCATCCATGATTTTAAACATGTGAGTGCATTCACATGCTCCGAATTAAGTGCCGCTCTATGTTTAGTAACAATGTTTCCTGCATCACTAAACACGAAAAATTTTTTTTTCTGTCAAGCACTTCTCCACGATCGTTCAATTTAAATCCAAACGTTTCACCGAGTTTACCTCTCAAATTCTCATATGACGTAATGGAGTTTATACTTTTCACAAACCACAGGAAATGATTTTTTTTCTTTATCAAACTAAACACACAACCTTCATATACAAACTCAGTACAGAAACTGCAACTGCAAAACTACAGCGGTCGAAACAGAAGACTGGCCCCTATTGTAATCGAATTACCAGAGTTTGGAAAGAAAAGAAGGTAGTTACGCTCTCACTTGCATACAGTGTAGACATGGCTATGTTGTAAGGGATGAGGGAGATTAATCCCAGATAAGTATGTATTTCTTGGAAAGCCATAAAACTTAATAAGGGTTTCGCATTGTGTTTCAACTTTCAATAGAGGTAGACTATCTCCATCTATTTCTGAAGTGTTTGTGCAAAGATTTTCCCTATGTTACTTGGTTTACTGTTAGAAAAGAACAGTACTATTGTGCTTTTAAGTAAGCAATTTTCGAGAGAGAAATATTGTCGGAATTTTTAGTATGAGTTTGTCTTAACAAGATAATAATAAATATCAATACAACCGATTAATTTTAATCGACTCGATTATTCCGTTAAATATTTTTGATCGATTAATATTACAACAGAAATTGATCGATTAATCGGTTAGATTAATCGATTAAATCCCACAACACTAGTAACAACACATCGAAGATTACATGTCTGTAAAGGAGTAAAACAATTCAGATCCCAGACTGGTTTTCTTGTCTCGTGTATACGAATACCAAAATTGAGTAAGAATATTCCTTGAAGTCGTGCTCACTTACATTGTTGCTTATCGTTAAAAGTAACGCCGCTGGGTAAGGTTTAACGACTGTCCTGTCTTCCGAAGACGTGAAGGAATCCGTGTGATAGAAGAAGGAGATCCCACGTATGTCGAATGATGTGGTGAGATATGCGTCACGGATCCTCAAAATCACAACGTGTTCCTGTTTTTTTTTTTTTTTTTTTAGATTAATCCAAACTTATTTTGTCGCTTTTATAACGTTGAATGTACGAAATTTCATTGTTTTTATTGTAACTTAATTAAACTGTGCTTGGACTTGTACAGGGACATCATTTTATTTGTACTTCAATTTTTATTTTACCTGAGTTTTGGAATGTACTTCACTCCCACCCCTTCTACTAGTAAACTTCCAACCGTTCACGACACAGAGCCGAGGGCGCGTAAGCAGTACTGAGTTACTGAGTATAGTACGTTTCAGAAATATGTTCGCGTTTTCCAGTGACGAAAGAGCTTTCAATATTGAATCATATTTTCGTATGGGTACTGTCGTCCGTTTCCCTATGTCGCATCCCGGTTTCCTCCACCTGCTTCTGTTCGCCCCTTTGTAAAGTCTAGTAGCTGGGCTATCTTAGCTCTTTTCTGAAAACATTAATTTCTGTTAGGAATTGGACGTCTACGTAATATTATTCAAGTGTTTAAAATAACTTAAATAAAAGGGCCTCGTTAAGTAATTAACTGTCACGTGATCTCCCCCCCCCTTTCTACAACCTTGCGACAAAACCACTTGAACGGACAATAGATAGCATTTCTGAGTGGTTTTATCTTTTCGGATCGGGCAGAAGTGAAGATTGAATTTACAGTACGTAAGATACTCTTTTATAGAGTAGGTACAGAATTATTTCAACATGAGTTACTCGTACGAAGGACGAAACTGGTAATTGGAATTAGGTACAATAGTCTATACTGCGATAATATGCACAAAAGAACTGAAGCCTGTATCGAAATGAACGGCCACCATTTTCTAAAATGTGTTTAAATATCCATATTATAATTATTTTTCAGTTTAACTTCCTTCTCTATATAGTACGCTAATGTGCTGTAACAGTACAATATACACTGCATAATTAATACTTCCGAATGGATAGCTCAATTCGTGTGTAAAACACTAAGTGTTAATACAGTACTGTATTTTGATTAAACAAAAACCTAATGAAAATTATCAAACTCAAAATTGCGATATTTCCTAGTTTACATAAATGGATGAACCACTTTTCTTCCCTCCTATACCTAGTAAAGTGATTTGTATTTTACGCCAGTATCATCGAACTCCGTCGTGGAAAGGGTAGCAAACGGTGTTTCCAGTTTCAATCGTTAATAGAAAGGTATAGCCAGGTTAATATTAAAAATGTTAGTAAAAATAAAATGATGTCCCTGTACGAAGAGTCCTTGTGGCTTTTGTGTAGTCTGTTATTTGAAAATTACATACATGAAAGTGCTAATTTACAAGAGGCAGTGGCGTTCCAACGCGTTTTAAGAAAATAAGTGTGTAATATTGACTAGTTGTAAATAATGTAAAAGTTGGTTCAAGACAGTAAAGTTGTTTTCAGTAGCTATGAAGATAATCGTATAGGTAATCGACGCGATGAAGTTGGAATGTTTCATAACAAGATGATCATTAAATATGTAATTGAGATATATGATGCTGTTACAAAGGTCTAACACTTGTCAAAGCAGCATGGTCAATATTGGCTTGACTTTGAGTGCTGGACCCGGCACGGGCCGGTACACTTACACATGCTTTGGCCCATTGTATGCCCTATATAGTAGGTGGACCAAAAGAACGGGCGATTTTGAATACTTCATATTTATTAATTACCGAACGGGCTAGCAGCGTGGTGGAGGGCTGGCCTTGCATTCGGGAGGTCCGGGGTTCGATCGCAGGGGCCGGCAATCCTAACTGAGGTTTTTCATGGTTTCCTCAGTTATTTCCAGGCAAATGCCGGGATTGTACCTCTTGAAAGTCCGGCCATGGACGGTGATCCTTCCCTTAATCCTTTCATATGTGTGAGTGAATGTTGCGTAATGTGTCAAATGTTTGTGTTGTATCGGAGGTGGCCCTGGCACTGAGCTGATCCCTCATCGGGGAGGCCCTCCATGTCCTTGTGTGGCCAAAAAAGTATGTATGTGATCCATAGATTAATTCCTCTCCCGAACAGGTCGCGGCCCTGTAAGGCCCGGGTGGCGTGGGTCGTGTAAATGAACCTAAAAGGGAGAGGTTAAACTAAGGGAAAGGATATGAAGAAGATATTTATTAATTATTACTGATATACACTATGTCTCAGCAAGTGCTACTTACAATTAATATTAAGTACTTAACATACAATTTGCTTTGTTGTAAAAAAAATTCTCAAGTCCTAGGATGACCTCCATTTGCGCAGGAATTCGAGACTTTTCAAGACGATGTTCGATATCTTGTGATGGATGATGACAGAAGATTTTCATTTTCGAATATTGAGAAGAAGAAACCGTAATTTGTTAGATCTGGCGACCTTGCCGGCCATGGAATATCTCCGTATTTTGAAGTTATATGATTCGGGAGCAAGTGTCTGAGGAGTCTCATTGCTTCACCAGCAGTATGGCTGGTGGCTTCATCTTGCTGGAACCATGTGTCCCTGTTGACCTCTGGATGCTCGGGAATCTGAGTTATCAAACAATTTATCGGTCATTGCAGCATAACGCTGCATGATTCCAAACGACGACATGGAGCACCATACATGGACCTTGAAACTGTATAATGGTTCGTGATATAATTCAAGGAGGTTATTTCCGACCCAGTATCGAAAATTTTCTTCATCGCTTATTACCAGGTTATGGACGATGTCCTCATCATTCGTGAGCTTACCGACGAAGCACGTTCCGGCTGACCAGTGACCGCTGCAACTCCACCCAATGTCAGAGGCATTGAGGCGGCAGTCATCCACCCTATAGCCAGACCTCGCACCGTCTGAGTTTCACCTCTTCAGACCAATGAAAAAATTCCTAGGAGACCAACGCTTTGGTTCGGATGAAGACGTGAAATCAGTCGTGCGCAGGTGGTTATACGCCCAGAAAACGGAGTTTTATGAAGAAAGGTGTACTGAATCAGGTGTCACGATGGGGGAAATGTGTCGAGAGACTTGGTTACTGTGTTGAAAAATAGATAAAACCTCTAGCTTTTTTCTGCATTATTTCGTTTTGCTTACCTATTAAATACGTTGCCACAAAAAGTTATTGTGCATTACTTTTCGACCTTCCTCGTAAAAGTCAGAAAATAGAAGAGAGAAATTCTGTAAATTTATAAATTAGACATACGGCCTTGAATTTATAAATTTTCGTTTTGTATCATTGAAGGTGTATATTACAGTAATCTTGAGAGCGATTTTGTTTATAACTATTCATTTTTTTGGATGTGCTTCCAGAAAAAAAACATGTGGGAGATGTTATTTTGCAGTAGCTTTACTAAAATGTTGATGTCACTGATAAAGTTTTATCTTTTACGCCATTCATCTTCTGTGAAGAGATGAAATAGGCTACACTGAAAAGTCTTGTTCATGACGTGACGTTCGTAACATGATAAGCAGAGCACAGAGGCAGTGGTTTCACAGATTGAGTGTTTCAGTCTATCCTTCACGAACACTTTGGATCATAAAGTAGGTTCCACTTGTCACTGCATATTGACAGTTGCTGGCAGATTTCTTAGCAAAGTACAGGCTAGGTCGCAGCCGTGCCCCTGAGTTAACTGAGCGTGGAATTAGCATAATACCTAGCAGGACATGTGTCTCGTGTACAAGCATCCAATTAGGAATCGATGCAGTCCTTGGGACAGCGGGTCGTTGCTTACTTGTCCTCAGTTCCTCGACTTAACTTAATCCTGTTTGTTTTATGTACAGTGAGTCTGCAACTTCCGCCGAGGCGATACCACATTTTTCTAGAGGTTTCAATTGCAATGACGTGGAAATTTATGGAGAGGGTCGCCCGCAGTGAGCAAATAAATAAACAGAAGGAACTAAAATTAATGCATCAGACATAGATAGTAGAGATACTGCAAAAGCGAAAAGCTTTCAAACCTTAATCGCAGAAAAAAGGACGTCAATTCTCGCGATGAGATTGCACTTACAGTATTACCTTCAACTGCTCCTATTTACGAGATATCTATACCGTAATAATCACTTCTTGTAATCATAACAGGCCTATTTCGTTGAGTGTTAGAGAAGGTCGTATGACTAACTTTGATAGGTTAAATAAAACCATTATTATTATTATTATTATTATTATTATTATTATTATTATTATTATTATTATTATTATTATTATTACAGCTTACCTGTGGCAATCTTTCAGGGTGGTCCTCTCAAAATCAATACATTTAAAGAAAGGTTGAAAAGATTAGACTGACAGAGTGATTTGTAGGTGCAGTGTAATTAACTAACTTGGGTAATTAATTAAGTTGATTTGTAAACAAATGAAGGTGATATGTAATTAATTAAGATGATGTGTAATTAATTAAGTTGATATGTAATTAATTAAGGTGATATGTAATTACTTAAATTGGTAATAGTTGGTTGAAGTAGGTTAGGTTTACTTTTGCTTATTGTAGGCGTTATTATAGCATAGTTTTATTTATAGTCCTAGGTTTATTGCATCTATTTATTTATAGTTAGAATTAAATTTACGTTTATTTTATTTTTATTGCTGTAATTATTGTATTGTTGTAATGGTATTATTGTATATTATATACCACTGCCACCGGGTTTATACCCAATTATAGTGTTAAAAATACATACATTATTATTAGGATTAGTCATAATTATCATCCCATGACCAATCTCTTTTTCATTAAGAGCTTTGTACTGTATCTTATTCTTCATCACTTTCTTAATTCTTCTCTTCATATTCTTTTTCATGATCAGTTACAAACAACAGTACTTATATAGACGAAGCTTGTTTTTCAAAAGGTGGCTTTTTCAATACACAACAGTCACATTTGAAGTGACACGAATCCTAAAGCTGTGGAGAATCTGTCCAATCAATGGAAGATTTTCGTAAATATTTGGGTTGGATTTGTTGATAACTATCTAGTGGGGCCATATCTTATGCCTGCGCAATTCAATGAACATGTTTATGGTATTTTTCTTGCGAAAATGCTTTCGGAGGTACTTGAAGAAGTCCCGATTAAAATTCGGAGAAACATGATCTTCAAGTGATAGTGGTATGAAAGAAAAAAAAATTAAAGGATCTCAACTTGGAAAGTTATTTCATTTAATTTCTAAGGTTACACAACAACTTTTTTTTTATCTAGTACCAGGTATTAAGAAAATGGTATTGACAAACTATAGGAATTGTTCAAAATTGCGACTCCATTTTTGACACATAAAGTACAAAGCCGTATGATTAACGACGAATCCTTCGAAATATCTGTGGTCGGTTACGAAGATCGTCAAAAGCAATAATAATAATTCTAGAACTAACTATTCTGCTGTGTCGATGGGTGTTTCACAAACAATTGGATTAATATGAGCCCTAACACAAAAATCAACTGGAGTCGTATGTGGGGAACATGCTGGCCAAGCAACTGGACCTTCTCTCCCAATCCAACGATTCGAAAAATGTACATTTAAATAATTTCGAAAATTTAAGGCGATATGTGCAGGTGCATCGTCGTATTGAAAAAACAAAGGAATTCTGGACAATACTTTATTAAGAAAAAATTTTAATTTTATGTCCTCTATCACATTAGAAAATTAGAAATAGTTATTCTTTTACATCCTGTATATTGGTTTTGTTATCGTCTACTCCACTTGGCATTTTTTCTATCTATTAGATTGTAGTTTCGCTGACCTGTATTCCTCCAGTTAGTGATAAAGTTGTGTAGACTTCCAGTCTTCTTTTAAGGCCTGCATGCATTACACTGCATAGACAACTACAATCAGTCACTTCAATATTTTCAATGTTCCTCTAATACTATATTTCATTTACAGTACAGTTCCATATTTTTACTTATCATGTTTTAATAAAAATTATACAAAGCATAATGCGAAACTACAAAGCTCGTATTGTGATGCTGCACAAAATCGGTTTTAAGTTCATAGGTTTCACTGAAATACTCATTTTCCGTATGTCTGATACAGAAAAAATGGTTGAGCATTCCGTCTATGTAGTTTATAGCGATAACATTTTAAAATTCCTTTTCAAAACGAAAAGTAACATTTGATCAGATAAAATTTCTGCACATTTAAACGACAAAACTGAAACTCTTTCAATAATTTGTTATCATAATACACTGATCTGAAATTTTAATGTTTTTGGGAATTTTTCAGTATCTTTCCCAAAATAAACCAGAAATGTTTCATATAAGATACCATTTTTTTGTTATTTTTTTTCTTAAAAGGAAGCAAAAATGAGCAAATTTCTATTAAACTTTTTTGTTTGAAATATATCGAAGGATAACCCTCTAAAATTAATGACATTACTTAAGGTTCATTCTGTGTATGTGCATAAGTGTGTATGTATATAAATAAATTAATGTACGTAAGTATGTAAGGTAATTTGAATGGTAGATAGTTTAAAAAAATAAAGAGATGTATCATTTGCAACATGATAAATGATAGAAGAACAGAAATTTTTCGAAAAGCGTAAAACGTAGACTATAAGAAATAAATATGCTTTCCCAGTGACACTCTATTCATTATAACTGTGAGTAACAGGAACAGAAAAAAAGAAGAAAATAACTTGACACTTATTTATGGGTATTGCCCACTAATTCAATATTCCAGTAGCCATAGGTGTAGCTCAGTCGGTAGCTCGTTTGCCTGCTGATTCGGAGTTGTCTCCGGGCATGGACTCAATTCAAGCTTAAGCTGAATATCTGGCTGGGTTTTTTCTGAGGTTTTCCCAACGTAAGACGAATGTCAGGTAATCTGTGGCGAATACTCGGCCCCATCTCGCCAAATATAATTTCACTATCACCAATTCCATCGACGCTAAGTAACCCAATAGTCCATACAGCGTCGTTAAATAACCAAGTAAAAAAAAACATTCCAGTTGATTGTCTGCATGATGATGATGATGATGATGATGATGATGATGATGATGTACACTTTTTCTTGTAGTTGTATTACATTCTTGGTGGTGTGGAAGAGAAGGCCTGATTACCTTAACTTCACCAGAATAAACAAATAAATAGTTTAATACGAATAACACAATGTCTTACTGAGGTAGGATTAGGCTTCGTATTCCAGCTACCTATAAGCTGGAATGAGGTTACCTGATTCGAAGTATATATATGACGTCATAGCACAGGTACAGGTATGTTCGTATACAAAATAGTTACGCGTTCTCTTCCCTCTTCCTTTAGAAAGTCAAAACCGGGACGCAGTCATAGTGAGTAGTCTTATCGATCACTGCTCTTACTAGTCGTATTATTTAAATAACTACATCTTTGTGACTGATTGAGGTTCATTACAGAGGTAAAATGCCTTAGGTAAGACGCTCAAGCGTGTAATATTGCATGGCATAGTTGAGGATATTTGAACGTATATTTTCACTCTCAATATAGACAACATTACATAAATTGTGTAAAATAAACGTAAAAGTGACAAAAACAGTGCACTGAAAGACAAGGCAATACCAAAAGGCGCAGAAAGTTGAACGTAATCCAAAACAACCAGTACCATCACAATCTGAAAAGTATGAAGATATTAACCGGACGTTTAGCATGGATTTGTGTAGCATACCATGATGTTCATTGCCAACATCCCAATAATTAATAAATTAAATAATCAACATTTCAGGGAGTTTCTAGAAAAGTAGACCTAATCGAAAATTGGTGGTTTTCCGTGATGGATGACATATGCAATATCCTAATGAAACACGAAAAAATGTTAGACAATAAGAATGTCTGATACTAAATCACGCACCAATAACAAAATCATTCACTGCAAAAATCACGACGACAATGAACATCACGGCTCAAGCATGTGTTTACCAGTATAGCTTCAGAATGTCTGGAGTTGACTGTACACGCATGACGACCTGTTTGTTTATATCCTTATCCGTCGCATTACCCGTGTTCGGCGTACTATATACCCAATGTGTCTTTAACTTCAGTCTTTAGGTTGCTGGAATACGGAGCCTAGACAGGGGCGTATACTTGTTAAAGGCTGCCTAGATATGATTACCGAAGGAATAAATGCGAGTTTATCATTACCGCATTGGCCGCGGTTCGATTCACAAGTGACTTGTTGTCCTTGTGTTGTGCATCTTGTACTCCAACATTAAATATATTACAGTAGCAACATTAGTCTTAATCTATAATAAAAATTAATTTGTCATTTATAATTATTTATTCATGTTAATAATTGTAGCTTATTTACTTTCAAATCTTAAGTTGGTCGGCAAAATATCTGTAGGAGTTGCGACTTGTAGTAAACAGCTAAATAGGGATTTAAACACCACGTTGTGTAATAATACCTAATTATATAACACTCGAAAATGAAATCAGAATAAAGCTCCATACCGTCTTTCATTTAACATACAATGGGTTTCAGATTTGTATTCACAATCTGAGAAATGAAATACGGTATACAGCGTATTCCGAATCTCACCGGTCCGGTGGCATCAATGATGTCACGTTGCAGCGAAATAAGGAACAAAACTGCTGGAAGGATCGATGCTGTCATGGCGACTGACATTACAAGTTGTTGTCTGTGCTACGCTAGCAAAATTTTGCGAAATTTTCGTACTCCCATCTCATTCAAAGAAAAGAGAGCATAAACAATTTATTTCTTGAACCAGTAGTAATAAGTGGTCCGTTGACATGTTAATTCGCTCATAAGCCATTAAACATATTGTTTTTACGTTGTTCATTACAAAACAATACAGCAGAACACACCGCCATGATACAACAGTGCACGATGTTAAATTCCCGCCCTATGAAACAAGAACCAATCAGACACTAAGATGGCGGCTAATGGAGACTGCCACCAATCTGCAAGTTGATGGCACCAGTCACGACACCGGTGGAGCATCAGTGACGTCATCGGTGAAAAAAGAACACCGTGATGCCAAATAACCGGTGAGATTCGGAATACGCTATAGGCCCAACTGACCCGGAAATTCTTTTTATTTAACATATTTTCAGAATGGGTAGAATTTCTCCAGCATTGCTTTACAATTTCACGAACAGTAAAATCGGTACTATTCAAAAGGTGAAGGTACAAACTACGATATTCATTCAGCTGAAGGCAGATAGTAATATCATCATTTTCTGCAAGATTTGCACAAAGTGCACTAGGATCTGTGGCGAATACCGGCCCCATCTCGCCAAAATATAATAGTATTTTATGATAACAAGATATCATTTCGTAATCATCACCTTTGTTAAGCCTCAGACTTTAGTCATACAGCGTCGAAAGTAGGCCTAACTGTTAAGACATTCTTTTGTAGCTTGGATATTGAATCATGATGGATTACAGGAATCTGTAATAATAATAATAATAATAATAATAATAATGTGTATACTATTTAATTACTGTTCTCGAACCAGGAGATTGAAAGGAATTGCTTACTATTGCATCATCTATTGGAACGAAGTAGATAGATAATATTACCAGTTATAACAAAAAACCATTTAATCCTGCATATGTTATTTCCTTATGGAGAGATTAAAAGACCAGGAGATTAACAGAGATCTAATTTTGTAACTAGGGTAGTATCAATTGAGTCTATCAATGTTATTGTTTGTATGAGAGCTAGCCAATACAGATACGAGTACCCACGTGTGTGACCTTATGACATCTTATGACATCAACATTCATTCACAGCATTACCCCCTTTAAAAGCTCTTCAGGTCTCATTCCCCAAAGACGTTCTATGGTTGGAGTACTGTATGTACAGGGACATCATTTTATTTTTACTTGCATTTTTATTGTACCTGCATTTCTGAATGGTTATTACTCCCACCCTTCACTAATGTCCTTGTCCTGTCAGACACACAAACTTACGGCTGCTAATAATGCATGAAGTCTTGAAAAGAGTGAAGTAAACATGCAGTGTTAGTGTGTTTCAGAAATATGGTTGAGTTTTATAGAAGAAAGAATCTGTATTAATAAATCGTACTAAAAATTATATTCAAGAAACGATAAATTCAATTTCAGAGAATATGCTTCAAAATGTTTTTAATAATATGTGTAAAGAATTTTGCAGTAATGAAGTTGAATTTTCAGCAACTTGTTTAAAAATTCAGATTAGCTTATTTTGAATTGAGGTGCTAGATAGCAACGGAATGCTAGTGGCATTTGTAATAACATGAGAGTTAAGTGCATCCAGTGTAAGCTAAAGTATCTAAAATTTTAGTGGCAACGGGATATTTTAATCGCATCACATATTAAAATTTAAATAAAAATTTCGATTTTACGAAAGCTTAAATATTTAAACCCTGTTTTGGTCAAAAGAAACTTAAGTGCACTTACAGCCCTTTACTTATGACCCTCAATTTAATGCACTCAATATTGTATGTTAACATCAATAAAATAATATGCTAAATAAAGTAGACATTACATAACGAAAAAGCCGCCTGAAAAGTTGATTTTTGAAAAAAATGTTACTACTCTATTTTGATAAATTCCGTAAAAGTGATGATCAAACTGAAAATCGTAATATCGTATTTTGTACAACATAAATGGATACTACTTTATCTCCTCCTATACCTAGTAAAATGATTTGTTTACATATTGCACTTTAGTAATATCAAACTCCTGTAATGGAAGGGGCAACAGTGTTTCCGAGTATAGCCAGGTTAATGTTAAAAATGTATTGGTAAAAATAAAGTGATGTCCCTGTATATCTGTATTGAGGTATCTCGTATCTCTTGTAATTGTAGACTTGTACTACTGAATTTAGTTCAAATCGTATTTAGTAACCTAAACGTTAATATTGACAGGACACATATTTTTGTTATGCATGGGTTCATCTTGTGCCACAGACAAAATGCAAGATTAAATGCTTTATTTCGATATATATTTTTTTTTGATTTGTAATATTACAGTCAAGTTCTGGATGAATTACAAAATCCATTAAAAACTCCCCGTGATATAGCGGTCTGCATTCTAACAGGAAATAGTATACAGTACGCAACACATTAATCAAGTAAACAACAGCTATAGTCGCGACGCTGCGTGACTCCTCCTCTTTCCTTACGTCTTAGGAAGTGAAGGCTCTATAAAGTCTAGGTAGGGAGTATCGTTCGCCATTTTTGTTCTTTCGTTGCCGAGCTACCATACGAGGAATCTATTTGCCACACCGTTAAACATTATCATGTCGTAGCTCCTATGATAATAAATCAAACGCACTGTAATTCAGCAAATAATTGAGCGGCAAATAACGTATTCGTGTGCTTTCTGCGAACGCCAACGAAAGAGCCAAAATGGCGGGCGATTATATTAAGTATTTATCGAGCCTTAAAAAATGAATAACGTCAACAGCGAATCACATGACGCACACGTTTAAATGTAGCCGACCTGCAACGCGATTGGCTGCCGGAAATTAGAGCGACGGGACTATAACAGTGCAACGATCACTATCCCGTGGCTTCATTTGCAACCCTTATTCAACAACTAGTACCACCCTGGGCAAAAAGGGGAAGGGAAAAGGAAAGCAGACACTCCCGCCCATGTTCTTTTCGCTTCACCGCTTTAGAAACATACAGTAAGGCCATGTGCATGAGTGGTGGATTTTAGGCGACCAGTGAGAGTCGAAAGCTATGATATGTCTTATATAATCCGTCACTGCTTGCCTTCAGGTCTATTCGTATCGGTCCGATGCATTATTGTCTCTGCCGAGGAAGGTGAAGTGGGGAGTTAAGACATAGTCTGTAATGACTCAATCGAGTTATTTACGTCCAGGCCTGCTAGTAGCTACACCAAGAAGAGAAGAAATGTCACAGACTCTGTGAAAGCGCAAGATATTCTCCTTATAAGCTAAAACGGCGTACAATAGAGCAACTTGATCTTAAAGCTCCATTACAAGAAATTAACAATGAAGAACTGATACAGCTGACGACAGCCTTTGGAAAAAGACAAAATATTTAAGAAAGACGACAAAATTATGTAATTGAAAATAGATAGACATCAATACTTGTTCACTTCTACACAAGAGAAGGCAAATATTTTAGTGACATTCTGGAAAATCAATTTACTGATAATCAGGGAACGGATTTATATGGACTAAAAATATATGAAATATGTAAATATATATGTAGTTATTTTTACCAAAATATGGAATTAAATATGGATTTTTACCAAAATATGGAATTAAATATGGACTTAAAATTATAAAAAAAATGACTATGTACGTTAAATATTGGTACATTTTAATCAAACTAAATAAAAAAATATAATGGACGTACTTTATCTTCCAATGTAGTTTCAACAAAACACAATTTTTATTGTCTGTTACCATAACAATAGGTTACAAACATTTCTTTCAAGTGCTGAAAAGTGAATCTTCTTTATTGTCTCTGAGGATAGATTTATACTGACTAAAAGAGCGTTCGACGTCACAAGAAGTAACTGGTACATATTCAATTTCATCAATGTTCTGCTGGGGATAAGTAGTTAATCTTCACTGTTGATTCACCACTCATCACAGCAACAACCTTTTGTAGTTCTTCATACATTTTGAAAGTACAGTGTCCACCTTTAGCTCTTACTGCATCTGCAACTTTTCTACCACGATTCAGTTGTTCCACAGTACTATTTATAATTTCAAAACTTTCAGATAGTGAAAGGTGCCTATTTTGAGACTTTTGAGCGTTTTTATGATGCATGAAAATGTATGCTGAATGTGAGCTAAGTCATTCTTCACACTTATGTCATGCAGTATCAATTGAGACTGCATCTTCAGAGTCCAATGCAAGGAGAACATTGTTAATAGAGTCTATATGTTCGGCATAATATTCAACTGCTTCTAGATGTACCCCATCTAGTTAAAATTGGCTTTGTGGCAATGGAATTTCAGGGTACATTTCTTTCAAACGTTAACTCTACTGGGAGCTTTGAGAAATATTTTTTTCACTGATGAAATCAACAAATGCACTTTAGGGAAATGTCTTTATTTCGCCATATATACGATTTTTTGATTTGCCACACAAGTAAAATGAGTCAAGTTCTAGGATATACAACAGATAAAACTTGTCCAGCTTTGATATAGCGGGCAGCATTCTAATAAAGAATAATACATTATCGCAATACATTAATCAAGTAAACAATACCCATAGCTCTATAAAGTTGATTCGCCATTTTGTTCTTTCGTTGCCGAGCTGTTTAACTATAGTTTTGTTATTGCACTTTTCTAGAACATCACAATGTAAAAGAATTCGTTCAGAATATTGTTTCTTAACAAACCGATAACTACATTACCAACAAGTCTACATTCTTTGTCGGGAGTCTCATCAATGGAAACCCAAATTGAACTATCTTTAATTTCATTCTTATCTTCAAATTGTTCATCGTAGATGGAAATAACGTATTCCTAAGTGTTGACTTTCTGGAATTGTATGTTGAGTAAATTTTTCAAGCGAATATTGAAGACCTTATCTTTAGTTTGTAAAAATGAATATCAGCAGAGATGAGAGAACGCACACGTTTAAACTCAGATCGACCTGATGTTGTTGGTTGCCGTTAAAAACAATTGTCTCGGGACTTAAATGCAACGTTGTTTGTTGGCCTGATGTTTACTAGTTGTAATGTGTTGTTGCACCAGGAACTTTTGTGAAGATGATAAGCACACTGACACAAATTACAAAATATATTTTATTGTCAGTTGATAAACCATCTTCTTTAAATTCATGAAATGTAACTTGTTAGTTTTGATTTTAAATTGACCAATGAGAGTACTTTTGCTATATTTATGTCTTTATAAGTATGATTTCAAAAGGTCTATGTATCGGTCCGATGCATTTAACTGTTGAGCTGCAACTGAAGTCTGTTAAAAATTTTAAATTAAATTAATACAGTTTGTAATGACTCAATCCGATTATTGATAGGACTGCTAATTTAGCTAACCAAGAAGATGTTAAGAAATTACAACTGTGTTGAAAGCTATTGTTGAAATGTCTTTTAAAAGTTAAAATTTTGTTTTGTTACATTGTTAAACCTATCTATAAATGGACTGTTTTATAAGAAATTAAAATAAGAAATTAACGAAAATATGACGAAGCCTAAAATTGGAAAATAGACAAAATATTTTCAAGACGACAACATTGTGAAACATAAGTTCACTTCAATAATGCAAAATATAAATTATTTAGCTTTATAAGTAAATATTTTTACATTATGGAAAATCAATTTACTGATAATCTAATCAACAACCCAGACTGGCCCTCGAAGAACTAGCCAGCCAGCCGAGCAGCTATTATTCCATGCTGATTCCAGGAGTACCACTTCAAATTCATTATTTTTTTCTATTATATTTTTGTACTATTCCAGTTTTTCTTATTCCCTTTTGAGTATGTGTCTGTATGTATGTTTATACTATATATCAAATTTATAATATTGTGAAATGTTGAAATCTTTTCCCATCTCACAATTTCTATCTCGCTCTACACCCTGGTCCGTTATCTGAATCATTATCTGCATTAAGTCTTGTCTTCCTCTACGTCTTCTTTCGTTTGGTACCTACCTATACTAAATTTTGGGATTAATCATTTCAGTCATTGAGGAATAGGATCCAAAACCATTATGAATCTCAATTTGATACTACTCGTAGCAAACATTTATCGTCTATCATTTGATATCCTCTTTTGTCCCGAATTCTTCTCCCGTTCACCATTCCTTTCAGTGCATCCTTTAATAAGCAGTTTCTTCTCAGCCGTGACCTAACCAATTCCTTTTTCTCTTTCTGATCAGTTTCAGCATCATTCTTTCTTCACCCACTCTTTCCAACACAGCTTCGTTTCTTACTGTGTCTGTCCATTTCACACGCTCCATCCTTCTCCATATCCACATTTCAAATACTTCTATTCGCTTCTCTTCACTTCGTCGTAATGTCCATGTTTCTGCCTCATAATGCCACACTCCACACAAATCACTTCACTAGTCTGGTCCTTAGTTCTTTTTCTGGAGGGCCGCAGAAGATGCCCCTTTTTCTATTAAAAGCTTCTTTTACCATTGCTATTCTCCTTTTGAGATTACCCTGATTTCAGACTGTTATTGCTTTCCACTGATATCACTGATTTCTGATTTTCGTTTGTGAGACGATGCTCTCTTAAAGTTTTGGTGGCTATGTGCTTCAGTTCCAAATTCCGCCATTAGTAGTGCTGTAACTACTGAATATATGAAATAGATTCGCTACAGGATAGACGCAGTGTGTACTGTACAAATTTGACGAAAGGATCCCTGCGAAGGGAATATGGGCCTTGCGGGGTAAGAGGAGAGGGTAAGCTAGTAACTCAGCGTTTCTGAAGGAGCAGGTGGATAGGGGTGGTGTCATTGGCCGACTGGGACAATCAAGGCCCAGTCATTGGTCGGCCGATCTCGTGTCGGGAGTTTGTCTCCTCAAATACGACCATACTCCCTTATCAGGCATCGTTTCGTGCAATTTGCACAGTACACACTGTGTCTTTCCTGTAGCGAACCCATTTCACATATTCAGTCGCTACAGCGCTCATTGTGGCGGAATTGGGAACTGAAGTACATAGCCACCAAAACTTCGAGTGCACTATCTCCCTTAGGCCCGTAACACACTTGAAGAGTTTTCGCTAGCGAGAAATGTGTTGCGAGAAAATTCCAAGATTGATAACATGGATTCAAATGGACGTCCACACACAGGAAGAGATTCTCGTTCGAGGCAAAAACCTTGCGCGAGTTTCTCGCTGGAATCGGTAGCTCAGCGAATTTTCTGGACACATTTATCAAAGATGTTTGACATTTATACTATTTATGATAATTGAATGTAGAAAAACATATCACAGGTGGCGATGAATTGTATTGTTTTTATTTGAAAATGAGGAAAGATGGCTGATAATTGCAGTCAGAAACTTATCGAACTTGTACGATGTCACCCGTAGGCCTATTTATATTATACACAGGATGAAAACTATAAAAATACGAAACTTAAAGAAGAAATCTGGAGACAAATACCTATCAGATTATCTGAAAATAAATAGGGCTATATTTTATTTTGATGAGATTTAATAGTATCAATTAAACATTTGAAATAATGTATCTATATGTCTTAACAGTTTACGTAATTTTAATCAGAATATAGCAAAGAATTCTCTATCATACCATGAATGGCAAAAAAGAACTGTGGTCCATTGAACCTGAGATAACGCCTGAACGTATCATCATTCAAATCGAAACCAGTGTCCAAAACTCGCCCTTATTTTCGTAAGATACAATGTGATTTTCAGATATTTCTGGCTTTAATTTTAGGCCTACTTCTTCTTTTCATTAACAAAATATGTTCATGTAACTCCATTTCCTCATCATCTGAATACTCAGATTCAACATAGCGTTCGTACGTAATTTGTAAAGTACGACAATATACTTACAGGTTATATATTAAGTACGACAATATACGTAAATACATAACCTATAATATTTCCCCCAACGAGTCATTACTATAATCAGAAAAATGCTTTCTGCATGAAGGCAGTGCATAGATGATCATAGCGAGGTGTGATCTGTGATAGCGAGAACTCGCCAAGTGTGTGGAGGAAGGCCCTTCGCCTCTTCAAGTGTGTTACGGGCCTTACAAAAAGAAAATCAGAAATCAGTGACGTCAGTGGAAAGCATTAACAATCTGAAATCAGGATAATCATTTCGGGACCTATTTTGCAGAAATTTACAGATCTGTTTTAATGATTTGTCGGTCAAGAAGAATATGAACTATCTTTCGTGTTTCGATAGTAAAAATTATTTATAACTGGGCTTTTATTTGCAATTATGGTCTGTTGGTTGTGAGGGTTCAAACGATTACGTTCACTGCAGGCCAAAGGTGAACATCTTCAAATGAATGAATACTAAATCAACCCCACAGGCTTTATTGCGGCTGGTTCTATTGTCTTCAGACGTTGATGACGGATGATGATGGTGTGAGAGCGTAATTTCCTTTTTGGTAGATAATTTCCTGGGTGAGACAGTTGAGCTTCCGACCAGGTTAACAATCGAACTATTTGTGTCCAATTTTGTGATTAGAGATAAAACGATTTCCGGGAAAGGTTGAAAAACTTCTTATTTGTGTCTGTTGGTACTCTTCAGAAATTGAGATTGCATGGCGTCATACGTGATCTTTTATGTTATCCCAGTCTTTGTCGTGGACCGTGCTGCTAAGTTGTAGATGGAAATCGTATAATATGTTGTCATTCTTGGCTAGTTCCCGCCTGGTTTGATGTATCCGTTCTCTCACAATTTTTTGTTCTGTGAGGTTGTAGATACGATGTGCCTGCGCAGTCCTGTTGCTGTCGATTTTTTAAAATATCTTTGATGAAACAGCAATAGACACCACTGAAGATGTTCACCGTCAGCATTTTGAAAAATCTTTTGTAGTCTCACAACCAACAGACCACGGCCTCTTCAGCCCGGAAAACTTTTATAAAATATCTTTGAGGTAGTTTTCCGTATCACACAGACCCTACACTCAATATCTTTCTCGAGTTTTATAAAATATCTTTGTATATTATAACTGCTACTTTTATTTGCAATGATATTTCTCGACAGGGTGTTGTTTTGTAGTTAATGGTTCTTGATTACGTCCCCTCAGGCCAAAGAATAAGATTTTTATAAATTATCAAATGAATACTAAATCAACCCCGCAGGCTTTATTAAACGTATAATACTTCCTATTCGCTTAGACGTTGGATGACGCGTGACGGCACAGCTGATACCGAGTGCATCGAAAAAATCGAAAAAATGGAAGGAGAATTGGGAGGAAAATTTAAAAGGTACGCACAACGCGTCCTTGCAAGGGTTTTTATAAAATAAATTTGAGCTCCAAGCCTGTATCACTAGTCTCACCTGCGGTTTACGCTGCTCCCCTGAAGGATTTTTATAAAATATTTTGGTGGAAGTTTTCCGAAATTGGACGTAACCTCTTAGGTACCACATACGCGAAGGGGGCTGAGATTGATCAATTGATCATTCCCGAGTGCAGAGCGTAGTTCCTTTTTTATAGGTAGATAATTCTCCAGAGTGGGTGATAACAATAAGACTTCAGACCACGGCCAGCAATCGAACTCGTGCGCTCATTATTAAAATTATTGCGATTAGAGATAAAACGATTATCCGGGAGAAAGATGAATGGAACTGGCGGTATAATCTTATTTAGCCGCGTCTGTGGCTCAGCGCTGGCTGTCCCCTGCAGTCCTCTTCAGCCATCAGATTTTTATAAAATATCTTTGGTGGTAGTTTTCCGTACCACACAGACCCTGCAGTCCTCTTCAGCCGTCAGATTTTTATAAAATATCTTTGGTGGTAGTTTTCCGTACCACACAGACCCTGCAGTCCTCTTCAGCCGTCAGATTTTTATAAAATATCTTTGGTGGTAGTTTTCCGTACCACACAGACCACAAAGTCGCGACATCTTCATCAGAAGTGAATTTCCGGGGGGTTTCGAGTCTCTTATGTAGATTTTTTTTACTAGCTAGAGTCGACGGCAATTCGGAAGGCGGTAGTCTGCTAGCGTTTGCTTTGAGAGAGACAGATAGAGAGAGCAGAAACGTTGGAACACAACTATGGTCCACGATACAACTATTCAAAGAACATTGTAGAAGTAATATAGACCGTTCGTAGATAGCTGCAGGGACTTGACTTCAAACTACAGTAGAGAAAAAATATAGATAAACGAGGTACTACGTTATGGAGTACAAACTTTGAATGGACCATAGTTATGAGAAATGACGGTACCTACACTCTCCACTACGAACGATTAGGCAAGCCAACTACTGGTACTGGGCATGTATATATTTGTACAGTCAGCTCACGAAAGAAACTAGTGTATTTATCTGCAAAACACTGTTTTAGGAAGTGATGTTTGTTTATACGAACATTACAAGAAAACCGTACGATTGTACATGATTGTTTATTTTTTGTTTTTAGAAATAGAACTAATATAGTAAATTATAATTGTTATAAACAAAACATTACAACAAGTCCACAACAATAAAAAAATAACCTCTGTTCTAACATAAAAATCAATATACGACTGTCATATTCAGCAGTCTTCTCTAATTCATTAAGCCTATAATAAATTACTATAA
Source organism: Periplaneta americana (assembly GCA_025594305.2). Taxonomy (NCBI): domain Eukaryota; kingdom Metazoa; phylum Arthropoda; class Insecta; order Blattodea; family Blattidae; genus Periplaneta; species Periplaneta americana. The sequence continues at coordinate 70,246,595 of JAJSOF020000005.1, forward strand.
TAGGCTAAATTTTAAAATTTTCAAACCAAAATGTTTTCCTTCTTTCCGATGAGCAATGTTTGTAGTACTTCAGGAAACTTCTTTCAATTTCACAAGAAGTTACTGGTGCATATTATAAAACGTGATATATGCAAACCTTTACTAATACGTAATCGAATGGGGTTAGATGAGGTAGATTGTGTTTATGATGTGGTTTTTTGTTTCAATTCCCTATACAAGTTGGCAAAAACAGTTTCAGTTGACTAAACAACAGCAATAACTATCTTACTTCAGGTAATTAAACAAATAGGAAAATACGAGTTGATTGAGACGAAAAATAAACACATCTCTTTTCTGCGTGTATAGTGTGCAAGACTTCAGATTCATAGTCGAGGAAGTGTTAATCAGATGTAAAATTGACAAGGAAACTACGGAGTCTGGCAGGTAAAGTTGAGCTTTGTACTACGTTTGTAAACTGACCCAAAGGACAGAGTGAAATAGAGACGTGGGGGAAGCGAAGGGAGAAAAAGTGTTAACATGAAAGCAGCCTCCCTTCCACGTAAGAAATGTGTTAACTGGTTGTGAGTACATAGTTTAACGGCCTTCTGTGAAGTGGGAAGCCGGTGATGAAACATGGCGACACACTCTCACATCCATGACCTGGGTTGGAGGAATCTGCATGCTCAGGGCCATCCTGGTGAACAAAACGTTGTGGCATGTGCATGGATGACACCGTTCAATGTGCCAAGCGTTCCGCGAATCAGTTTCTAAGGCCGCAAGTCCTTAATTTTCTAGTAGGGTTTCGAAAACTTTCCGTAAATAGGTTCCTTTCCAATTCTAGAAATCTAAAACATTTCTGGATTTGTTAGATTTTTAATGAACTACGTGAGATGCAAAAAGTAATACAAAATATATACACAATGGCTAAGGCGTGAGAAAACCATAATTGTGTATTTGAATCTTGCTGATGCAAAGACTGTGATGTTTCTCTGTTGTCATTCTGACGTCTTCTGTTTGAGTTGTATGTTTGTCCCTTGTCATTCTGATTGCATACGCTGTTTTAATTGGATATTTGTCCGTTGTTATTCTGACGTCCTGTGCTTTAGTTGAATATTTGTCCGTTGTTATTCTGATTTTCTGTGTTGTTTTAGTTGAATATTTGTCCGTTATCATTCTGACATCTTTATTGTCTTGGTTTAATGTTTGTCCGTTCTGATACAGACATTTTATGTCGCTTTAGTTACATATATTTATCCTTTGTCATTTTGATGTCCCGTGTTGTTTTAGTTGAATATTTATCCTTTGCATTCTGAAGTCCTGTGTTGTCTTAGTTGAATATTTGTGCGTTATCATTCTGACGTTCTGTATTATTTTAGTTTGTTTGCCCGTTGTCATTGTGACGTCCTGCGTTATTTTAATTGGATGTTTGTCCGTTATCATTCTGACGTTCTGTATTATTTTAGTTTGTCCGTTGTCATTGTGACGTCCTGCGTTATTTTAATTGGATGTTTGTCCGTTATCATTCTGACGTCCTGTGTTGTTTTAGTTGAATGCTTGTCCGTTATCATTCTGACGTCCTGTGTTGTTTTAGTTGAATGTCCGTTGTCATTCTGACGTCCTGTGTTGTTTTAATTGAATGTTTGTCCGTTATCATTCTGACGTCCTGTGTTGTTTTAGTTGAATGTCCGTTGTCATTCTGACGTCCTGTGTTGTTTTAGTTGAATGTCCGTTGTCATTCTAACGTCCTGTGTTGTTTTAATTGAACGTTTGTCCGTTGCCATTCTGACGTCCTGTGTTGTTTTAGTTGAATGTCCGTTCTCATTCTGACGCCCTGTGTTGTTTTAGTTGAATATCCGTTGTCATTCCGACGTCCTGTGTTGTTTTAATTGAATGTTTGTACGTTGTCATTCTGACGTCTTGTGTTGTTTTAGTTGAATGTTCGTTGTCATTCTGACGTCTGTGTTGTTTAATTGAATGTTTGTACGTTGTCATTCTGACGTCCTGTGTTGTTTTAGTTGAATGTCCGTTGTCATTCTGACGTCCTATGTTGTTTTAGTTGAATGCTTGTCCGTTATCATTCTGACGTCCTGTGTTGTTTTAGTTCAATGTCCGTTGTCATTCGACGTCCTGTGTTATTTTAATTGAATGTTTGTACGTTGTCATTCTGACGTTCTGTGTTGTTTTAATTGAATATCCGTTGTCATTCTGACGTCCTGTGTTGTTTTAGTTGAATGCTTGTCCGTTATCATTCTGACGTCCTGTGTTGTTTTAGTTGAATGTCCGTTGTCATTCTGACGTCCTGTGTTGTTTTAGTTGAATGTCCGTTGTCATTCTGACGTCCTGTGTTGTTTTAATTGAACGTTTGTACGTTGCCATTCTGACGTCCTGTGTTGTTTTAGTTGAATGTCCGTTCTCATTCTGACGCCCTGTGTTGTTTTAGTTGAATATCCGTTGTCATTCCGACGTCCTGTGTTGTTTTAATTGAATGTTTGTACGTTGTCATTCTGACGTCTTGTGTTGTTTTAGTTGAATGTTCGTTGTCATTCTGACGTCCTGTGTTGTTTTAATTGAATGTTTGTCCGTTGTCATTCTGACGTCCTGTGTTGTTTTAGTTGAATGTCCGTTGTCATTCTGACGTTCTGTTTTTAGTTGAATGCTTGTCCGTTATCATTCTGACGTCCTGTGTTGTTTTAGTTGAATGTCCTTTGTCATTCTGAAGTCCTGTGTTGTTTCAATTGAATGTTTGTACGTTGTCATTCTGATGTCCTGTGTTATTTTAGTTGACTGTCCATTTTTATTCTGACGTCCTGTATTGTTTAGTTTAACGTTTGCCCGTTGTTGGTCTGACGTCCTGTATTGTTTTAGTTTAATGTTTGCCCGTTGTTATTCTGACGTCCTGTATTGTTTAGTTTAATGTTTGCCCATTGTTATTCTGACGTCCTGTATTTTTGGTTCAATGTTTTTGCCCGTTGTTATTCTGACGTCCGGTGTTGTTTTAGTTTAATGTTTGTACGTTATCATTCTGACGTCCTGTGTTGTTTTAGTTGACAGTCCATTGTCATTCTGACGTGTTTTAGTTGAGTGTTTTTTTTCCGTTGTTATTCTGACGTCCTGTGTTGTTTAGTTTAATGTTTACCCGTTGTCATTCTTACGTCCTGTGTTATTTTAGTTGACAGTCCATTGTCATTCTAACGTGCTGTGTGTTTTAGTTGAATGTTTTTTCCGTTGTTTTCTGACTGTTGTTTTAGTTTAATGTTTGTACGTCGTCATTCTGACGTCCTAAATTGTTTTGTTGACAGGACATTGTCATTCTGATGTCCTGTGTTTTTTTAACGTTCTGCAACGCATTTCTTAGCATGTTGGCTGTTGAAGTCCTTTCTCTCAAGGCTCTTAATTATAGCAATCTATCTTGTGCTGCAGTTGTAATTCTTCGTTTATCTCGGGGGAAGTTCTATACTGCCAAATTCTCGATTTCGGCTTCACATTCTTGATATTATGCCTTTTGCAGTATTCAGAGCCTTCGCTGCATCAGCTTGTTTCACCATTTTCAATTATACCTTTCGTCCTAAACATGTCATCGCGGCTTAAATGAGGACGTAGAGCATCCATTTTCACTATTTTTACAGTTATTTAATGTTTTACACTGTTAACGTTACTAGACACCACCATTACAAAAAAATATTAACCTATCTGAGCCACTAAAATAAGACATTCCAATACAATAATGTTAATGAACTTAGACACTTTACCATGGTGTCTAGCGGATAGACAAATTCTGCAGTGCTTGGGAAAATTGACATAAGTCAGTTTTCACAAACCTTTTTGATAATTTATTGACAACTTACACTGGTTTATTTCGATTTGAGTTTTTTTTCTGTATGAATTATTGTAATGGGAGGAATGCCTATGTATTTTTTTCAAGCGAACAGATGTTCCGTAAGTTGTCAATAAATTATCAAAAAGGTTTGTGGAAACTGATTTGTGTCACTTTTCCCGAGCACTACAGAATTAATAACTCACATATGTATATCCAAAGTTTATGGTTTATTTGGGAATAGGCGTACAAAAGAATTTTCTATAAAATTCTACCTGTTTAATAGACAATTTTGATGTCTGTATTTCACATTTAACAATGTTACGCGCCAGCATGACTTAACATTTTGTGTACAGAGTAACGTTATTCAACGTTAAAAAAGAATATTGTATTCTAAATTCCAGTGATTGCGATGGTATACTGCTATTCGACGACATTTACAAATTGGAGAGGCTACTTAAGCTGGAGAAAAATATGGCTATGACGCAATATTGTAGCAATGATGAAATGAGAATGTCAGATGCATCGAAGTAGTGTGAGAAAGTATTGTTTTACAACCGCTTTATTTACTACAAACATCACATTATACCGTGTGGAAGTGAAATAACAATGCAGATTTATTTATTATTTTAACCTGGTAGAGATAAGGCCATCAGGCCTTCTCTTCCCCTCTACCAGGGATTACAACTACAATATTAAGAATACAATTATAATTATAATTACAATTAATATTAAATTTACAAATACAATAAAAGTCAAAGTACTAAAAGATTAACTGATTAATAAAAGCTAGACAGTTTATTCTAAAGTTAAGAAGAGAGAAGCATTTCTTTTATTAAGTAAAAATTAAACCGACTGTGTTAGTTGAAGGCTGGAAGAAAAAAGACCTTTGGGAATCCGAGACGTAGATGGGAGGGTAATATTAAAATGGATTTCAGGGAGGTGGGATACGATGATAGAGACTGGATTAATCTTGCTCAGGATAGGGACCAATGGTGGGCTTATGTGAGGGCGGCAATGGACCTCCGGGTTCCTTAAAAGCCAGTAAGTAATAGAACTTTAGAAAATTCCTCATTTTCAACATTGTTTATGTTGTTATTATAGATGTTATCAATATAGGCCCTTATGTATTATGCTTCCATTAACATCCTGACCATGACATCTGAAGCCAAGCCAGTAATATGTGGTTATAAAGATTACTTTCCTTAAAATTACATGTTCACATCAGAATAATTTTATTTTCCCAATCGACGAGGATCTGTTTGTTGCAAACATCTCCTTTAATGAGGTCACCATGAGAGATGCAGTCAGATTTTTTTGTTTGCTTATTGTTGATGACCTGTTATGAATGAAAGAAAGAAAGTTGTTTGTGTCAGATATAAAAAATATGTGAAGTTGACCAGTAATTGCAAGTCTGAAGTCTCAGATTCAGTACCAGGTCAATCATCCGTTAACTTTTCGACGGATTTGAATTTGAAAGGATGTAACTTCCCAGAAACATCTGTAACGTTTGCACAGACGGTGTCGGCACTCAACACTTTATTTATAAAGTCGTTCCAGATAAGATATTGCCGCATTTTCTGTATTTCATATTTACCAAGTGAATTCGCACGTAGACCATCACATATTATTGACATACCGATAGAGGTGTATAAATAATCAAATACGAATATGTACCTATATATAGAAACTATTAAGGGAGAAATAAATAAATCTTATACCACACAGTACTTGAACATGTACAAGTTACTATCAAGAGAGTATGTGCACAGTCATTCATTCATAGTGTTCTGCCCAAGGTGAGATCTTTCACTGCAAATCCAGCTTTCTCCAGTCTTTCCTTTTTTCTGCCTTCGTTTTGTCTTCGCATATAATCTTATATTTATGTTGTCTATCATCTGATACCTTTTTCTGATCCGAACTCTTCTCCCGTTCACCATTCCTTCCAGTGCATCCTTCAATAGATAGTGTCAATAATCCAACCAATTCCTTTTCCTCTTCCTGATCAGTTTCAGCATCATTCTTTCTTCACCCACTTTTTCCAACACAGCTTCATTTCTTATTTTGTCTGTCTACTTCACAAGTTCCATTCTTCTCCAAATCCACATTTCAAATGCTTCTAGTTGCTTCTCTTCAATTCGTCGTAAAGTCCATTTTTCTGCCCAATACAATGCTATACTTCAAGCAAAGCACTTCACTAGTCTCGTCTTTAGTTATTTTTCCATAGGTCCGCAGAAGAAGCTCCTTTTTCTAAATAATTGATTAAATGGCGATCTTACTCTGTTAATTACGATAAGCATTTGCGGCTTACAGCTGTTTCGGTGCTACTTAACACCATCCTCAGAGCCTACTAGATCTCGGCGCTATCTCAACTTCGCTGCCTGTTGTGTGGTGCGTTCGTGTGATGAAGAGTTGTGTCAAATTGTGTGTGTGGATCTGTGTGTTGAGAACTTGATTAGGATGTTTTTAGTGTTGTTTGTATATTTGATATTGTTCTAGTGTGTTGACTCATTATTTTTTTTGGTTTTGGGTTGTATGTGTAAGATTTCCATGTCTGTATTTATGTTATCGTATGCGTGGTTAGCATTAGTTATGTGTTCGCCATATGTAGATGTATTGTGTCCTCTGGTTATTGCTTTAATATGTTCTTTTATCGAGTTTGGAATGATCTGCCTGTCTGTCCAATGTAGAAACTGTCCAACTATTGCATGTGAGTTTGTATACGCCTGTGTAGTTGTATTTATTTGTTTGTGTTTGTGTGTTGAGATGTCTTTGTAGTGTGTTTTCTGTTCTGTATGCTATGTTGTATTTCTGTTTTCTGAATGAGGATGCGATCTTGTGTGTGTTTTTGTTTTCGTATGTTAGTGTGATGTATTTCTTGTGTTCGTGTTGTGTCCAAATCATTTCAAATGCTTCTAGTTGCTTCTCTTCAATTTTGTGTGTTTGTTGAGTTTTTGTTTTGTCTTCCTTATGATGTTGTCTATTATGTTTGGGTTGTAACCATTTTCTTGTGCTATGTATTTGATTGTGCTCACTTCTCCTTTTTCTGTTAAAAGCTTCTTTATCCATTGCTATCCTCCTTTTGATTTCCTGACATCATATGATATGGATAGAACAGAGAAAAATTCTTTCCGGCACCGGGACTGGAACCCAGATTTTCAGCTCTACGTGCTGACGCTTTATCCACTAAGCCACATCGAATTCCAGTTCCGATGCCGGATCGAATCCCCTCAATTTAAGCTCTACCTCTCAGTTTTCCCTTTGGTGACCTACCCTCATATATTGTCACAGAATATGTGACAGTGGCACAATGTCCAACGCACTATGTACAGTTACCCTTAAAAGGAATGAGACGACTCTTGGTCGTCGGAAGTTAAAGTTCTACAGCGCGGTTTACTCGATATCGACGTAACGATACGTACATGACAAGTATAGTAAGAATTGTTACGAGGCCCACAACAAGGACAAGGACCAAAATAAGAATCACGAAGAAGACAGCCATTTAAGGCCACGATTTCACAACATAGCTCGGGTCACAAACTATCATTGCTTCTCTGTACCGAATGGCAAATGCCTGCTATGGGATCTACATTCTAGACTGCTGTTGTTACTGTCTTGTCTCGGTAGCTCATATAGTAGCGTGTCGGTTCCACTGTTTAACCGAAACGTCTCGTGTTCGATCCCAGGTAAAACTTTTTTTATTGAGGTGTAATTAATTTCTTCAGAGTTCATAGACTGTCTAATTTGTCGAAAAATATGAATAATTTATGCCCAATTTCTGGGTCTTACAAGTGGGCTGAACCTCGTCAAAAAAAATAAATCTTACTTGGAAGTTAAGAGTATTCTTCCTCAAACAAAAGTCATAAGAAACAAAAAGAGACCTGTCAACTTAAAATCTTGTCCACATGCCATCATCTTCTATTACAGTTCTAAGTCGGTCCGGCATGGATGTCACGAGATTGTGGAATAAATTCTAATCCCCGGCGAGATCTTCCCAGGTTTCAACAACTTGATCCCACAATTCGTCTCGATTTCGAGGGCGTCGGTGGGCATAGGTGGCTATCCTTCTCTTTTTCAATTCCGCCCATAAATTTTCGATGACATTCAAATCAGGTTAATATCAACTGAAAGGGTGAGAATGAAATAATCCAAAGCCACACTTTTAACAAAAATTGTTTTGTGCGAGTGCATTTATTACACATATCGGAAAGCTACTAATAAAATATTGTAATAATTACTTAACAAATAACATAGCCTAAGGACTCTAAACCTTTGTAAACGTTTGTCTGTGTGGGTTAGGAATATTTTTTAATATCATTTTAATTGTTAGTTTTTAATAAATATATATATATATATATATATGCATTTACATTGTATATTTGTGTGTGTGTATAAATGCATTCATTAGATTAACGTTTATAAAATTATAAAATTGTAATTTGTTTGTAATATCTGTGATCATTAAACTTAACCTGAGGACTTTGTAAAACTCTATTTCAACGTTATTTGAAAAAAAAAAAAATCGTTGATATAGACTAAGAATCGAACTCGCTCTCTTCTAACAACACGAAGAGATCTTAACGTCGGGCTATTTGCAACGACACGAAAGCTTTGCTTTCTGTTTGAGTGTCGATCTAGTCATGAAGGTCCATTGTCGATTTAACTACACGATTTACGTATATATTTATCTTTTATTTACGTAATATCATATTTTTGCAGTTTTTGAAGTGAATTCCGGAACGATGCTAGTAACAAACCAAATAGCTTGAATCTAAGTAACTAAATATTCGTTATCTTGTGTATCAGTGCTTGGTTCTGATCATGCGCAGTGTTTTACATCTGAGACTTAGGAATATTCAATTGTCTCATTCCTTTTCAGGGAAACTTTACATAGGTGCACTCATTACGAGTGACTAAGTGGCCTTGATCCGACAGGATGAGCGCCGTCTTGAATCACCAAGTTATTACTTACGCATATCATATTATTATGGTGTACCGAAGTACATGTGATATTTCCGTGCGTGAAATCTGCGTTAGCATATGATGTAGGATGGATAGAACAGAGAAAATTCTCTCCGGTACCGGGAACCGGGTAAATTAATTTTAAAACCTTGTAAACCTTTTGTCAGTGCTGTCAGAAGTTTGTTATCTGTCCCCATGAGAATGTTTGCTTGTTAGTTTTAGAGCCCAGATTCCTTTCAGATTGCTAGAAAATTCCCGTTCAAGCATAAAAGAATCACTCCTTCTCACCAAATTAAATATTCATAACATTTATTTGTAATCTTTTAAAAACAACAAAATGTTCAATAAAATTAGACAACTGCTTATTGTTTTATGCGAAAACCAAAGTGCGACGTTCTTGACATCATAGATTCATTGTACGGTCTACTATAATAATAATAATAATAATAATAATAATAATAATAATAATAATAATAATAATGCGGTATTTAATTCTCTTAAACATTTGTTTGAAATAATTTCTTTAAAAAGAACGAAAATGTTCGATTATAAAATGGATGAAAGACAACTGCATTTAGGTTGTTTTGATGCGAAAACCAAATGGTAAACATGAATAAGACGTTCTTGATCGTAAACATGACATATAGACCTATTCATTGTTGGACACACGCCTCACAAATATTCCAATAAAATAATAATAATAATAATAATATAATAATAATAATAATAATAATAATGCGGTATTTAATTCTCTTAAACATTTGTTTGAAATAATTTCTTTAAAAAGAACGAAAATGTTCGATTATAAAATGGATGAAAGACAACTGCTTAGGTTGTTTTGAAAACCAAATAAACGAAAACGTTCTTAAACAATATCCTATTCATTGTTGGACAGCCAATAATAATAATAATAATAATAATAATAATAATAATAATAATAATAATAATGATATTTAATTCTCTTAAATTTGTTTGAAACACTTTGAAAATAAGATACTGTTCTTGATCGTAAATACGTTCTTATCGCATGACATATAGACCTATTCATTGTTGGACACACGCCTCACAAATATTCCAATAATAATAATAATCTAATAATAATAATAATAATAATAATAATAATAATAATAATAATGCGGTATTTAATTCTCTTAAACATTTGTTTGAAATAATTTCTTTAAAAAGAACGAAAATGTTCGATTATAAAATGGATGAAAGACAACTGCTTAGGTTGTTTTGATGCGAAAACCAAATGGTAAACATGAATAAGACGTTCTTGATCGTAAACATGACATATAGACCTATTCATTTTGGACACACGCCTCACAAATATTCTTAATAATAATAATAATAATAATAATAATAATAATAATAATAATAATAATAATAATAATAATAATGCGGTATTTAATTCTCTTAAACATTTGTTTGAAATAATTTCTTTAAAAAAACGAAAATGTTCGATTATAAAATGGATGAAAGACAACTGCTTAGGTTGTTTTGATGCGAAAACCAAATGGTAAACATGAATAAGACGTTCTTGATCGTAAACATGACATATAGACCTATTCATTGTTGGACACACGCCTCACAAATATTCCAATAATAATAATAATAATAATAATAATAATAATAATAATAATAATAATAATAATAATGCAGAACCGCTCTATGCAGATGTTGCATTTCACAGTCGTTGTTGATCAACAGAGACCGGAAGTTTAGGCATTATGAATCATGAAAATAGGTAGGTAAAAAGGCATCATAAATAGCTAAAATAGGCAGGCAAAAAGGCATCATCAATAGCTAAAATAGGCAGGCAAAATGGCATCATAAATAGCTAAAATACGCAATAAAAGCCAATTACAAAAACGTTGCACTAGACCCACAACCTTGGAATTTCCACAAAGGAATTTCGGCAGCAAGAAAAGCTTTACGTAAGTCGAATGCAAATTGAGATTTTCGACTCAATGTTGTAATTACTGCAACGAAATCTTCTTCCCAGTAGCCTTGGAAAGTGCATTTTTGTGTTTGGTTGTACTGATATGTTGCGATATGAAATATTTAGCTATAGTCGCGACGCTGTTATTTCCGGCGTGACTCCGCCTCTTTGCATACGTCTTAGGAAGTGAAGGCTCTATAAAGTCTAGGTAAAGGTAGTATCGTTCGGCATTTTTGTTCTTTCGTTCCCGAGCTACCTTATGAGGAATCTATTTGCCACACCGTTAAACATTATCATGTCGTAGCTCCTATGATAATAAATCAAACGCACTGTAATTCAGCAAATAATTGAGCGGCAAATAACATCTTCGTGTGCTTTCTGCGAACACCAACGAAAGAGCCAAAATGGCGGGCGATTATATTAAGTATTTATCGAGCCTTAAGAAATGAATAACGTCTTCATAAGCGAATCACAAGACGCACACGTTTAAATGTAGCCGACCTGCAACGCGATTGGCTGCCGGAAATTAGAGCGACGGGACTATATATCGAGTGCGACGGACACCAAGAGAAGTAGGTCTACTATAATAATAATAATAATAATAATAATAATAATAATAATAATAATAATAATAATAATAATGCGGTATTTAATTCTCTTAAATATTTCTTTGAAATAATTTTCTTAAAAGAAAGAAAATTTTCGATTATAAAATGGATGAAAGACAACTGCTTAGGTTGTTTTGATGCGAAAACCAAATGGTAAACATGAATAAGACGTTCTTGATCGTAAACATGATACATAGGCCTATTCATTGTTGGACACGCGCCTCACAGATATCCCAATACTAATAGTAATGCAGAACCGCTCTATGCAGATGTTGTATTGCACAATCGTTGTTGATCAGTAAGGAAGAAAGCAGAAAAAAATATAGACAGAATTTTAAAAAATAAGTCTAGAAAAAATAAATTTATACAGCGAAACTTCCCTTACGGACACTTCCCAATAGCGGACTCCTCTCAATAGCGGACATTTTAAAATTCCCCTGCAAAATAAACATTGGCCCTTATGATAAAATTCTTCCAAATAGCGGACATTCTCAATAACGGACGCGGACACTGAAATGTATCTCCCAACAACAATTAAAACTTCCAAATAACGGACAACGTGAAAGAAAAAAAGAAATAGACGGTTGTAAATTAAATGGAATTCTAACTGAATTCTTTGCAACAATCATTATCGTGCATTTGAACGTTCTTGTACTTTATTGAAGGTAAGCAGCACAGCTGTTAGTTGTGATACTGTACGTGAGCAGTCCGTACTTTCTTAGTGTGTCAAGTTGAGTGTTCGGAAATACAGTCACATTAAAAATGTTACAAAAACGTAAACGTTTGTCACTAAAAGAGAAAGTGGATATTGTAAAGCATAGTGAGAGGAGAAATTAAGTGTTCGTGAGCTAGAAGGAGAAATTAAGTGTTTTTGAGCTGGCCACAAAGTTTAATGTGAGGAAAAACTCAGGTTAGTGAAATTTTGAAAAACAAGGATGTTATTTTAAAATCATACACTGAGAATACGATTCTAGATTTGTTTGTGTAAGGTGAAGGGGTACAGTGACTGATGTTTATTTCATTTACAAAACATTTACTGGTACGATTTCTCTTTGGATGAATACTGTAAACAATCTCACTGTCTATTGTACTGTAAAATATAGTGTTGAATATGTATGAGAAATTGTAATGTACTGTATACATACTAACGATTTTCTAAATAGCGGGCACTTCTCAATAACGAACATTTAATTTTTCCCCGGCAGTGTCCGCTATTGGGAAGTTTCACCGTACTAGGCTACGTGTATATTGACAGTGGTAAACTGCAAATAGTAATAAAGAAACTTTAAAAACTTTAAAAAATCCCGAATTCAACTATTTTTGTAAGAAAACTAACGCCATCCCACCAAAATATCTGAAATTCCCGTTTTGCGCGATTTTTCCCGCCATCTGACAGCACTGTCTTTTGTTATGAAACTTTACTCAGCAGCTGTCTGGGACCTTGTCAGTTAAACCTACTCTGAAAGCACATGGTGAAACAACAATGTAAATGTAAGATGACTTCCTGGCTGCATAGGAGACAATATGAAGGTCCCGCAAATGTGAAATTAACCGTAACATATGTGATGTACCGTTATTTTATTTTTAAAGAGTCATTAACTTTATCGCACAAGCAATATTATCATACCGTCGCTCGTTGGTCAAGTGAACCTCTCGTAAATTTTTATGGTTTTTACAAATATTCTGGAAGGTTAATGAGTGAACTTCTAAGTCCATCCACTTACAATACGAAAATCATCGGTTGCTTTGTCAAATGAGAATTTTCGTTTAGTTATAATATGTTAAATAATTAGCATCAGAGTTAGCACGTGGACTGACCTCTACTTAGGAGGAATTCGATCCATGTCCTTGCAGTGTTAAAGCTTTACGACATAGCCGTTGCTTACACCTCGGTCAGTATAATTTTATCTAGGGGAGAGCTATCCTGCCTTTTAACTCTTCGACATATTTAAAGCATGGGATTAATGCTAGGACGGATTATAATTAATATTATTAGTAGTAGTAGGCCTACAATTACTATTACTACTGATATTACTTTATTTATTTATTTATTTATTTTACTAATAATTGTAACATAAAATATAATATAAACAGAAAAAACTTTAGCTCACCCCTGAAAGAGTAGAACTCGTCCTCAGGAGCGGATTGCAACGAGCCTTTGAAATTAAGAGAAATATATAATACAATTGACTTTTATGACCATATTTACTACGAAATTATTCAGTATTCAAGAATGAGTGCAAAGCATACCTCATAAATCGTGAGATATGCGCAGACGCGAAAGTATTGATTTTTTCCGGGAAACGAATGTCGACGACCTTGATATAGTCTAGAGAGTAAGATAAAGATTAATCATAATATAATCTTGAAATTGTCCCATTGAAAAAGATGACAAATTGAATTTATTTGAATATTATTTACAATTAACGCTAATTATTATAGTAACAAAACATAACCTTCTGCGACAATATAGGATTTCCAGCCTCCGTGACATTTCCCTAGTTGTCTTTGAGCAATCCGAGAATAAGAAAAGAACTTTAATTATTACTTTAATGACATCAAAGGGTGCTACCAAGTGTATAATTACTACAAGTCGAGCATAAAATATATTATCAATTTGTCATGTCTACTAAGAAGAATATATAAATTTAAATTTACAATTTTTCATTATTTATAAAATCCATACACAACTTTTTAAATTTAATACTAGAACTATTAGAATTGACAAGATTGGGATATTTAAATATAAATTTGTTATATATTCTTGGGCCTAAATTACTACTATGTTTAAATACTGTAGCAGTGTTGCATTTTGGTTCACACAATCTTAAACAATTCATATATTTAAATATAAATTTGTTATGTATTCTTAAAAAGTTTAAATTTAGCAGTGTTCTTTTGTTTCATAACTATGAGAATACAATTCAAAATTATTTCGATTTTTATGTAGGAATTTTATTAATTCAATATAATAAATTTGTCTTATTTTAAGAACATTAAAGTTTGAAAACAATTTTTAGGTGGAAAATCAGTAGGTTTATGAAGACACATTTTAACTATTTTCATCTGTAATAAATAAAGTGGATTAAAATTGGTTTTAAATAAACTACCCCATCCTATAATTCCATACATAATTACCGATTGAAATAAAGTTAAGTATATTGTGCGTAATAAACTTATTGACAAGTAATTACTTATGCAAATCTAGTCTTTCAGGTAAGGCTCCCTGTAAAGCAGATTTGAATAATTTCAAGGAAAAATTGTTCCGGGGCCGGGTATCGATCCGGGACCACTGGTTGAACGTACCAGCGCTCTTTCCAACTGAGCTACCCGGGAACTCCACCCGACACCGTCTCAACTTTTCCCTCTATATCCACACAACTCGCGTGGGCTGACGAAACGCCAGAGACCCACATCGAGTGCACACATTCTCTGTGTGACTTGGAATTGTGGTTTTCTGTTAACGTACACAATGACGTATATATTATGCAAATCTAGTCTTTCAGGTAAGGCTCCCTGTAAAGACTAGATTTGCATAATATATACGTCACAATTCCAAGTCACACAGAGAATGTGTGCACTCGATGTGGGTCTCTGGCGTTTCGTCAGCCCACGCGAGTTGTGTGGATATAGAGGGAAAAGTTGAGACGGCGTCGGGTGGAGTTCCCGGGTATCTCAGTTGGAAAGAGCGCTGGTACGTTCAACCAGAGCTCCCGGGATCGATACCCGACCCCGGAACAATTTTTCCCTTGAAATTATTCAAGTAATTACTTATTTACAAATGGCTTTTAGAGAACCCGGAGGTTCATTGCCGCCCTCACATAAGCCCGCCATTGGTCCCTATCCTGAGCAAGATTAATCCAGTCCCTACCAACATATCCCATCTTCCTCAAATCCACTACTACTGCTGCTGCTTCTACTACTATTACTTCTTCTACTACTACTATTACTACTACCATTTCTGTGAGATGAGTTGATTATTCTGATGCATGAAATAATATATTGAACAGATTGCTTAGCCTGAAATAATAATTGATTAAATTTGTATGCATTGTACTAAGCCTATAATAGTACATTATGCAATGGTAATTAAGACGCTCGTATGAAAATTATGAAACTCGCTTGCGCTCGTTTCATAAACAATCACACTTGCGTCTTAATTACTACCATTATAGGCAAGTTTCTTACGACTTTTTATGCTCGACCATATTTCTAACTTGAAAGTATTCAAAGTTATGGTTATGTGCGAACTGACCTGAATTGTGAGATGTGCGCAGACGCGAAAGTATTGATTTTTTCCGAGGCCGAATTTCATTGACCTTGGCACAGAATAAGATGAACATTACTCTGATATTACCTGAAAATTGATTTAGAATTGAAAAACGAGATGACAAATTCAATTTATTTAAATATTATTTACAATTAACGCTAATTATTATAGTAACAGAACATAACCTTCTGCGACAGTATTGGATTTCCAGCCTCCGTGACTTTTCGCTAATTCTCTTTCGATTGCATATCCGAGAATAATCGATACTTGCGGTTTTATAACGGTACAAAGCTGACTTGTCATTGGCTGAACACCTGTAAGCTGACTTGTCATTGGCTGAACACCTGTACTTTAATGAGTAGGTGTACTTTAATGACATGCATTAAAGGTCTGCTACCAGGCGTATAATTACTACATTTCGGCATGGTCGAGCATAAAGTTTTTTGAGAGATTTGGCATTACAAGTCCGCATCAAGATGTACGAAATCTGACGTTTATCTGGACCAAAATACTCGTTACACGTCATCCAGATGTGGGTCTGATGAGCAAGTTCTGTTCTTAGGTTATTGTAAATTTAATTGAAGAAAGCAATGCTTTGCAAATAGAAGTAAGCCTACACACATATCAGCATATAACACTTTTGAGAGCAACATTGTGTGAAACAATGACTATTTATTCCGGTCTACGAAGTTGTATAAATTGTCTTTTACAATGGATTTGATAAAATCTCTTCTTACCGAATTATAATTTATAATTCAATACCTCCCGCTTTAGAGTTAAAGTTTTCACACATCGAACTCGAGACGTAGCATCCTAAATGAAGAGCTTCTGTGCAAACACCATTCGAAGTTAGGAAAATGAATAAATCTGCTTTTAAATTCAGATGCAGGAGATTGGAGGTCGTGATTGAAGCGAATAAGTTCATAGTACCACTATTGGCAATTTCCAGATATTATTCAAATTAGATAAGCTTGTGAGGGACTCGCATTTAAAGTGCTTAATCTATAATTTAAGTTTATTTTGGATAACATTTATTACAATCATCAAATTTTACGTAGCAACAATTTTGACTTAACATTTTAGGACCTAACCTATTCGATTTAATCGTGAAATTTACAAAGAAAGCGATGTCTAATGACGACTTTTTCATTCTTTATAGGGGCGCGCTGCAGAATTAAAGAATTTTCTGATTTCATTAACCTCTTCAGTCCCGAGACAAACTTAAAGTAAAAAAATTGTAAAATATTATTTATTGGACAATTGGCGATACAAAGACAAACACTAAGGCCCGATTGTATAAACCATTTAATCTTAGATCAGAGGTTAAATTGAAAGAACTTGGAATTTTGTGTTGTATAAAGTCTAATCTGAGATTAATTTGTCTCAAACTAAAGTCAACTTTGACAGAAATTTCTCAAGATGATCCAAGTTCAGTTATTTCTTTTCTGTTTGAAATATACGAGTGACAGATTGTGCAAATAAAATATCCATTATTATTAATATTAATAGATATGATAGGTACATTTATATATATTTCTTTCAATTCCTTGTCTTAATGAAACAATCTTATATTTTATAAGGCTCTATCGTGTTCAGCAGTATCAAATAACATAACCTATAATTATATTATGTTTATAACAACCATTAATTATTAACGGATATGATAGGTACATTCATAAATTTTCAATTAACCGTATTACTAAACGAAAATTGTCGTTTTATAAAGCTTTATTATGTTTAGCAGTATCAACACCATAACATAACAACTCGGAGAACAGTAACCTTCTTCTTATTGTCCGCCATTATTTACATTGCACAAAAAAGCAGTGTCTCAACAGAGTGTACGGAAATTCGCCAAAAAGTAGTTGTAAAGTCGCTAGATTTCTCATTATCGACAAAGAAAGATTAAATTTTGTCAATGGGGTGCTAAAAAGGTCGCTAAATTCCTATTTAAGCAATATAAAAGTTAAAAGAAATTGTTGTTGAAAAGAGTTAAAGTCGCTAGATTGGCAACACTGAACAAACCTGTCCGCGCATCACGTTTTCACCTGTTTATGCGATGTTGCCAAATCCTTTTCACGTGAACTTAGATTGCATTTGAACCAAGGTAATTTGATCGCAAGAAAGTTTTATATAATAGAAGAAGTATCTGAACTCGGTTCACTTTTCGATCTTCGATCAAAGTTGATCTTTAGTCAGGAGATTTATACAATCGGGCCTAACCAGTCAACATTTTTATCATTACCTCAGTTCTTGTTTTATGCTAGGTATCATATATGATTCTTTGGCCCAGTCAATGATCATCAAGGATGGAGGATGTTAACCTGAAAGAAGGTCAACATGTTGTAAAATTTATGAAAGCTCAAAGACTGAGATGGCTGGGACATGTAAACAGGAGTACTCCTATTAAAATGTTAAAGGGTAGACCAAGGCTGAGGTGGATGGATGGGCTTTCCAAAGATCTTGAAATTATGGGAGTGAGAGGATGGACTGGTGAAAGACAGAGTGAGATGGAAGGCTGTTGTTAAGGAGGCCAAAACCCACCCCGGGTTCTCGAAAAAAACAAATTCGGACCATAACTGTTCCATACTGCAAGTTTTTTTAAATAAAAATTAATTGTATTTGATGTTCATATGTGGAAATATTCCGTTCCTTAAACTTGAGAATTCACATTGTAAATAGGCTACTTGATTGAAAAGTATACGTCTAGAAAATTGCCGACTCCAACAACCATGCATACACATATGAATGAATTTTAAATTCTATACGACCAGCTGTTGATAACAATAAAAGGGTTAAACTAAAACTGAAGAGTGTTCTTGGAAAAAATCCTGCATATTCGAAACACTGTGAAGCGCAATATGAATTAAATAGTGAACAGGCACAAGATAATACACGACAGTATAATAAATATAAGCTACTGCAAATCCGCACCACTAACATCGTATGATGTCGAAAGAATATTTTCCTAGTACAAACATTGTTTCAGTGACAATCTAACAGGTTATATTTGACAATTTACGAATGTACACGGTTGTACATTGCAACAAAATTAGTGACAATTAAAGTACACAATTCATTTTTATTTAAAACCTATCACTATGTTCTACAACGAATAGAATGAGGTAAGTCGCTTTCGTAAATGTGTTATGATCTATCTGTTTTATTCATCTAGCTGTACCGAGCATTATTTTGATTCAAGCATAGCAGTGCTCAGTAGAAGTCCCTGTATTACCCTGAGTTAATGTAAAGAACACGACTTATACAGGGACATCATTTTATTTTTACTAACATTTTTAATATTAACCTGGCTATACGTTTGGCTTAACGGTTGAGAACCGGAAACATCGTATGCTACCGCCTTCCACGACTAGAGTTCGATGATACTGGTGTAAAATACAAACAAATCACTTTACTAGGTATAGGAGGGAAGAGAAGTAGTTCATCCATTTACGTAAACTAGGAAATATCGCAATTTTGAGTTTGATAATTTTCATTAGGTTGTGTTTAATAAAATACAGTACAGTATTAACAATGAGTGTTTTTAGTCACGAACTGAGTTATCCATTCGGACATATTCATTCTGCAGTGTATATTATACTGTCTACATCACATTAGCGTACAATATAGAGAAAGAAGTTATTATGAAAAATAATCATAATATGGATATTTAAACACATTTTTTTTAAATAGTGGCCGTTCATTTCGATACAGGCTTCAGTTCTTTTGTGCATATTATCACACTATAGACTATTGCATCTAATTCTAATTACCATTTTCATCTTTCATACTAGTAACTCATGTTGAAATAATTCTGTACCTACTCTATAAAAGAGTACCTTACATACTGTAAATTCAATCTTCACTTCTGCCCGACCCGCACAAATAAAATTACTCAGACATGCTATCTACTGTCCGTCCAAGCGGTTATGTCGCAGGATCGTAGAAAGGGTAGAAATCACGTGACAGTTAATTACTTAACGAGTCCCTTTTATTTAAGTTATTTTAAACAGTTGTGTAATATTACGTAGACGTCCAATTCCTAACAGAAATTAATGTTTTCAGAAAAGAGCTAAGATAGCCCAGCCACTAGCCTTTACAGAGGGGCGAGCAAAAGCAGGTTGTGGAAATCGGGATGCAACGTAGGCAAATGGATGACCTGTACGAAAATATGATTCAATATTGGAAGTTTTCGTCACTGGAAAACGCGAACAAATTTCTGGAACGTATTATACTCACTAACTCAGTACTGTTTACTATATGCGGCCTTGGTTCAGTGTGAAGGACAGTTGGAACTTCGTTAGTAGAAAGGGTGGGAGTGAAGTACATTAAAAAACTCAGGTACAATAAAAATTGAAGTAAAAATAAAATGATGCGGTGTTATCAAGCTCCGCAAATATATATTCAAATTCCGCAAATATGCTTCGCGGTCACAACAATAACAACTACCCCCACCGTTTTCCCCTCCCCTACTGTGATAGCTCGGGTACTATTTTCCGTGTGCGCGCAGCAGAAGGTGACATTCTTTTTAAATACAGGAAGAAATCACAACCATGAAGAAGATGTAACTGTACACAGTTACAAATGCCGCGAAACGAATAGCCAGTGAAGAAGACTTGTTCGACAGACCTTCAAAATTAATCAGGAGAGAAATCTGCTCAGCCCCACAAGAAATAAGCGAGGAAATAACGACCAGAGATATAAATCTAACAAGAAGGAACTTAAACACGCAAAGACTACCTAAAACTAGCAAGAGGTTCATGAAGCTCTACAAGTAGTCCTAAGCCTAGAACGGAGTACACAATATTGACATTACTAATTTATTTACTCTGAAGTGTGAAGACAATTTGCTTAGTATTGATGTGAAAGAGTGGGGGTAACCAATGTGGGGAGATAGTTGCGCACTTTGATACAAGGTTGACGAGAGTTTTCTTTTCTGTTGCGGAGCTTGATATTGCCCAAAATAATGTCCCTGTACAGGATGCGACGTAGTTAACTTCATAGGTTCGATGTCCGAAGCTCCATCCCTAGTCATCACTGTCATCAGTAAATTCTCTATACGACGATGTCCTTAATTATAGAAATAACTGTACTCGTTATTAGAAGGCGTGACACTGAGGTCGTGATGTCTAAACAAAAGACCACCCTCAGGTGCGCAGTATAAATTTCTAGAAACAGCAAGACACGACACCGCAATCAGTTGCAAAACACGTCACATTTGCAGCATTGTGCACATGCCACACGCCACTAGTGATATTTCTGTTTTGTTTTGCGTCCTTCCAGTTCTGGAGCTGTCATTGGCCATCCACGGAAGCGCGCGTACTTACAACGTGCCGACCGAGTAACTTCCCCTCAACGTGACCTCGCAGACACGTTTGTTTTCTTGACGGGGACATCGGCTTATTCTTTCTCGCTATTTTTACTTTCTCATTAAGCGCAGCAGCAAGAGAAAGTTTTGTGACGCTGCAAAGTCTATTCCGAGATTTTCAAGGAAATGCAAGTTTTCAGCATCACTGATACCAAAAATACGAGAGAGAGTCAAAAAGTAACCTTAATAATTGAAGGGTCCAGGGGAAGAACATGCTAAGTCACATTTTACTGTTTTTACAGGAGAGCAAGTTTAAAGTTTCAAGGTCCATTACATTCTATTGTCTCTGAGTTATCATTTTTCAAATATTTTTCTTAATAAGTTTTTATGCACAATTAAACCACTGAAATCTCTATTGCCTGAGGTATTACATGGCATCCAAAACAAAAAATTGACGGACGTTTTTCCCCGACCCTTCAATTGTTTTATTATTTTAATATGTAAGTGGCAAAAAACCGACGGAATAATCCCCGAAATGAGCCACTGCGCATGCCACGCCCGCATTCACAAGATAGCGAGTAATCTATTGAAATTGTTGTAGTTTCGACTGCTGACGTAGCCCATTTCGAAAGCCATTAGAAAATAAACTGGTAAAATTCATGTTCTGGGAATAATAAGTTAATTAAGTAATAAAATATCGCTGCAATGGAAAAGTATTGGGAATAAATTTGAATAAGGAACAAAAAAAAAGTTTCCTTCCCAGGAGGATTCGAACTACGAAAGTCTTAGTTACCAGTGCTGTTACTGTAAACAAGGCTCTGAAATCAGCTACAATGGTCGGTCCGGTTTTTTTGCCACTACTGTACATTAAAACTACAAACACTTTATCATTTTTCAACATAAGCTTAGCATAACAGGTACATTTGCATTGAATGTAGTGGGGACTATGTTGTAAAGTAATAAGTGTTTGTAGTCTTATTGTGCATATTCAATTAATAAAACCATTATTAAGGTTACTTTTTGACTCTCCCTCGTATCTTTTTCGACATGCCATCTATGATATCTACACAAACAATTCGTAACATTAACGTAATACTTATGGAAATAGTATAAACAAAAAAGGGCAGTATTTTTCTGTAAAGCCTTACCTTTTTGCACAAGTCGTAGACCTACAATCAAAATTTCTTCCTTGTAACAAATCTAATTTGAAATAGCCTATACCTACGGAAAATCGCATGACCAGATCATTTTTGTAATAAAAGATCAACTTTTTCTATAGTCAGTTGAAAAGACTATTTCTGTATTCGGAGACCACAAAATATACTTGTCATGTGAACAATTTGTTTATATAGTACTGTTGATTCCTTGAAAAGTAATACATATACCTGGAAACTCGTTATGAACAATTAATACTTTTTTCAATATTCTCTCACTTTTAAATACTAATTCCATAACTAGAAAAGTAATAACAACTGAAATCATTACAACATAAAAATAAATAATACTAATCTTCTGTTCAGTCCTTAAAATAGGGCCCATAATCGTCATCTAACTATTTTGGACAATGTACGTTTAAGGGAATTCCAATTATATCCCTTCTGTCTGGCTTTTTTTCTCCCTATTATACGTCTCCATGAACAGAACGAGTCAAACCTAAGTGACCGACATTCCTGCCGTCTCTCGGCACTACAGTCTGGCAAGCAGATCGCCAGTTCTCGCGGATAACCTTCTTGTCGTCTCGCGATACTGTCAGTGTGGAAAGTGATCTTTCGCGTAACCAGTGAATTATTTATGTGAGTAAATGGAGAGAATTGTACCTGATTTTCAGAGCAATAGTTCAAAATGTGCTCCACTATAGGCGCGCCCTCCACTTTCATAAGTCATGTTAAAGGGTTTACAGGCGATTGCGAAATGCCGCACTTCGCACCAGTTACTTTGGTTTCATGCTTGTTCAACCCAGAAAGTTTCATGACGATTCTCGTCGAGAGGTCTCAAGCCTTTTCTTATGAGCTGTAATAGTACTGTGTAGCATCCCGCTTATAGAATATTCCAGCACTTTTTACAGATGTAAAATGTTTATAGAACTTAATGATATTTTAAGAACTGTTCTCTAGTTCAAGTAATATTATTTTCATTCCCGTAAATAAATAATTTCTCTAGTTACGCGAAAGCTCACTTGCCAGACTGTAGTGTCGTGAGACGGCAAGAACATTATCCATGAGAGCTTTCGATCTGCTTGCCAGACTGTAGTGCCGAGAATGCCGGTCTTTTAGGTTTGACTCTCTCTCTCTCTCTCTCTCTCTCTCTGAGTGGTCTCCTCCTCAACAATGCATGGACTGTCGCGCCACGGATTTGTTTTATTATTATTATTATTATTATTATTATTATTATCGGGATGGAATTAGAGGCAAAACACATTATCATTGATTATTTCAACGTGTCGCCATCGTTTAAAATACACTGCGTAGCGCATTTTGTTTGTCTTCAGATAAAGGCAACAGCGCTGTCTCCCAGCCTCCCCCTCATGCAACTTTCTCGAGGTTGCGGGTTCGCCAAACCTCACTGCCCAGGTCGAGGACAGTCTATTTAAATGTGTCTTAAATGCGCTCAGGATCATGTCAGTAGATTTACTGAATGTAAAAACTGGTCTCCTCTCGAGACAGAAAATTCCGGCACAGACCTTGGCGAGCTGATACAGTTTGCATTTGGGCTTCTATGCTCGAGGTTTGGGTTCGAGCAGGTCGAGGGCATTTAAAGTGTGTTTAAACCAGGGTATGTTTTTATTTTATTGCGAGACAAAATTACACCGGCGATTATTATTAGTTTAGCGTCGTTAAATTATTATTATTATTATTATTATTATTATTATTATCATCATCATCATCATCATCATCATTATCTTGGTGTCAACTTTTGAAGAGTAAGATCGAATGAATGGTTGAGATTTGCTTCCTGTACGAGTTAGGATATGCATACAAATCATGAAGTCGGCCTCGGTAGAGTAGTCGGTATAGCGTTGGCCTTCTGTGTTCGAGGTTGCGGGTTCGATACCGGCCCAGATCGATGACATTTAAGTGTGTTTAAATGCGACAGGCTCATGTCAGTAAATTTACTGTCGTGTAAAAGAACTCCTGCGGGACAAAATTCCGGCACATCGGCGACGCTGATATAACCTCTGCAGTTGCGAGCGTCGTTAAATAAACAATAATTTAAATTTTTACAAATTATGCAGCCCATGGGGGCACGAAAGACTAGTTTCTTTGAGCAAGTAAAAATCAGTTGTGTTATCCGTCATTTTGTTATTTCTTTTAAATAAAAATCTGTAATTATTTTAGTGTAAACTATTACAATTCACATGCATTAATTTGAGATGAAAATCTTGTATGCCCGTATAGATACAAAATCTGACCAGTAGTCCAGCAAAAAAGTCACAGAATACGTGATTGCGATAAAAATAGATGCACTGAGTAGATTTTTAAAGGATTTCTACACAGATTATAAACAAGAAGTACGTAAAACGAGTACCAGACATCGAACACAAGTTTCTAAGCATGAATCACATGACCGACAAGCAGTTGCAAAATTCCGACTACGTAACATAGTCTTTTGTTTATGAGAAGCTGTTACATCATGTCTTACCTACAAACAAACACAATAATAAGTTGTTATTCTAAATCATTTTTATGTATTTGTTATGACTGCGAGACAGGTATAAAAAAAACTGTTTTGCTGCCAGACGCATCCATGTCCATTTGTGGTCACGTGCATCAACCTGAATGCTGTCTTGTTGTGCGCCTATCAATAATAAATTGCTACAAGAGCCTTAATATGTCGCTATTCTTGAAACATTTTATTTACTACATGTCAAGCGTCTAAGGCTGTGTTTGTGTTTACCAGAAAGAAAGATTTTAATAGTTTCACTTCTATGGCAATGAAGGTTACATTATTATTTTACCCACTCACTTCAATCTGTGCGTTCGCGACTTTTCGAGAGGCGAACCAGAGTCCCATCTACATCGGAAATCCTTATTACCTACAAGACTTCACTCCAGTCTGTTTTTAACTATTGTACATGTTAAATGACGTAAGGGGCAGTCGAAGAGTGTTGATGGAATGGAAGATGGAAACGTGAGTACCCTAAAAAAATTCTCTGTAATAGCCTTGGGCACAACGGGGAAGTGATACGGAGCTCTGAAACCCCTTCCCATGTCCTCTCCGCTTACCCTGCTTTATAAACAAAAAACGCACAGTGGGCACTGCATTAGTGATGGATTTCAGATGACCAGCGAGGGCCGAAAGTTCGTCCGTCCGTCATTGAGCAGTGCTTAACTGCCAGTCTACTAGTCTCAGCCGGGGAAAGTGGAGTGGAGAGTTAAGGGGAATTCTGTAATGACTCAATTGATCTAATAGGGTACTATTCATAGACATTTCGTTGGCCCGCGTTACGAGCGTGCTAAATTAGCCCCGGCTATCAACTGGTTACTTGTATGGAATTCATATGATATGATATGATATGATATGATGTATGTATGTATGATGTATTTATTTATTTATTTATTTATTTACACTGCACACGGTGGCAGTGGATATATGATATGATAAAATGATAAACAATGATAAAATTGATACACAAAACAATTATACAGTACACAATACAATTATACACACAATACAATAAGAATATACAATTTAACACAATAATACAATTAATAATAAAACATAAAATATAATATACAACCTACATATGTATATGATAGTTTCAATAGTCTTTATGATATGATATGATATGATATGATTTATGATATGACATTTATGATATGATATTGATATAAATTATCACTGATCGGAACTATTATATAAAACCATAATCATGACTCACCACGCTTCATGATACAATAGTTCAAATAATCAAATAATTACATATATGCATACTTATAAACAGAATTACATTTAAGCTAAACATCGCTAACACTGGTTTATGAATACGAAAAACATTAGTTCGCCCGCGCTAAGAATGTCTATGAATACGGGCCATAGTGTCCAGGCCTGTTCTATAATGTCTGCTTGGTCCATCATAAATTTCATCACAGCCAGACTGGTGATCGAACCCGAGACTCCTCTATTAATGACAAACACAAGTACAGAGTAAATCTTTGTTCAGAAAGCAAAAGACTGTCAAAAATAACTTAAATGTATTGTATTTAACTATTTGAATTATATTATTTATTTTAAAAGGGAAGAACTTACATAATTCCAGTACGAAAAATAAAATTCAGGAAAAAATAAAATGTTATTATGAATATTATGAGTAAGAAAATTTATATAATATTATTACGGGGTTTTCTTATTTCTTTATAATGGTTTGACTTATGTTCTTCTAATTCACTTTGTTTGGCAGAATTAATAGACTATGTATTTATTTTATTAATATACGTTTTATCCATTCAGGAGTGGGTTAGTTTATATTATATTGTATTAACGTGTATTTATTTGAAACTTACTAGCAATAAAATAAATAAATAGATGTTATTTATAAATTGACTCATCCGCCTGTAAGGTACTGTGAACCTGCAACAGAGGCATGATATACGAATAGCAATGCTAGAGAAGAATGCCTATGAATTGCCAGTTTAGTTGGGCAGCACAGTCGGCACAAAACTCGGATATACAAAAAATCCATTTGTATTCAAATTTAAGGATACTCCATGTCCTGCCCGGTAAGCAGTTCTATTACCTCTGTTCAAAATATCAGCTAGGAGGAAGTATGAAGATTCCAAACTGAAAGTGGAGCCATTCCCTGTAAATCAGAACCTCTGTAACCCTGAATAATTGTTATAATTGAAACTCTTATGTGACTTAATTTTGTGTATATCTACCTTTGGAGATTGAAATGATAGCTTACAGATGTCATTTTTCTTGACGATGGGCAAAACGAGACAAAAAATCTGAAAGAAATACATCGACTGAGAGTTTCGATAAAATGGTGGTTCCCAACTTGTGGTCCACAGACCTCTTCTGGTCCGCGAAGTACGCAGAACTAAGCGATATTTTAATTTGTTGAGCTTAACTTTATCATGTTCTCTAAATTTTCTCAGCTTGTTAAAATACTTCCTTTTCTTCCTCAGACTCAGGCTCTCAGAGTTAAACAGAAATAAAATTTTCTTGACTTACATGTCTTGTGTACAAAACTGGCATTTTTAGCGTCTTAAATTCTATAAATTCCAGTCTTCAATGCCCAGAGTTCGACTTCGTCTCGTATTCTCTAACTTTTCCTCGATTCTGTTTTAATTAGGGGGCGGATGTTGATGAAAAGCCATCTTCTTATTTTTCACGTTAAGACGATGCCTATTAATAAGGAAATCCTTTCTATGTTAATACAGTATAAACATGAAAATTAATTTCTTATATTGCATTTTTTGCATTTCTTTACGTTTTTGAACTAATAGGTCATTTTTATATTTTTCGGCATTTTTTTGGTCATTTTTAATACTTTGAAGAACTTTTAGATCATTTGGAATGCATTTTACTTTTTTTTTTTTTTTTTTTTACAGATAGGCCTGTTAAATATTTTTGTGCGAAATCGTGCGTATTTGCTTGGTTTCCGCACAAAACCAATCCGCGGTAAGTCTAAAATTCCACATTCAGTATTCCCAACCTAACACACATAACAATTTCACTCTTCTTACCGCTTAAGTGAATATTGATTTTACTGCTTTAGGCTTTTAACATATTATTTTTAGAGACGTTCAATATAGTAATAATTATAAATTGGAAACTTACCATTGCAATTTCACCTAAATTGCACTGTTATTTATTGTTTTTAAATATTTGCAAAAATTTAGTAAACTCTACAACTCCACTAAAGTTACTGCATTCGTGATGCATGTAACATTAAGGAAGCCGTTTGTTTTAAGTTCGCATTTATAGACTGGGGGGGGGGAAGAAAAGACAGACGTATATCACCGCCTGCTGGAGTAAAGTAAACACAGAAAACATTTTAAAGCAACAATGTTGAAGATAGATATTTTTGTTTTGCAAATTTGCCGTCATTGAACAGAAACCAAGATGGAGATTTCATTGCAACTAATTAGAAATTCCTCTTTCAGGTATGTAATAAACGATCTTCGCACAAAATAGTGTACGATACACGAGCGGTATGTTTTCTTTCAATTCTCGGAAATTAAAAAAGTTCAACTACGTTTCGCTTTTTCAAACTTTTCCTCGAACATGAAAACTTCAACATACCGCTCTTGTAACGCATATTACTATTCTAAGCAAATAGATCAGTAGTAATTAGGCCTACCTACTGAATAGGTGAACAACAGTAAAGTTTGAGTTTTATAGTTGGACCAAACTCTAAATTCCATCCTTCATTCCACTGAAGACTTCACCTCACACAACGAAAATAATATAAAATGCTTGGCAACAGTTTAGTAAGTGAGGGTTTTGACCGCTACTGTTCTTTTGTCGGTACGAGGGTGTCTTTAGAATTTACGTTTGGAAGGGGAGAACTTTACCCGCTTTCTGGACAATAGGATGTTGTGTCCCCAATATGGTTTGGAAGGATAGTAGACAGTATTTTTAACACAAAGATTGCAAGAATGCATGCTGTGCCCACATTTTGGTTTCTCATTCACACTCCGTCATCTGGAAAGTCTGGTAACAAAATTGAAGAGCGGAAGGAGAAGGATACGGAGAATGAAGGCACTGACATGGACTACCCCTGATTGAAAAACAATGTAAACTCTGATTAAAATCTATAGTGATGTTGTGGTGCGAGTTTTTTTAATACTATTTCAATATCATTTTCTTTTAATTTTATGTCATTTTTCCATTACTTTCAGGGCATTGTATTGATCATTTTAAGTAAATTTTTATATCATCAACATCCGGCTCCTAGTTATAATACACTTACCACGCTTGTATCGCAATACTATTGTGCTTTCAGATTATATTCAAAGGCTGAACCAAGTATTAAATATCGCTATCAATTTATTAAGAATGGTTAATTCTATGCATTATTGACATTTTTAATGAGTAGAACATGTTTACTGGTGTAAATTATTCAAAACGTCGTACAGTTCCGTCAAAACGAAGTATGACTTCCGTGACACACAAAAGGTTGGGAAGCTCTGCGATAAGGAACAGACTAAAAAAAACTGTACAGCCAGTATTATAAATTAGCATGTTGTATAAACACGTCTGTTTATGCATATAGTATTTACTTCCTAAGAAAAGATAGCCTTCGTGTTTTTATAGTTTCGAAGAAACAGTCACTAGACAGGTTCACCAGACGACACTGAGGAAAAGATAAAATGTCTATTTTAGACGACTTTTTCCTGACAGTAACGATATGATGTCCGCTTATTTACCAGCCATGACAATTGTGCTATTTTAAACATAGAAGAAAATATTTCTAAGAATGGAAGCCCTAGTTCTGGATTTTCCTTAACGCTGTCTCCAAAATAATTTGAAACGTTTGTGAGCTCATTTTACAAGCGAACAGAGATATGGAAATAGTCTGGTATTTTTATTTATAAATTCGAAATATACAGGAACGGATTCTCGCTAGGTTCCTTATAGCTAATTGAAAAATATATTATTATGATGTACCGAAGTAGGCCTACATATGATATTTGCGTGCAGATATTCTGCTTTATCATACGATGAAAGATGAGTGGAACGGAGAAATATTCTCTCCAGCACCGGGATTTCAACCTGGGTTTTCTAGCTCTACATGCTGACGCTCTATCCATTAAGCTACACCGGATTCTCATCCAGATGTTAGATCGAATCCTCTCAGTTTAAGTTCCACCTCTTGGGTTCCCTCTAGTGGCCTACCCTAATGCACTGCGTCATAGATGTATGACAGTGGCACAATGTCCACACATGTGCAGAGGTGCACTCGTTCCACTCATCTTTCATCGTATGATGGCCAGAATTTCTGACGGAAATATCTTATGTACTTCGATACATCATAATAATATATGATATCGAAAAATAAAATGATTTACCGCGCTTATTTCGGATCCCGGCCATATCATAACGAGTGCACTTTGCACATTATGGACATTGTGCCACTGTCAGTACATATGACGCAGCGCATTTAGGCCGCTAGAGGGAACCCAAGAGGTGGAATTAAACTAGAGAATTCGATCGACATCGGGATG
Organism: Periplaneta americana; assembly: GCA_025594305.2. NCBI lineage: Eukaryota > Metazoa > Arthropoda > Insecta > Blattodea > Blattidae > Periplaneta > Periplaneta americana. Next base: position 70,276,648 of record JAJSOF020000005.1, read on the forward strand.
GGAATCCGGTGTGGCTTAGTGGATAGAGCGTCAGCACGTAGAGCTGAAAATCCGGGTTCAAATCCCGGTGCCGGAGAGAATTTTTCTCCGTTCCACTCATCATTCATCGTATAATTGAAAAATGTTGCTCGTTGTTTCCTTTTCTTAACATGTGAACACAATGTACAGACGTGGACAAATTATTAATACACGTCAAGAATCATAATATGAGCAATTATTTTTTTACTAATTCTACTAGCCGGCTTATATCATGAATAAAATCAAGGATCAGAACGGTAAAATAAATTTACAACTGTAAAAAATAGACTTGCAGTGTTTGATTATAATTATTATAAAATTGCGATTTTATGATAATTATTTACAAAATTTGACTTTTCAATATCATACAGTAGATTGAAATAGGCCTATGCAAAAATGTCTACTGTATTCTAAATTGAAGAGTCAAATTTTGAAAAAATATATAATGAAAATATTCAATGTTGCTAATAATTTGTAAATGTGCAAAAATGTCAACTGCACTCTAAATTGAAGAATGAAATTTTGTAAAAATATATAATAAAAATCTTCAGTTTTGCTAATAACTTGCAAATATACAAAAATGTCAGTGCAGTCTAAATTGAAGAGTCAAATTTAGTAAAAATATATTATAAAAATCTTCAGTTTCGCTAATAATTTGGAAATATCCGAAATATAAACTGTAGTCCAAATTCAAGAGTCAAATTTTGAAAATATACAATACAAATCTTCATTTTTTTTAATGTGTAAATACGCAAAAATGTCAACTGTATTCTGAATTGAAGAGTCATATTTTGTAAAAATGTATAATAAAAATCTTCCATTTTGATAATAATTTGTCCACGTCTGTATGTACCGTGTTGAATCTTGTTCAAAGGAAAGAAAAACTAACATCGACAATCACTGAACTAACTCATCTGTCTTGACAAAGAAAATTTGTAACATCCTCTCTATCATTAATGAAAGAAAAATGTCAAGCATATTTTCTCCAGTTCCCATACATTATATATAAAATATATTATATAACTTCCATTCTCTAGTGCTGCTTCAGAAATATAACAACGAGAATGGAGCGGGTTAGAAGGGACCACCATTCCTTGAAAATTGATGACGCGAAAGATGATCATAACAACGTTGTTTTCTTGACTACCTTCCATTCCTGCATAAATAGCGAAATTATACATTTAAGTGTTCTTTTCGTAGTCGCTATTGTTTTGTAGACCTTCACAGGATAAAATACAATAATCGCCTGGATTTGCATGACTTAAACGCCAAAAGATGGCCTATAATATGACACTGAGACCAATAAAATACTTATGATAGCTTGGATTTGCATGACTTAAACGCCAAAATATGGCCTATAATATGACATTGAAACCAATAAAATACTTATGATAGCCTGGATTTGCATGACTTACACGCCAAAAGATGGCCTATAATATGACATTGAAACCAATAAAATACTTATGATAGCCTGGATTTGCATGACTTAAACGCCAAAAGATGGCCTATAATATGACATTGAAACCAATAAAATTGCCTGTGATTAGAAGAAAGTGACTTAAAATAAAAAAATGCATTATATTTTGGTCACAGAACTAGGTGCATAATAATTAACTTTTTTTTTTTTCAAACCAATCGATGTGACTTCTCTTCTATGACGTTTCTGAATATTCGTAATTACTTGCGTTCTACCTATATCTAATTATTTCAGCACTGTTATATATTTATACCTATATTATATAGGCTAAACATATCGAAACAAGTGGTTTTCATTACTCATTTTTATACAGACTAATTTTAAACTTTGTAAACTGAATCTATAAATATATATGCAAGCACTTGTACATATACTAAGAGATAAAAACTCTTATTGCTTTGCATGTATTTGTTATGTACAGAGAATTCAGCTCAGCTCCCGGCCGGGAACACGCGCATTAGACGTACTTGCATAGTCGGCGTATAGTGCGTTATCGATTCGTAATCTTCTACCTATTTTTACCTCTATAACTTTACTGATTAATAATACCATGCATACAGTTACATTTCTATTTTATAGTGAGTCCTAATCTATTTTATAGGGTTGTTCGAAGTCGTGTACGTCTACATTCGCACATTCCGGACATTTCCTGACGAAATTATTACACCATAAAAATTCTTAATTCTTCGCTATACAATGATTTATTGAGCAGGATGAACATATTTCGATTTTTCCTGCACTTATAAAACTTGATTACTTAGATGATTTACTTATTACACATCAAGTTTCAAACCGACATAAGACAGTGCTATAAAATAGAAGCTGTTTGATGATTTACATACGGCAGAGAACATTCGACCTAGAATCCTTTCTGCATGTTTTAGCAGCGAACTCTAACTTATCTATTCAAAAGACACCTCTCGCTTTTTTTAGAATTCCTCTTCGCATTTCGTTTGTAATCACTGGGGAACGGATTTCTAGTCCCGTACCTATTTTGTTTGCTAAGTCCTAGAGCTAAACTATGTTTATGCTCGACCATGCCGAAATGTAGTAATTATACACCAGGTAGTAGTCCTTTAATGCATGTCATTAAAGTACACCTACTCATTAAAGTACAGGTGTTCAGCCAATGACAACTCAGCTTACAGGTGTTCAGCCAATGACAAGAGAAGCTTTGTACTGTTATAAAACCGCAAGTATCGATTATTCTCGGATATGCAATCGAAAGAGAATTAGCGAAAAGTCACGGAGGCTGGAAATCCAATACTGTCGCAGAAGGTTATGTTCTGTTACTATAATAATTATCGTTAATTGTAAATAATATTCAAATACATTCAATTTGTCATCTCGTCTTTCAATGTCGAATTCAATAATCAAGGTTATATCAAGTTTAACGGGATTACATCAAGGTCAATGACATTATTGTTCCTCGGAAAAAAATCAATACTTTCGCGTCTGCGCAAATCTCACAATTCACGACCTAGAACAAGGTCACTTCCGATCTTGTCAAATACAAATAAAATGTATACGTCTGAATGATTTCAAGTTAGAAATATGGTCGAGCATAAAAAGTCGTATGAAACTCGCCTATAATGGTAATTAAGAAGCTCGTATGAAAATTATGAAACTCGCTTACGCTCATTTCATAAACATCCGTACTCGCTTCTTAATTACTGTCATTATAGGCTCCTTGCAATAATGTACTATATTGAGATTATCTCTACGTTTCGTGTACACAGGATCACTCTATTATGATTCTATAGGACCTAAAACGTATAAAATTAACAATAAATTCCTATAAATGAATAAAAAACTATGTGTTGGAAAAGCTCCTTTTTAGTATTTCGCGTATATTTAAAATAAAAATATCGGTGCTTAAAATGTAAAAATGCCAAAAAAAACTACAAAAATGCTATTTAAAATATAAAAGAATTCTCTTACAGACAAACACTGGTATGGCAAATGCGTTCCATATTGTTTTAGAAGGGGAGAGAAGAAGATTTTACCTAAGTTCGTTTGGGGAAAACCCATCCTAGTATAAAAGGAATCATAGGCAGTGGCAACTGATTGACTGAGGCAAGTGAGGCCGGGCCTCAGTCACTTGGCTTAACTGAAATCAAATTTTGTTTTTTTTATATAACGTACTAGCCGTACCCGTGCGCTCCGCTGCACCCGTTAGAAATAAATATAAAGTAATTACATAATTAAAATAGGACGTTAAATATAAAGTAATTACATAATTAAAATAGGACGTTTGATGCAGGGAACATTCGTGTTTGATAGAAGATAAATCGTTTAATATGTTACTTAATTTAAATTGTATTTTAAATATTAAAATGCGATCATTTTGATCCAGAGAGCACTCATTTGGTGCAATGACAAGTCCTTTAACATGTTATTAATTGTTATTACCAATTATTTTTGGAAAAGCGAAAATTAACAGAAAAATTTTGGCTACATATTTATTATTATGTTTATATAGTATTATATTATATTATATTATATTATATTATATTATATTATATTATATTATATTATATTATATTATATTATATAAAAAGTGTGTTGATAACGGATGTACTCGAATTAGAAAGTTTTTAATTTGTTGTGGGAGCTCTTGAATCTCAGGAGGAACAGCTTTTACAACAGCGCAACATAATATGCTTGGCTCATTACCCAATTTTTTTGCATTGCATTTATTGCATATATATTTTATGTATTTTAACACGATTCAATTGAGCATAGTTAAAATTTGAATTATAAAATAATGGATTACTAAGCTAACGTACTATTACTGCATACTAAATCAACACACTCTCGTTGTTCGTTAATTCTCTGAGATAAAAATGAATATGTTCATAAACATTATTTTAAGAAATACAGGAAATTAATATACAGAATAACCTATCAAGTTTTCTGTGCATAAGAAGCTATTTTAATCTTACCTGTCCTCAATTCACTCACAAGTTACTGTAATAACATTATAGCATTATGTCCATCCAGAGAAACTACACTTTCCAATGATGAAATAATAATTAATTATACAAATCGGATAATTTAGCTTCCTATATTACTTCATACAAACACAGAAACATTGTCTGTAGGCTGTGTTTCATAGCTTTCGATTGTTGTGTCCAAGGCCCCTTATAGACGAAGTCATTTGTTTTTTATTTCAATACACCGCCTTAGATGGCAGTTATTTTAATTTTAAAACTCATTTATCTCATTAAATATCAGTCCTATCAACATTTTTCAAAGAATAAAACTTATCAGAAATCACTTTTAAAGAAACTTTTGTTATGTAACATTTTTCACAAAAATCAATAATAAGCGAGATATTTCGATTTATTTAATTCAGGCCCCTTATAACCCCCCTTTTAAATAATGTATTTTGAATGCCATATAGCCTAAAATCTAAGTTACAACGAACTTAATTTATATTCCAATTTTCATCGAAATCCGTTCAGCCATTATCGCGTGAAAAGGTAACAAACATACAGACAGACAGATAGACAGACATACAAACAAAAATTTCAAAAAAGCGATTTTCGGTTTCAGGATGGTTAATTATACATGTTAACACCAATTATTTTTAGAAAATCGAAAATTACCAGAAAAATTTTGGCTACAGATTTATTATTAGTATAGATTAATTATTTGAATTAAGCATATGTCGCTGTAGAAGCATTTGAAAACTTTGTGATGTATATAGACCTGTTTTGCAATAAAAGTTGTTCCTGAGGCCAGGATCGCTCGTGCCGGGTCTGGCTTGTGATGTATATAGACCTGTTTTGCAGTAAAATTTGTTTCTTAGGCCAGGATTGCTCGTGCCGGGTCTGGCTTATGCATTTCGTGTCTTTCCGCGGGCTTTGAGTTTGCGCTTAAAACGTTGAAGCTGAGGCACAATTCGTCTGGCCTCGTGGCGTGGTCAGCTTTCACTCCTCCCATCCATAGGTCGGCCTCAAGGGTAAAGTGGGAGTGGGAATAGCAATGGTGACTTGTCTTCCTAAATAGACCATAAATAACAAAAATTCCAGCTTTTTGGCAGGCAGAGACCCACACTATTCTCTCCCCTTATGTCTTAGTTTATGATTTAAGCGAGGGTGTTTTACTATTGTACTTCGTAGTACAGTAGTGAATCTGGGCCAATGTTGCTATTTATTTCGGGAAAATATAAACAGAAACAAATGCGAGAAATAATGCTGGTGTAGTTAACTCTTCTTAGAGTGTCCTTTTTCGAGGAGAAATAATATTGAAAGAAAGGAAGTTTTAAATAAAGAGAGAGCCTGCCGAGATAGCTACGACATCGCTGACAATTTTTGTTAAAACGCGAGTTTCTATTGTATCCTGGTATGGGCAACATAAATGGTTAAGTAGTAATGTGGTGCAAAATAAACTTCTCTGTTGGCCTTGTTTGTTGCTGTCAAAGGAAAAAAATAAAAAGAAAAGAAGGAAAGGGGAATTTAAACACATAATATGGGTTGCTTCATCACACTGAAACTCACAGCATAACTGCTTATTTGGTGAGTGAAATTATTATTTTTCATTAATAGTAATAATGATAATAATAATAATAATACAGTAATAATGATAATATAACAACAATAATTAATATCATGAATAAATATTTCCTATCGGAGACACTTAAACTAGTTGCATCTGGCCTCACCGAGAATTTCGATCACCAGCCGCTACTGGTCGTAGGTTGTTCAAGCTAGGCGACAACATACACATTAGTTTTCGTGTCAATGCACCCCCGTTATGCGAAATGAAACTGACCAATTAGCAATCTGTCTCGTTTCACTGATAGAATTTGAGTCTTCAGTTCAGTAGCCCCATTGTTAGTTCTTTGTACATTCCAGAGTGCTGCATTGGAGTTAAATCGCTCGCTTGAACTCGGTCGAGTGTCGCACCCTCGAGTGAGATACGATCGGTCGTGATACGCCCGTAATAAATAGAAGCACAGTACAAGGTCATCTCACTGACATGTCTTATCTTGTATGGAAGGCGACAGATAAGATACACATATGTTTTGCTCACACGGTAAAAATAAGGCTTTATTTTCTGCGTTTATGACAAACGTTTAATGGAACAGTCAATGGAACGTACCAAAACAGGAACATGAAGTTATAAATAAAATAGTATGAAAAACTTCGATATACAGTTGTTACTGCTAATTAATAATTATTCAATATTTGATTTACCACACATATATAATATGATAGGTCCATACATAGTGTTCCGCCTATATACTGCGACAATGTAGAAACGTTTCACAAAATATTATTGATATATCAGTAAATTAATAACAATATTAGTACAGAGATAACGTTACAGAAAATATAATAAAAGGAATAATCATGCTGCACAACTGTTACAACTGAAAAGATTGATACACTAATTATTAGAGATTATTATTATTGTTATTATTATTATTATTATTATTATTATTATTATTACTAGAAAACTTGATACAGTTCTTGCATTATCGTGATTGTGTTCTCCGTTTATATTAATTACATTTACATCCAGTAACATCTATCAGATGTGGAAAAAACAAACTCACTCCTGTTTGGGGGGGGGGGGGGGAAAAAAACATTTACCTACAACATTTATATTACATTTTAAAGCAAGTTTTGTAGTTTTACTATGGAGAGGTTAGTTAAACACTGCAAAGTTTTGAAATTATAAACATCTATGATGTTACTACACAGTTCATCACTTTAACAAGAACGAATGTCTAACGCTCGGCTTATACCGTTCGAGGATTTATCGCTCGTGACAATTTTACCCATCATGCATGTGCGCTACCTATCGGATTATGCTATGAACTACTTGGCGCTCGAGCGAGAACGTCCGATGCAGATCTCTGGTGCCTACATACATTCCACCTAAAATGAAATATTTACTGAAATTAAATTACTAATTGTTAATTTTATAAAAAAAACTCCTAAAAGTCCTAAATTGGATTTTATAAAGTCTAAATCTCTCTTTTTAGCACATAGAAATCCGTTCCCTTGTAATCACTCACTGACACGACACAGTTATGATACAAATTCTTGAAAACAACAAACTGTTTGTTATTGTGTGGCCAAGGTGAACTGATAAAAGGTTGCTTCTAGAGTGGGCACGAAGTAACGAGTTGCCACAATCAGCTGTATTTATAAATTCAAGGATCTGCAACTCTAAGTATGTTCAAACGGAGGGTTCAAAACATGACTTCCTTACAGACACACAAACATAAACAACACTTACAACACAAATACATACCAGCAGTCTCTTTCAGGTCTACTTCTTTTTCAAGGACCGGACTCAGGACGGATATATATATACTAATGATAAATCTGTAGCCGAAATTTTTCTGGTAATTTTCGATTTTCCAAAAATAATTGGTCCTAACATATATAATTAATCACCCTGAAACCGAAAATCGCTTTTTTTGAAATTTTTGTTTGTATGTCTGTCTGTCTGTCTGTCTGTCTGTATGTATGTTACCTTTTCAAATATCTCGCTTATTATTGATTTTTGTGAAAAATGTTACATAACAAAAGTTTTTTTTTAAATAATTTCCGATAAGTTTTATTCCTTGAAAAATTTTGATAGGACTGATATTTAATGAGATAAATGAGTTTTAAAATTAAAATAACTGCCATCTAAGGCCGTGTAATGAATTAAAAAACAAATGACTTCGTCTATAAGGGGCCTTGGACAGCAATAATCCAAAGCTATGAACGTTAGCCTACAGATAATGTTTGTGTGTTTGTATGAAGTGATATCGGAAGCTAAATTAACCGATTTGTATAATTAATTATTAATTCACCATTGGAAAGTGTAGTTTCTCTAGATGGACATAATTCTGTAATCTTATTACAGTAACTTCTGAGTGAATCGAGGACAAGTAAGATTAAAATAGCTTCTTATGCACAGAAAACTTGATAGGCTATTCTGTACATTCGTTTCCTGTATTTCCTAAAATAATTTTTATGACCAAATGAGTGGTCTCTGGATCAAAATTATCGCATTTTAATTATGCAAATACAATTTAAATTAAGTAACATAATAAACGATTTATCCTTATGTCAAACACGAATGTTCCCTGGATCAAATGTCCTATTTTAATTATGTAATTACTTTATATTTATTTCTAACGGTTGCAGCGGAGCGCACGGGTACGGCTAGTATATATATATATATATATATATATATATATATATATATATATATATATATAATTTGAACTGATAATGGAAATTACAGGAAAACGGCTGAACTGATTTTAATGAATGACCCATCATTTTGAAGCTTGGCATCCAAGGATTTTCAGAAAAATAGCAACTTTCAGTGAAGCGTAGGTTTCCTACATAATTTTCCTATTTTCGAAAATCCATCTTTCGTCAATTTTGAGAACTAATTATTGCATTTCAGAATAAAACAAAACACACACTACAATAAACAATAGGCTATTACACGAAGGCCATGACCTGCAGGATTGCTGACATATTTAGAGTTCAAATTCAGTTGGTTATTAAAAACTTCAGGACTTGCTAAAAATAATTTACAGATCCGATTTTGCGGTGTGTAATTTTCTAAGTAATATTAAAATCTACAAAACTTGAGATGGTTTGATGACAATATTACCATTAGAAATGAAATATTATTATAGTTAATGCCATGATGTGACTATTTTTCATTAATTATACATATTAATCCTATATTAATGATATGAAAGTGAAACGTTTTGGGGTTATATAAGTAGATGTAGAGAATATCTTAAATTAGATCTTGATATTTTCTACAATTTACTGAGTGGCGGCTACAAAACTTACGTAAGATAATATTGTTAATAAAAATCAAATATTTTTATAGTTATTAATCAAGTGGGATTGGGTCTTTTTCATATACTTAATGGCGGTGTGGTGTATATATTTATATGCGTCATTCTCTTCAGTATTGGCTCGAGAGAGCGCAAAAATTACAGTTCTTAAGGAAAGACCAAAAGGTATTACTTACTGATAAAATAAGAGGCATAAAACCTACAGTCCACAATGACCTGAAATAGCTATTGCTTTACTCCCACATGAAAAACCCACTGATCGTCCTGACATTGTTACTTGCGTTTTCGCGTTGAAACTCAAAAACTGAAGGTGGATAGGTTCAAGAAAAAGTATTTGGCATAAAAACACTATTCCTTTGTAATTTTATCTAAAAATGTTCATTTGTGTAATAACTGTGCAAAATTATCTCATTAAACACGCATTTACAGTGTGACGGATCCTTCAGGAATATCTGGCAAAGCTGCACTAAGGATTGCTCGGTAAGGGTACACCGTTTACTTGCATTCTTACATTGTATACCTCAGCAATAGCAAGTCTTATCCCAGACTTTTCGTGGAATTCTAAAGATGAAGTCAATAGAGAACAATGCCAAATTTTATTAATAGTGTATACCTAGCGAAGAACTATTGACTCTCTCACTTTACTCTTCAGTATTCTTCAAAACTCTAACCCTAGCTACTTAGCTTTTCATTTTCAACGTTTGTCCTCATATCACGAAATAAATACTCGCTCACAACACCATATCACACTCTCCATTCCTAAACACAGAACATCCTTCTACTCTTCATCTTTTACCGTCTCTGCAGCTCATCTCTGGAACTCCCTACCACAACATATCAGAGACTGTCGGACATTGTCTAGTTTCAAAAATAAACTGAAATTGCATTTTTTCAATTCTGATTCCTTTCAGTTATAAGCCCTTTTCTCTGCGATAGTTTTGTAAAAATATATAAATATCTTTTTTGTTCCTTTCCCCTTTTTGTTCTCTTGATCACCAGATGAATTTATTATCATACCCTTTTTATTGTGAATTTTATTTAATTTTCGTATTTCTTTCCTTTCTTATTATTTCATTACATTCAATTTTGTTATATTCTTCCTTACGTTCCTCATATTAACTATTTGTACTAAATGAGTTGCTTTTACTATATTTCATTGTATTTTACTTTCTTTTTTTCCTATTATGGTATTATTTTAATGTTGTTTAGTGTCTATTTATTATGCTATTATCATTATTTTTGTAATATGTTAGTATTCTGTTCTTTGACTTTTTGTTAAATTTTTCACTGATTGTATACTTTGTGTATAAATAAGAGAAGGCCCTATGGCCTTTTCTCTGCCAGTATAAATAAAGAATTATTATTATTATTATTATTATTATTATTATTATTATTATTATATGCGTCTAATTTATGGGGAATGAAGACAGAATTCCCATGAATCATTAAGGCTAAAGAATGAGATTTCCTGACGGAAGAATGCTAAATCCGAGAACGTTCGTTGCTGTGACAACTATAATGTTACAGACTGGATGTGTGATTGCAGCCTGTAGAAATAGAGGACTTTGTAATTCAGCTGAAAGTATGGATATGTTAATAAATTTTATTGCTTTTTGTTGTTCACAATAGGTCTACTGATGTTGAGAATTAGCCTACTTATGTTTGTTCATTATGAATTGCAAGGTTATCATGAAGTATTCCGTTCTGTTTACTTTATTCGTAAAGATAACAGCGCATGTATGAGTTTTCGTCTTTAGGAAGCACACTGACCTACAAATCAGCTTTTATCGATCGCCTTGTCACTGAAAGGCCTCTAAGAGCTTTCAGTGCAACTATAAGCGAATCCTTTACTGATTACCTACTGCTGCTTGAGGCTTCGTACTTCCGCAGCTGTAAACAAAGCATTGCGCTGTTGCAAAGTATGCACTTCAATAGAAACTAGATTTTTTTTCCATAATCATTGTACATAGGTAGAGAAACGATTATTCGAACTATCTGTAAGTTTTATTGATATCTATTACTAGTTCAAATTAATGCACTTATATCTCTTTCACTCCGTATATCTATGTGACAATGTCGTGTTTAGTTCATGTGTGGCGCCAGAAAGACGAATGACGTCTCCAGTTCCCATTGGCTTAGGGATTTAGGGATTCGGGGAGCAGATGGAAGTTACTGAACTGTCAAAAGTTGCTTCTTCCCTGCGGGAAGAATACTTTTACTAGTTTGGTGTCTATACGCGTAATGTACATATCAGTAACGTCTGGAACGGTTTATTGATATTATTAACACACTAGACTAGACGGCAGTTCGGAAGGCGGTCGCTGCTATATGCGCCGTAGCATTTCTGGTATGTGACGTCACAAGCTTGTACAGTAGAACCAATCGGAATCAGTCTGTAACAAGTACTTCCCGTGTTCGTTTGTTCACGTGTGAGTGTTTCAATACATTGAATAAGTAAAACTAACATTTACTGTGTGTGTGTGTGTGTGTGCGTGTGTGTGTGTGTGTAAGATAAATAAATGGAAGAAGAGACTGTAAAAAGACAAGTATTGTACAGACAGGTGCGGAAATAGTAATATGCGTTACAAGAGCGGTATGTTGAAGTTTTCATGTTCGAGGAAAAGTTTGAAAAAGCGAAACTTATTTGAGCTTTTTTAATTTCCGAGAATTGAAAGAAAACATACCGCTCGTGTATCGTACATTATTTTGTGCGAAGATCGTTTATTACATACCTGCAATGAAATCTCCATCTTGGTTTCTGTTCAATGACGGCAAATTTGCAAAACAAAAATATCTATCTTCAGCATTGTTGTTTTAAAATGTTTTCTGTGTTTACTATACTCCAGCAGGCCGTGATATACGTCTATCTTTTTTTCCCCCCAGTCTATGATGAGTCTGGAATCTTGTTGATTTTTTCACGGCTTCCTTAATGTTACTTGCATCACGAATGCAGTAACTTTAGTGGAGTTGTAGAGTTTACTTAACTTTTGCAAATATTTAAAAACAATAATTAACAGTGCAATTTACGTGAAATTGCAATGGTAAGTTTCCAATTTATAATTATTACTATATTGAACGTCTCTAAAAATAATATGTTAAAAGCCTAAAGCAGTAAAATCAATATATCACTTAAGCGGTAAGAAGAGGGAAATTGTTATGTGTGTTAGGTTGGAATACTGAATGTGGAAATACTGAATGTTTAAGATGTGGAATTTTAGACTTCCCGCTGCCGGCCATCTTGATTGGAACGTTGATGACCAGAACGCTGCAGAAGCATGTGGTGTGGGATTGAGAACCATGCAAAGAATATTGTTAGTGAAGGAAAGAGGGTTTCTTTGGTGTCATGCTTACAGTAATCAACGGCTAAGGTCATTATTGTCTTTTGATAATTTAAATTCTCTCCTGCGCTATTTGTATCGCACGTGCGCGTGAAGTACGATGTGGCAATGTTGCACGCTGCCTTCCCCTCTCTATCAGTCTCTCTCGACGCAAACGCTAGCAGACTACCGCCTTCCGAATTGCCGTCGACTCTATAGTATTCAAATGTCATGAGTTTCTTCCTAGTTCCATGATCTGAACAGTATATTTTACAAGTAACACGAACGCTTTATTTTGACAAAATGGTTAGATAAAAGTGAAAAGGATCTGCTCTTTTTCGTAGCTGTATATAAGTGAGTAGTTACTGTCTATATCAGCGGTGGCGAAAATGTAGTTGTGCGCCGAGCCACTATGTAACCTGCAACGTGCATAGCACCTATGGAGGGAGGCGGACACCCGAAGGGGAAGTGAAGAAACTGTCTGACTTATTTTCATTTTCCTTACGTCAAGCGCTTAAATATAATTTTATAGAGTATAAGGTTACAAACTAATGTTTAGTACGTGTAACGAAGAAAGGAATGAAGAATAAATTAACAATGTCACAATCTAAAATTAACTGTCTTCAGAATGTGTCTGCGACAAAGTTTCAAAATCAGGAATTATGTCACTTACTGCCAGTCATAGTCGATCACGAAGGTATTTTTCTGTCGGTCGTGATCTAAATTTGGCTTTTACTATTTTAATTGTTGAAAATAATTTTTCACAAACGTAAGTTGTAGCGGACATGGCTTCAACAGAGCAAGCGAAAGAACGAAGCTTCGGATATTTATTTTTGGCAAAGATTTGAAAGTTCAACATTTTTCAAGCCCTTACATCTAGCTTTCATTTGACATCACATAGTAAATCAGTGAGTTCAAATTGAAGAGCTAACCGCATTATTCGTACATCTGCTGAAAAAGGTTCGACGTACAGAGATGATGATGATATTATTATTATTATTATTATTATTATTATTATTATTATTATTAACAGCTAAATTTTAATGTTTATGAGTAACATGTAGTATAATGCCGTTTTATGTTATACAGCCGTTTTCCTCGTAATACTCATGAACAAATCATACATTTAATATTCTCATCATATTGACAGCAAAAAAATGCGTCCTCCCATTCTATTTGAAACTTTCGTTTTTGTAGAGATATATGGTTTCGAGAGAGACATATGCCACTCGCAGGTCAGAGAGAAATACAAATGGAACGGAGTTTGACTGCAGTGAGTGAGAGGCTGGGGGTTGGGGAAGATTAGAAGCATAGCTCTCACTGCGAGCCACAATGTCCTCGCGAGTCGCATTCTCGCCACGGCTGGTCTATATGATCATCAGGGAGCGAAACTTGTTGCCCGATGAAACAGGTTTGCTGTTCCTTGACTATAGGTACGGTTTGTTTACTTGCGCGTGAGTAGTCATGGTCAGCGGTGGACAGGGACAGGCAGAGACCACAGATTGCCGCATGATGACATGAAGTGTAGAATGAATATAGTAATTTATAATAATGTAGGGGAGTCGGTAGGCAAATTAATTAACCATTTCAGTCTGGACTTAAAGACTGAAATATAACAATTATTTAAGCATGTCGTCAGTAAACTAGTGATTAAAAAAATTGAAATATACGAATTACATGATTCATATTCATTGTTTGTAAATTTAAATAAATTATCCAACCCAGCAAATATTGTACAGATAAAATATGTTGATAATGTTAATGCACTCACAGAAAGGGTTAAAACATTAAGTTACTTCAAGGATATAAAAAGTACTGATTGCAGTGTAGCATGTCTTACTTTGAAAGAAATAGTTTTGAAACAATCATCCAACACTTTCAATGTTAAAGTTGACGTGATTGAGGCATTACGAGCTCTCATGTTGAATTATACAGAATTTACACTTGCTGTGTTGAAATGTGTCTGGGTTCCTGGTGCATCTGTTGAACAAATTGATGTGTGAAACCTTTTTATATAATTATTTTGACGCCTAATGCGTAACATAGGTTTTTTTTTACATAAAATCACTTTCCAATTTATACGAAATTATTGCGATTATACAACTAAATTAGCTATAAAACACGAAAAATAGTATTTTTATCAGGATTTTTTCGAAGTTAATACGGAATTCTGTGGTCTCTAGCCCATGATGTAAGTCGCAGTTGATAAAGCGTCGTAAAATAACCAATTAAAAAGTTACTCGTCGACTGCAACACAAAACAAGTAAATAGCTAACAGTAGTTCAACGGAATACGACCCATGCGAGAGAGGGGTGGAAAGCATGGGGAAAGCATTGGTTCCCCGTCCAAAGTCCACCGACGTTGGATGACGTATCTGTGGTCCGTACGCAATCACATAAGACAGACACTGAATACAAATCCCCTCCCCTACCAAGTCAGTGACGCGGGGATGGAAGGAAGGGGTGAGTGATGCATCCGATGAGGGACGCAACGCCACAATTGTATCCCAGTTCTGCAAGCCTGCTCTAGATTAAAACACGTTTAACCTGAAACCACTTGCCTCTCTCTCATCGGGCACTAATTTTCGCTCCCTGATGATCACAGTTCCATTTCTCTTGCATCAGACTGTTAGACTGTTAATGAATCTATTCGAGAATGGTTGTTAGATACGTAATATTTCATTTCACTTCAGTTTATAATGATGTTTCTTAGAAGCATTGTTGTTCTTGCATCATATACAGCAGAGTAATGTTAATTACGTCATGGTGCAAAACATTTTGTTGACACACGGCAAATCTGTTAACAAAAAACCATTTATAAAGTTATGTCGTAAACAAGTACTGCGTAATCTAACACCATTATCCAAACTGAAACAATCCCAAAATATGTACTGAATCATTGCTTACTTGTGGAATGCAAGTACAGTACGCGATGTTCCAGTCCTGAATGTTAAAGCCTTAGTTTTTAGAACCTCGCATGCGTCGGTTCAGAAAAACCAAGGCTTAACTGTCAGACTCTGAGACGCAATGGAAATATATTATTGTGACAACTGTGACCTGTTAGGTACTATATTGAGATTTTTTTTTTTAAATCTGTATAGTCAAAGCGAACGAATTCCCTTATTACTCATCCATTTACACTGTCAACGGTTAAAATGAATATTTTACACATGAGGCTTTGAGAATTATAACATTAAAATGGTGATACCAAAACAATAGCAAGAGCTATCCCAATGTATATCATATAGGAATAGATACAGACCGAGATTCAAGCAGCCCGCCAATCTATGACCAGTGCTGTCATGGATTTTTTTTTCTTGGCCATACGCCCCACCTCTTGTTTTCTCCGTTGAAATATATTTTACTCCCCTCTCTCTATCGCTCCGACTGTCATTTAATGATTTTGTTAATATTAAAGAAGAAGCAAAGAAATTGTTTTGCTTTACATTTTAATTGTACAACAAGTTTGATTTAAAGAATACACCATGTAGCACCACCGTAGATGCACACTTGTCTCGATGAATCTTGGAATGTCTATTTGAAGCACTTCTTGTTTTTCAACCATTATTTTATATAATTCTGTATTCCAGTGCTGCAGAAGTGGACAATTTTTGTTTATGAACATAATCTGTACAGATCTCCGCGTACAAAACTTAGGCACCGATATGCCGTATGGCTCCATACAGACAAAATTTTCTTTTCCCCATATGATTAATGAAAAAAATTGTAGGTTCCCATACGATGTATGGCCTCCATCACAGGACTGCCTATGACCAAAATGTTACGATTGTAATGAATAATTATAATATACCCGACTTCTCTCACATATACAGAACTCAGAAAAGTTGCTTGTGCCAACTAATTAAAGATATTTTGTGCGAGATCGTGCGTATTTGCTTGTTTTCCGCACAGAACCAATACGCGGTAAGTGTGAAATACCACATTCAGTATTTCCAACGTAACACACATAACAATTTCCCTCTTCTTACCGCTTAAGCGCGACATTCATTTTACTGCTTTACACTTTTAACATATTATTTTAGAGACGTTTAACATAGTAATAATTATAAATTGGAAACTTACCACTGCAATTTCACCTAAATTGCAATGTTAATTATTATTTTAAATATTTGCAAAAATTAAGTAAAGTCTACTACTCCACGAAACTTATTGCATTCTTGATACAAGTAACATTAAGGAAGCCGTGAAAAAATCAACAATATTCAAGATGCGGATGTTATTACTGCAATATGTTATATAAATAATATTGTTAAAATATTAAAATGAAAAATAAATCATTACATAACCTTACCGTTTGTTTTAAGTTCGCATTTATAGACTGGGGGAAACAGAAACGTATATCACGGCATGCTGGAGTATAGTAAACACAGAAAACATTTTATAGCAACAATGTTGAAGAGAGATATTTTGGTTTTCCGAAGTTGCCGTCATTAAACAGAAACCAACATGGAGATTTCATTGCAACTAATTAGAAATTCGTCTTTCAGGTATGTAATAAACGATTTTCGCACAAAATAATGTACGATACACGAGCGGTATGTTTGTTTTCATGTTCTCGGAAATTAAAAAAGCTCAACTACGTTTCGCTTTTTCAATCTTTTCCTCGACCATGAAAACGTCAACATACCGCTCTTGTAACGTATACTACTATTGTCTCCTCTGGATGTAGAATTCTTGGTATAGATATAGTCAGAAGCAAATTGTCTATGTCTTCCAAAAATGAGCGTTCTAAAACATAGAAAAAGGGATCGTTCTCACTGAAAACATTAGATTAATTGGTGGAGGGAAGCGGTTTGTAACTATACAGAGCGTACTCTACGTTCATTGATTTGAAACCCATGGAAATTATTACTTTATTTTAATTTGTGCCTATAAAGAAATTTAGAATTTCAATGTAGGGAATGTGAAATGTTATGCACTATTTTACTCACAGGCTACATGTGTTTATATATAATTTCGTGTGTTTTCTTATAACTACGAGATAATGAAATATAAATATTCTACACGTCATTTTAACTTAAATACATATCCTTCATGACTATCTACTTTGACTTTTTTTTTTTTCAGAAATTTCGTTTCCAGGCGGTCCTCTTATTATACCCAGAATTAAAGACAGGATGATTTGTTCCATTAACATATAAAACCGTAATTATATTATTGTACTGAGATAACCGTTGTTAAAAATTATTTCAAAATATTTGAATAGAAACATTTCAGGTAACATATCTATATACTACTAGTCAGCAATGTATGCAGTGGAGGGGAAAGGAACTGATTACCCCACCCCATTATTTTCTGACCTCCTGGTGAAATACTAGCGAAATGAATCTAGGGTCCAGCGCCAAAAGTTACCCAGCAATTGCTCATGATGGGTTGAGGGAAAACCCCGGGAGAAACCTCAACCAGGTCACTTGTCCCAACCAGAATTTGAACCCTGGCCCTCTCGTTTCATAGTGAGACATGCAGTGATGGACCACAGCGTTTAATAGGAGCGTGCGACATATATTGGATTGCAAGCCTTGCGTACTTAGCCGATATTTTCAGTTCTTTAAATTCTAATCCTTAGGCTCCAACTTTAACTGCGTTTCCCACTGCCAGTGAATTTCTAGCAACACATGATGATGAATACATGCCTCATATATCTTTGGAAGTATAAAAAGTCTTAATTGATTCACAATGAAATGAAGGGAATAGTATCCTTTTTCTGCAATGAAAAAAAAGAACATCTGTTTGAAAAATATCTTATTGCTGATAAACAATATTTTGTCGCCAAACAAGAAGAGGAGATGTTAGAATTATTATAATTATCTTATGATTCCCGCTTAAAAATCGTATTTCCTACAGCGTCCCTGTTGCTATGTGCTTACAAAGCTAGGATATCGACACCATATTTACATATAGGCCTATTATTAAAATAGCGGATGGAATAAGACAAAATGGAAATTTTCAATTAGAATTAGAAATATCCTTGGCTAACTGAGTGTTCTGAAATAAATAAATTATATTGTTATGCCTGTATTCTGTCTTTGTTTTGAGAAATTAAGCCATTTTATTAAACTTTCTGCTACAAGCCTCCCACTGAACTCTACATACTGGAATGACTGCCAACAGTGACGTTAATATATAGAATGATCGGAGTGAAACCAAGTGTTGCAATACATCGTTTTTACTAAGCTTTGTATTCCAGCTACCTATAAGCTGAAATCAGATTGCCTGATTCGAAGTATATGTGACGTCACAGCGCAGGTACAGGTACGTTCATATACAAAATGGTTACGCATACTCTGTCCTCTTCTGGACGCAGACATAGGCCTAGTGAGTAGTCTTATCGATCACTGCTCTTACTAGTCGTATTATTTAAATATCTACATCTTTGTGCTGATTGAAGATTCATTGTAGAGGTAAAATGCCTTAGGAAGACGCTCAAGCGTGTAATATTGCAGGGCATAGTTGAGGATATTTGAACTAATATTTTCACATTACATATAAATTGCGTAAATTAACGTAAAAGTTACAAAAACAGTGCACTGAAAGAAACGGCAATACCAAAAGATGTAGAAAGTGTGTTGAACTAATCCAAAAGAACCAGTACCATCACCAAAGCTCGGATCTTGGGATTTGTGTTCTTGAGTAAGGTTACAGGCATAACGTACACAAAGCTCACGCTGCAAGTGCTCAGGGACAGTCGTTTGTACTAAGAAAGTGGTCACATCGAATGGCAAGAAGACGAACGAATAAACTGTGTCACGTCGAAGCCAATGACATTAAGAGAATTACAGGTAAACGGTCTGTTTGAGGAATTAGAAAATACGTGTTATTCGAATGGGTGTTATGGAAGTTTGAAATGCATTTCTTAAATTTTAGGTACAGAATTTCGTGGAGGAATTCTGAGGAAATTATTTTCTTCTAATGCAGAGTTTATATCTTGTAAGTTGTACCACACATAAACTAGAGCTGAAACGGGCATTCATTGAAAGACATTGCAGTTCTTTAAATTGATGGAGAATTTGTCCATAGCCATGGATCAAGTCGTAGAGGGACCTTCCTAGTAGTGATACACTAATTGAAAACTATTTGCGAGAAAAATTTAGGATATACTTATCTTTCTCAGATACGAGATCTGCTGAAAATCGAACAGGAAACAGTGACAGTAAAATATTCAGTATTTTATTTCAAGACTTTATAATAAAATTTCAAACCATTTTCCAAATTTGAAATTTTTTAAATTAAACTTTTAAAAAGAATTTTGTAAAATTATCCATGATATATAATAGTAACAAATGTTTTTTTACCTTTTATTTCTATCGACTAGATTCATGTTTTTATTGAATATCACTGGCTTCTGTCGGATTGTCAATTTATATTAAATGTGTATTTTTCTCTCGTTTTCCCTTTCTTCTTTATTCTTGCTCTTGTGTTGTACTTATTGGTTTGAATTAAGTTAATTACTGTATTTAGTAAACTGTCCTTGTAAATTTTATGTTATATTATTCACTAAGACCACACCGTACACGAGCCTGACTCTTACGGTAGTGGCTAGAAACATTTTATTTTATAAATGCAATTTGTACTCGCTAGGTAGCTAGTTAAAATAAATAAAATAAAAAAATTAAAGTTTGCTCCCGTCACTTCATGTGACGTGGAAATAAGTTTCCTTCGTTTCAAATCATGTTTAACTAACAGACGAAGAATTTATGGGTTCGAAAATCTTCGAATGCATGTAGTCATACACTGTAATGAAATGTACAGAGCAGAACTGTAAATTTGATGTATTTTGCATGTTTATTTATATATATATGCTATAAAATTAGATGTTTCAACCTATCATAATATTATCATTATGTTGTTCCAGCCAGGAACCACTTTTATAGCAGACCTGACAGTACCTCCGTGCTGGAAGCGGGAGTTTGTTGACATTGAAGTCCGGTCGCTTAGCCACGTTCAAAGACACAAGTCCCCAACTTCCGAGCTTTGATCATCACAATCTGAAAAGTATGAAGATATTAACTGGACGTTTAGCATGGATTTGTGTAGCATACCATGATGTTCATTGCCAACATCCCAATAATTAATAAATTAAATAATCTACATTTCAGGGAATTTCTAGAAAAGTAGGCCTAATCGAAAATTGGTGGTTTTCCGTGATGGATGACATATGCAATATCCTAACGAAACACGAAAAAATGTCAGAAAATAGGAATATCTTGTACTACATCATGCACCAATGCTACTGAAAGAATTTCTTGCAATATAATATCATTCACTGAAAAAATCACGACGAAAATGAACATCACGGCTCAAGCATGTGTTTATTAATACAGCTTCAGAACGTCGGGAGTTGACTGTACTCCACGAACACGCAGTGACGACCTGTTTGTTTATATCCTCATCCTCTGCATTACCTGCATTCGGCGTACTATATACCCAATGTGTCCTTAACTTCAGTCTTTAGGTAGCTGGAATAGGGAGCCTAGTTATTACAAACTTATAGGCCTACTGTTACTAGGTATAATAACTGAAATTTTTTGAGTAGGCTAACACTAAAAAGCTGATTAAAAGCTTCACCGAAACCGGAGCTCCGGTGCAATTCCGTACAGTCATCGTAAACGACTTGTTGAAGACATGCATATTTTCATATGCCCAAGCTGGTGTGTTATTATTGAGAAACCGTATTGTTCCACAGTCTTGTTTGATACTGGGCGGACAAGAAATAGCTTGTTTACATGCACAACTGCAGCAACGCCCAGCCTTGTCGACCGGAATCGAAATGTACACGATTCCTCTTTCAATCTACATGTTAAATTGCATGGTAATTTCATCACACTGGATTTATCTGCTTACGTTAAGATTTACTGTCTCTGTTTTGTACACACCATTCTTGATTCTGGCGCGTTTATCGACCATGTGTTTTATATTTAAATCAAAGTCGTGACTGGAATAAAACGGGCGAGATAGCGACTTGGCTCTCGGGATTGACATCGCAATAGCTTTGCGACATCGGGAGCATTTTCATTCCCCAGAGTTTGGTACTTCTGGCAAAGAAGGTTACGGTATTTAAGTACCTTTGACATGTAAATATGCAATAATTGGCGAAAATTGTTCCAAGTTTTACTGGGTTACCTGTGGTGAAATACTTATGTGAGGAATGTCTGGAACTTAAAAAGAGTTTACTGACACAAATTTGTTATAAGTAAAGACATTTTCATGTTGTTTAGTGTCGATCTTGTTATACTATTATTATTATTTTTTTTAATATGTTAGTATTCTGTTCTTCAACTTTTTGTTACATTTTCACTGCTTGTATACTTTGTGACCTGGTAGAGTGTAAGAGAAGCCTTATGGCCTTAACTCTGCCAGTATAAATAAATAAATAAATAAATAAGTAAATAAGTAAAAATAAGTAAGTAAATAAATAAGTAAGTAAATAAATAAGTAAATAAGTAAGTAAATAAGTAAGTAAGTAAATAAGTAAATAAGTAATAAATAAGTAAATAAGTAAATAAATAATTAATAAGTAATTAGTAAGTAAATAAATAATTAGTAAGTAAATAAATGATTAATAAGTCATTAGTAAGTAAATAAATGATTAATAAGTCATTAGTAAGTAAATAAATGATTAATAAGTCATTAGTAAGTAAATAAATGATTAATAAGTCATTAGTAAGTAAATAAATGATTAATAAGTCATTAGTAAGTAAATAAATGATTAATAAGTCATTAGTAAGTAAATAAATGATTAATAAGTCATTAGTAAGTAAATAAATGATTAATAAGTAATTAGTAAGTAAATAAATGATTAATAAGTCATTAGTAAGTAAATAAATGATTAATAAGTAATTAGTGAGTAAATAAATGATTAATAAGTAATTAAATAAATAAATAATTAATAAGTAATTAGTAAGTAAATAAATAATTACTAAGTAATTAGTAAGTAAATAAATAATTAATAAGTAATTAGTAAGTAAATAAATAATTAATAAGTGATTATTAGTAAATAAATAATTAATAAGTGATTAGTAAGTAAATAAATAATTAATAAGTAATTAGCAATTAGTAAGTAAATAAATAATTAATAAGTAAATAAGTAATAAATAATAAATAAATAAGTAATTAAATAAGTAATAAGTAATTAGTAAGTAATTAATAAGTAAATAAATAATTAATAAGTAAATAAGTAAAAAATAAATTAATTAATAAACTAGTAAATTAATAAATAAATAATTAAGGGGCGTGGCATTTAAAGAGCTGTCAAAATTATTTCTTCAACAAGGAATTCTTTTATTACAAATCTAGTAACTTTTTGTTCTAAATTTGGCTCCCTAAAGTTACTAGATGAATGTAGCGAAGGAGAATTTTAATAGGTGTGTGTTACATGAATATTAATTTTACTTTAAAATTCATTTTTCCGTAAGTTTATTTTTCTTGATTCAACACCAACCTTTTTGTGCCAAATATTAATCAATGTGAATGAATTTTTCTGCAAGTATTTATGAGGTAGCAGCATGTTTCTGTGCATTTATTTTGTAAGAAATGCTGCTAGTTTATTTTATTAATATTTTTTTCAATGAATTATAGAAAAATTAACATTTTCAGAATTGCAAAATAACTTTTGAAAGTGAATACATGTATATTTCATAAAATGAATGCATATGAATGTTTTTCTATGTCTTGTGAATCTAACCAAACAAAAGGAAGCTTAAAAATTGAGACGATCTACTAAAAACTTGGGTTTGAAAAAGGGTCAAGTCACAGTCGCATTTGTCGCCTTTTACTAGACTACACAAAACGCGATTAACTTCCCATGTAAATGTTCATAAATGCGACAACCACACTGGACTTGAGAAAACTTACGAAATGAAGATGATTATGGAGGAAATTATATCGGAGATGTGTATGAACTAATTAGTTATTGAGAATTTATTGATTTAAATTAAATGTTAATGGATTGAGCAGTGTTGAACGAAGCTATTGAGTAATAGATGTTCAGGAATGAATTTTAGAGTTGGTACAATTTTTGTATTTTAACAGTATGTGTGCAATTTTTGTAATTCAATTCAAAATGCTGCGACAATTTCATTGCATGGTGTAGATTGGGAACGAGGATTTAGTTGCATGAGTATTGTAACTGGAATTAGAAACCACCTTTCATCAAAAAGAATTAGCACTCTTCTAACATTACATCTTGAAGGGCTTCCTCTTAAGGAATTTGAATTCCCAAGTGCTTTTAATGTTTGGAGTACTCATAAAAATAGACAAATAAGTGATGTAAATTCAGCAGTAATTGATCCTAAACATTGTTCTAAATATTTACTTTACATATACCGGGAGTATGGTAAGATGGGTTGAAAGTAATAAAACTACAAGGAACAATTTCCATATTTTTTTCTGCAAGTCTTAATTTTATCTTTCCGTAGAATTATTCAAAATATTGCACAAGGGTTTCCCAATTTGCACAAATATAATTTTCAATTTGTGCATTCTTGCGTCAATTATTTATTTTCTAGCTTAAACACTGGTTTGACAATATGTCAAAAAGAATAGAAAATAAAAATTAAAAAAATAAAAAGCCAAAAACGTTTGGGAGTTCGAAATTAGGATTTTGTTAGTCCAGTATATAGTAAACATTCTCTCAAAATTTTGTTGAAAAAAATGATAAGGAAAAAGTTGTTATTTTTAGTGGAGTGTCCCCTTAATGTCATCGGTACTAAATATTTAGTAAAATAATTCCTTTTCCGGAAGCGCTTGGTAGCCTCTCGGTTAAGATGTAATACTTTAAGCTGCAAGATCGCGGGTTCGATTTCCGATGGGTTCATGGATTTTTCTCCACTGATCTAATCCTTCCGGTTGTACCACAGTCTGGTATATACAGTCACGAAGCTTGAGTTGTGAGGGTGCTAGGAACAATAGATTGTGCCGGTACTATGTCGCATTGTCTGTAATGCGGCGATATTAGCGATCCTAGTGGTTAGCAACAATCTATGGATGCATATTACTATGTATTGAGCTTCTTGACTATGGACTGTTTATTCAAATGAGTACTGAGGGTACTTCATTAGAGGAAGAGGCGGTGGGCACTATTTTTAACTCTTGAGCATGCGCTTTAAATTTGTATGAGATCGATTATGTTTAAAAAATCTACACTTGGTTTGAAATCATTATTACTGAGTCTCGTTAGATCATTAGGGGTCTGCAGTTACTACATCACTATTATTATTATTATTATTATTATTATTATTATTATTATTATCACCATCAATTAAAAATCTTGAGTAGTCTTTCCTTACTGAAGAGAATTAGTTATGTCACTCATAATTGACTATGTCTACAGTATATTAATTATAATACAACCTTTATTATTTATTCAACTCAGTTTTATTTCGCCTTCTGGTTTGTTCAAATAACAGACACTTCAGTACGTATAACTTTAATGTTAGCAGTATTTATCGTGTATGGACATTGGTATTTAAATGACTCTGCAAAATGAAAGTTTTTCATGATGTAGTAGTGAGTCATAATTACATCACACATTGAAAGAATTTATAAGGTACAGTCTCGTATCGCAATTCGTAAGTAACTATTTGTTCTCTTTAAAAATGTCGAGAAGTATAAATAAAACTACCGAGCGATGTGGCCCATGCGTTCCGCAAGGGACTCGCATACGGGAGGTCCGGGTTCAAATCCTCAGTCTGACCAAACTGCCTGTGACTTTTCCGTGGCTTTCCATAGTTCCTTAGCAAAATGCCGGATTGGAATTTTCATTGCCACGGTCCATTTCTCTTCCTCTTCCCTATAGAAAAAGAATCTAGATGTCATATAATATCATTCATCTTCATCATCATCATCATCATCATCTCATTCTATAGGCATATTCAGGTCGGATTCCAAGATTTCCGCAATATCTCTGCCAGGATTTTATTCCTTGAGAGCACTTCCCAGGGCGCTTGGACACCTTGGAAGGACCGTTGGAATGGATACTGTGCTGCTTTGTTACCTTGGGGGTATGAACTTAGGGCGAGGATGTAGGGGGTCCATTGTGTGAGCGGCTGAAGGGTCTCATGCGGCCGGTGGACTGGTACACATCATGCTCATTCATTCCATATTTATAGGTGCACAATCGACCTCAGTCTGACTGACGTGCTGAACGGTCGTCCCTAACCTGCTCCTAGTCACCGTTCCCTAATTCCTAATAAATAAAATTCATTCCATTGTAAGAATGGTAAAGTTAAAACTGAGACAGTTGCATTTCATCGTTGTTTTTATGAAACTTCGTATGTGACAGTACAGAAAATAATTTTTCAGGAGGAAGAACAAATTGATTAAATATCAATAGGTCTACATTGATTCTCGATGATGCCATTCATGTTCATATTCCCCAACGTTTTGTACCGAATTATTTCATATTCTTATGTATACCCATTGATCTTTAATTAATTTTATGCTCGACCATGCCGAAATGTAGTAATTATAGACCTGGTAGCAGCCCTTTAATGCATGTCATTAAAGTACACCTATTCATTAAAGTTCAGGTTTTCGATTATTCTCGGATATGCAATCGAAAGACGAGGGAAACGTCACGGAGGCTGGAAATCCAATACTGTCGCAGAAGGTTATGTTCTGTTACTATAATAATTAGCGTTAATTGTAAATAATATTCAAATAAATTCAATTTGTCATCTCGTTTTTCAATTCTAAATCAATTTCCAGGTTATACATTCTCTGCATTACATCAAGGTCAATGACATTATTGTTCCACGGAAAAAAATCAATACTTTCGCCTCTGCGCGCATCTCACAATTCAAGAGCTATGAACAAGGTCACTTCCGATCTTCTGTCAGATACAAATAAAATGTGTACTTCAGAATAATTTAAAGTTAGAAATATGTTCGAGCATAAAAAGTCGTATGAAACTTGCCTATAATGGTAATTAAGACACTCGTATGAAAATTATGAAACTCGTTTGCGCTCGTTTCATAAACAAACATACTTGCGTCTTAATTACTATCATTATAGGCTCGTTGCATAATGTACTATTTTCTTCCATCTGAAAAATTATTTTCTATATATCACATAGGCGTTTTCATAGAAACAGCGACTATTTGCGTCTGTAAATCATTTACATTGTGTTATATTATACTTTTTGTTATTTTTCAGTATTATTTCTTCAGTGCTTGGGAAAAGTGACATAAGTCAGTTTTCACGAACCTTTTTTGATAATTTATTGACAACTTACACTGGTTTATGTCGATTTGATTTTTTTATGTATGAATTATTGTAATGGGAGGAATACCTATGTATTTTTTTCTAAGCGAACAAATGTTCCGTAAGTTGTCAATAAATTATCAAAAAAGGTTTGTGGAAACTGACTTGTGCCACTTTTCCCGAGCACTACGGATTTTATACTTCAGTGCATGGTTATGGAAGACACTTCATTAATTGAAGAGCTGAATGGCATAATAATTATTAATTTAAATAATTTATAACAAATGTGTTATTTGCTGTACATAAATCACATCCAATTTCATTTCAGTTTCTTTTGAAAAATATAGATTGAATTTTTCGAGTAGGCCTACATTTCTAACGTAGTATTCTTCTGCTGAGTTTTTGTTCTGCCTTACTTTTCGTTCCTGTTTTTTGTCCCACGTCTTAAAAAAGTCGGAGGAATCTCAAGTAGGCCCAACAGTTTTGTCGTTTGTTTGCCGTCTGTCATCTGTTTGGGAATGGTAGAGTTGTTCATACGGAAACTTTATGAAGGCTCTCACTTTCATAATATCAAATTTTCTCATTTGACAGCTGCACTTTTCATTTCCTCTAATATGTCTTTGTATGTTTTATGAACCATAAATGTGTAACCAGCTGCTCAGCTCCAAATTTCGTTTTATTTAACTGTTGTAAGGATATCCGTAAAAAAATTCCAGACTCCTCCATGTACAACTAAAGAATGAACTGCGTTGTTGAAAATTTTGATTCGTTATGATCTTTGTGCCCAAGTTTGTTTCAACATAGTATTTATTTTTTTTAATTTTAGTAGGTTATTTTACGACGCTTTATCAACATCGTAGGTTATTTAGCGTCTGAATGAGATGAGTTGCCGGTGGAATGAGTCCGGAGTCCAGCACCGGAAGTTACCCAGCATTTGCTCATATTGGGTTGAGGGAAAACCCTGGGAAAAACCTCAACCAGGTAGCTTGCCCCAACCGGGAATCGAGTCCGGGCCACCTGGTTTCGCGCCCAAACGCGCTACCGTTACCCCACTACAGTATTTAGGATTCCAAATAAAAGAATGAGTTTTTCTTCCCATTTAAAGAAGATATATTTAATTGCAACTACTGTATTTTATTGTATTCACTTGATCTAAACTCACGTTATTTGTTACAATTTTGCTTATGTTCTGAGTTTTATGTATTCTGAGAAGCATAGTAAATACATGCGAATTTTTCAGATAACCAAACTGAGTTCCAATCTTCACTTTGCAGCAAGTCAGTAAGTAGTCAATTAATCCTAAACCTCTATCGTCATTGAGTAGTACTGTATTGCTATACGTAAAAAAGACATACGAGGCGCATCCAGAAAGTAAGTTTCCCGATTTTTCCCCTTCAAAGTAAACGTAATTAGCCGTGTCAATTGCGCATGCGTAACAGATCTATGACGTATCAATCATATGCCAGCCGGACAGATCCCGCCTGGTGCCAGTAGCGTGGCAGCAGTGGTCCGAAATGGAAACTCTTATTCCTTCTCCCGCCGCCTGCGAGGTTCGGTCGGTGATAAAGTTCTTTAATGCACAAAGCATTGCACCAATTGAAATTCATCGGCAGCTCTGTCAGGTCTATGGGCCGAACATCATGAGTAAGCAGATGGTGCGTCGCTGGTGTAGGCAGTTTTCCGAAGGTCGCCAAAGTGTCCATGATGAAGAGCGCAGTTGGCGACCGTCCCTCATCAATGATGATCGTGTGAGCTGGTGCGGCAATGCATCATGGAGAACCGTCGCTTCACGATTACGGAGCTGAGCAGACATTTTCCGCAGATATCGCGATCCTTGTTGCATGAGATTGTCACTAAGCACCTGCTGTTCAAAAAAGTGTGTGCCAGGTGGGTGCCGAAAAACCTGACACCCGGACACAAAATGCAACGTCTAGGAGCAGCACTGACATTTCTGCAACGGTATCACGATGACGCCGACGAGTTCCTCGACAGGATCGTCACTGGCGATGAGACTTGGATTTCGCACTTCACCCCGGAAACCAAGCAGCAGTCAATCCATTGGCGGCATAGTGGATCTCCGGTCAGGACGAAATTCAAACAGACGCTGTCGGTACGGAAAGTGATGTGCACGGTGTTCTGGGACAGGAAGGGCATTCTGCTCATTGACTTCCTTCCAAGAGGTGAAACAGTGAACGCTGACAGTGAAACACTGCGAAAATTGCGACGTGCCTGCCATTCAAAACAAGAGGCGTGGAATGCTCACTGCAAGTGTTGTGCTCCTCCATGACAATGCATACGGTTCGGCGCATAGCAGCTGTTTTGACTGAATTTGGCTGGGAGTTGTTTGATCATCCACCCTACAGTCCTGATCTTGCTCCTCAGGAAATTCCTGTCCTCCGGTGAGCGTTTTGGCAACGACGAAGAGCTGAATACGTCTGTCACACGCTGGTTCCATTCACAGGCGGCAGAGTTCTTCGACAGAGGGATACAAAAGTTGATCCCACGATACGACAAGTGTCTCAATTCTTATGGTGGCTATGTTGAAAAATAGCTGAAACATTGCTGTACCTGTTGCCAATAAATGTTTTCCTGAAAGTGTGTATTCTTTTTTTTTTTAATAGGGAAACTTATTTTCTGGATGCGCCTCGTAATAAACGAAAAAAAGGATGGCTTTGAATTCTGTATTCGTTTCGGAATATAATATGTATTTATTTATTTAGGTGTCTTTTTTTGGTTCTAATTTTTATTTTCATGAGAATAAACTTGCATGAAATATAAAATCATATAGATTTAATTACAATAAAATATTTCTCATTGTAATTTTTACTTATTTTCTTTGGTTTCCTTTCCTTTTGTTTCTGACTTCTATATGAATGACTGAATGAATGCTAGCCTGATGTCCCATGTTGGGCACAGGCCTCCTGTGATGGGGTTAGAACCCCCTCGACAGGGATGGCTCAAGCGTACTCGCGCTTGGTGAGCCAATCCAGGCGAGCTTGTCGTGTATACTACTTTTGTGACATGGTTAATAACCCTTTTAGATTTTAACTAGTCTCAACACTCTGTTCTTGTTCATTTTTTTTAACTACCCACATTATACTAACACCGGACTTTGACAAACACTGATTGCTACTTACACTATTTACCTGACACTTTCTCAACACTGACTTTACTATTTACAAAACTTATCTCACACTTTCACTAATACTGACTTTACTATTTACAATATCTTAACACTGATTACGTTATCTATTTATAATGACCTTTCCTAGTTCTTTCCACAAAACTCTGTTCTTTGCTGTCCTCGACCATTGTTTCCCCTCTTCTTTGGTAAATATGTCAGACCATCTGAGACGTGGTCTTCCCTGTCCTCTCTTTCCGACGTAGGGGTCCCACATCGTGACTGCATGGGTCGTATATTATATCAAAATAAACTTACAGGAAACAAAAAAAAAAAACACATAAATCTAGTTATTAGAAAATATTTCAGAATGCAATTGTATTGATTCCTTTAGTTTTATTTATTTGGCTTGCTTTTTGTTCGAGTAATTTTTATTCACAAGAAAATCAACGTTTTTTTTATGAATCTGGTACTAGCGGGAGCCCTAGAATCCACCCACCTATTTACAAACATGTTTGATACAACATATCGTAGTGAGCGTTTGCTACTAGGTCTAACTAATCAACTACAATAATTGATTTGATGACAAAGATTCGCGAGAGCAGCGCAGGCAGGAACAAAACTTTCTCCCATATGAAAACCTAGGAATTTGAATTTTGATCTGAATGAAGGGGGGGGGGGGCAACGGTGAATAGTTTAATCATTGAGTTGTTTGGACTTCTTCCATTGCTAATTTTCAAAAATTTCAGCACAACGTTTCGAAGAGTGAATCTCTCTTCGTCGTCAGGTGAAAACCTACTGTGGGGATCATTACAAACAGCTAGCGTGTCAGTTTGTAGTAGTATTAACACTGAACACAAAGAAGGTAGCTAATTAGGGGATAATGTTCTTTAGTATTTATTTTACTTTTTTGCCTTATCTTTATAGGTATTATTTGGATTGTTTATTGCACTTTTGATAAGGAAATGAATTGTTTATGTATATAAATTTCACTGTTTTTTTTTTCACATTTATTTTATTTATTTATTTTTTTTTTTTTTTTTTGTGAAACGTCGCATGAAACTGGATTAGTTATAATTGTGATAATGATAATTGATGATAGCAATAACAATAATTATTACCGTTTTATTAGTTATATTTTTTTCTTTCTTTCTTTTAAGATTCAAACTGTGCATAGTTATAGCACGAATGGCCGTACAGGCTCATGCAAAAGGATCTTGTGTACATGTGTTTGCATTTATTATGTATAAATAAATGCACTTCATTTATTCAAACTGACAGATGGAGGCATAGTTATAGGTATCCTACTAGCAAAACTCAGCTTTGACGTCTCCTGGTGCGCATGCTATACCCCTCTTAACCCCCCTCTGCAGTAGGCGTGAGAGCATGCTGGGAACGGGAGCATACGTCATCTGCGCGAGACAGTCACGCCCGCTGGTTTCTGCGCACTGAGTTTTCCTTGTTGGATTCCTATAGAAGAATGAGAAGCTCGCTTGACGGGAAAAGTAATGAGTGAGGATCAATAATTGTTTACTCAATATACGTCAAAATTACGTACTGGTTCGATAGCATTCTAGGGTTAAAATCATGTAGCGGGCAAATATAAGCCGACCGCGTCTGGTCTCAGTCCTACTGTGTTAATTTTCCTCCAGATGGCTTGGGTTGGATCTCTGAGTTGGTGGACAGAGCAAATTTTGTAGAGGATTTTTATCGGATTACTCCAGTTCCCCTCTTTCAATCCACCAACACTTTTCAACCCCCTTTCTCTCTCTCTCTCTCTCTCTCTCTCTCTCTCTCTCTCTCTCTCTCCTTCATTTCATCTGCCATCTTCAATAGTTACAAATAGGCTGAAATGAAATCTTTTGCGTAGTACTAGCACAGTCTAGTATATACAGTCACGAAGCTCGAGTTTTGAGGGTGCTAAGAAAATAGATTGTGCCGTTACTATTTCGCATTGTCTGTAATGGGGCGATAGTAGCGATCCTAGTGGTGAGCAATTATCTATGGTTGCATATTTACTACGTATTGAGCTTCGTGACTGTATATACTGTACTAGACTGTGGTACTAGCTTCCGATGTTGATATAGGTTGAAAGGGATTGGGGCTTTGAATCCGTTTGTCAGCAGCACGGAATTCACGAATGGTACTCAATGGCCACATGACGGACTTCGAGAAATTATCACGTGTGCATACAATATAAGGACACACAATGAGCCGATGCGAGTTCTGTTCAAATGCATAAATCCGTTACGAGTTCGACACTCGAGAAAGTCAAGCCAAATACAGTAGAATACACCTATAGACTGACTACGGAGCGCATTCGAGGACCGTGACTCTGTGTTTGTTTACAATAGATTTATTGATATATTACAAGGGTAAAGAGGGGTTTACGTGTGATATAGAACATTGAAATTATGTTACTCAAATGGTCCACGTGGGCAAGTCAAGGACTTAATAATTTTGTTGTGCCGCAAACATTCGCATTTCTTCCTTACAACACTGGCTGATTGTTTTTTTTTTATTACATACAAATCATCCGATACGCGACACGCTTTTAAGGTCAAGATAAGACGTGATTGCTAACCCCGATCTCTCCCACCACTGATCCAAAAGACTCTGTGTACATAATAACAATTGGCTATATGAAACACACGAGTGCAATGAGCGTGTAAACTTGAAGTAGCAAAAGATTGCTGACGTTAACCTTTCGACTGCGACTGTAATATAGTACAGCTGAAATTAAGAAACCACGATAGATTGTCTTGGTATTTACGTATTTCTATTTCCTTGCTTATTACTAAATTCGACTCAGTGAATGAAATATATAATTTAAATTAATCTGAATGTCATACGAGGTTGAATCAAAAAGTAAGGTAACAAGAACTCTCACGGGTGACGTATTCCTCCTCTTGTTCGAATTTTCCTCCAGGACCGCAGCAGCAAACCACACTTTTATCACGCAGCCATTAGATAGCGCATATGTTGCGTCAGACCCTCGCAATATCAGTTTTTAAGTTGGTTATTTAAGGACGCTGTATCAACTAGAGGTTATTTAGCGTCGATGGAATTGATGATAGCGAGATGGTAATTGGCGAGATGAAGCCGAGGATTCGCCATAGATTACCTGGCATTCACTTTACGGTTGGGTAAAACCTCGGAAAAAACTAACCATGTAATCATCCCAAGCGGGGATCGAACCCGCGCTCAAGCACAACTTCAGATCGGCAAGCAAGCGCCTTAACCGAATGAGCCACGCCGGTGGCGCAATATCAGTTGTAAGATGGTTGCATGCACGGAAACATGGTCAAACGTGGAAGTGTTTCGTGTGATCGCTGATCAAGTTTTGCGTATGAAGGGCACCTCATCAGCAGAAATACATCATCAACTTGTTGAGGTGTACGGTACGAAACGGCGCTTCCGGTGTGAGGTACTGAACCATTCTTTCTACAGCTCCGACCTGGTACTCAGTGATTTCTATCTCTTCGTACCGTTGAAGAAGCACCTGAGTGGTAAGGGATTAAGCACCGATACGGTCTTTCAGCAAGCCGTTGTGATGTGGTTTCAGGGACTTGATATAGATTTCTTCTATTCCGGCATCGATGCCTTGGTCTACCGTTGGCACAAGCGTTTGGACAAGCATGGTGGCTATGTTGAAAAGTAATATGTACCAATGCCCTACTACTGTGTATCAATATATCTGCCTGTGAAATAAAGTTTGTCCTTGAGAGTTCTTGTTACCTTACTTTTTGAAGCACTGTAGTGCTGGTGCTCCACTTTTGAAGGATTTTCTGCAGTTGTTATTGTAGTACTCTCATTCACGGAAAAAACTGCTCTTTGCTTGCCGTGGTCACCTCTCTCCCCTCAATCTCGCTTGTTTCTGTTTCTCAGTCTGATTCTCAGCGATGCAGCTCAAGATTGCATTTGGGTTCCTCATGAGCAGGAACGGATTTATATGGACTAAAAATATATGAAATATGTAAATATATATGTAGTTATTTTTACCAAAATATGGAATTAAATATGGATTTTTACCAAAATATGGAATTAAATATGGACTTAAAATTATAAAAAAATGACTATGTACGTTAAATATTGGTACATTTTAATCAAACTAAACAAAAAATATAATGGACGTACCTTATCTTCCAATGTAGTTTCAACAAAACACAATTTTTATTGTCTGTTACCATAACAATAGGTTACAAACATTTCTTTCAAGTGCTGAAAAGTGAATCTTCTTCTATTGTCTCTGAGGATAGATTTATACTGACTAAAAGAGCGTTCGACGTCACAAGAAGTAACTGGTACATAATTCTGTTTTCACAATGTCAAGATTGGGATAAGTCCAAGTTAATCTTCACTGTTGATTCACCACTCATCACAGCAACAACCTTTTGTAGTTCTTCATATCCAGGGTTTTTTGAAAGTACAGTGTCCACCTTAGCTCTTACTGCATCTGCAACTTTACCTCTACCACGATTCAGTTGTTCCACAGTACTATTTATAATTTCAAAACTTTCAGATAGTGAAAGGTGCCTATTTTGAGACTTTTGAGCGTTTTTATGATGCATGAAAATGTATGCTGAATGTGAGCTAAGTCATTCTTCACACTTATGTCACAGGTAACTGTTTTCGCAGTATCAATTGAGACTGCATCTTCAGAGTCCAATGCAAGGAGAACATTGTTAATAGAGTCTATATGTTCGGCATAATATTCAACTGCTTCTAGCCATGTACCCCATCTAGTTAAAATTGGCTTTGGTGGCAATGGAATTTCAGGGTACATTTCTTTCAACACGTTAACTCTACTGGGAGCTTTGAGAAATACTTTTTCACTGATGAAATCAACAAATCTACTTTAGGAAATTGTCTCTGACCACTTCTGCCACACGATGAAATGCATGCCACACAAGTAAAATGAGTCAATTTAGGATATACAACAGATAATGCTTGTCCAGCTTTGACCATATAAGGGCAGCATCGCTAATAAAGAATAACACATTATCGTACATAATACCCTTTGGCCACAGGATACCCATAGCTTCGTTGAACAGTTTAACTATAGTTTTGTTATTGCACTTTTCTAGAACATCACAATGTAAAAGAATTCGTTCAGAATATTGTTCACTTAACAAACCGATAACTACATTACCAACAAGTCTACCTTCTTTGTCGGGAGTCTCATCAATGGAAACCCAAATTGAACTATCTTTAATTTCATCTCTTATCTTCTGTATTGTCTCATCGTAGATGGATGGAGCATACGTCTTCTACGTCTTCCTAAGTGTTGACTCATCCGGGATTGTATGTTGAGTATATTTTTCAAGGAATTCCCTGAAGACCTTATTCTTTAGTTTGTAGAGAGGAATATCAGCAGAGATGAGAGAACGGCACAGGTCGATGTTAAACTCAGATCTTACATTCGATGTTGTTGGTTGTGTTAAAAACAATTGTCTCTGCTTGGAATTTAGTTGTTTGTTGGCCTGATGTTTACTAGTTGTAATGTGTTGTTGCACCAGGAACTTTTGTGTAGATGATACTGCACACTGACACAAATTACAAGATAATATTTTATTGTCAGTTGATAAACCATCTTCTTTAAATTCTGAAATGTAACTTGTTAGTTTTGATTTTAAATTGACTGAATGACGTACTTTTGGCATATTTACCGTCTTTATAGTATGAT
Source organism: Periplaneta americana (assembly GCA_025594305.2). Taxonomy (NCBI): domain Eukaryota; kingdom Metazoa; phylum Arthropoda; class Insecta; order Blattodea; family Blattidae; genus Periplaneta; species Periplaneta americana. Next base: position 70,312,320 of record JAJSOF020000005.1, read on the forward strand.
TTACAAAACTGAACCTATGTGTACTCTGACTGGCATTTAACTGTTGAGCTGCACAACTGAAGTCTGTTAAAAATTTTAAATTAAATTAATACAGTTTTGTAACTTACTTTCCCATTGTTGATAGGACTGCTAATTTTCAAATAACTCTGATGTTAAAGGGATTACTGAACATGTGTTTAAATCTCTATTGTTGAAATGTATTTTTAAAAGTTAATGGAATTTTGTTTTGTTTTATTGTTAAACCTAATATAATATGGACTGTTTTATATGAAATATGGAAAATATATGGAAATTAACGAAAATATGTACTAAACTCTAAAATATGGAAAAATATGGAAAATAAAAGTAGGGTTTTTCAACCCTACACATTGTGAAACATAAAGATAATGCAAAATATAAATTATATTAGCTTTATAAGTAAATATGTATTTACATATAAATCCTTTCCCTGCTCATGAGGTTCTCCCTTTTCCCCAGTATAGACATTGACATCATTTAGTCAACATTTCTCCATTTCATGATCATTTCATCAGCATTTTTCCGATCATCGGTCGGCAACGTACGGAGGAGGCTCTCTGTGGGGTTGCCTGCATCTGAATTCACAGCGGGGCTTGGTGCGTTTGGCTGGTGTGGGTGAGATTGCGTCTCTTTTAGGGCGTCAAGCGTAATGTTACAGGGTAGACAAGCACCCGCGTGACAGCGGCAAACTCACCCCCATATTCAGAAGGAGAAAAAAGGTTAAATGCGCTGTTTAAGTTCAGTCAAGATTGAGGTCGTTGACAATCCACGTCATGGTCTGTTGGAATGTGCACAAACGCAAGTCATGGTATTTAGTAACACAGCGTCTGTGTTTACTTTTCTTCCCTCGGCCTCTTCCCCGCCTGTCTATCCTGGTAATTAGACCTGTACAGTCTGAGAAAAGACATTGTTGCATTACACCTGACCACTGCGAGTCATTGTGATAACCAGAGACCGGAAGTTTAGGCATTATGAATCATTAAAATAGGCATGCAAAAAGGCATTATAAATAGCTAAAATACGCAATAAAAGACAATTACAAAAACCTTGCACTAGACCCACAACCTTGCACTTTCCACAAAGGGATTTCGGCAGCAAGAAAACTTTACGTAAGTCGAACGCAAATTGATATTTTCGACTCGATGTTGCAATTACTGTTGGAAGCAAAGAAATCTTCTTCCCAGTAGCCTTGGAAAGTGCATTTTTGTGTTTGGTTGTACTGATATGTTGCGATATGAAATATTTAGCTAGCTACAACAACGTCGCAATGAAGACTGAAAGAAAAATAAGCGTTAAAAATAACGTTAGCCCGCACTCATTGTTGCCTTGTCAAATAAACACAAGCGATAATTAAAACGCTTACTGTTATACATTTTTGCACGGCAGCACTCATTGTTGCAAAGAGAATATGAACTGACTGAAAGACAATAAATAATATACGTACACTCGGTGAAGTCACTTTCATTGTAGCGGTTATAGAAATAAATTAAAATATACCTGCAGGCAGTTTTTAATAATAAATTAATAAATAATACATAAATAATCAAATAAAGGCAAAAAAAAACATTTATTTTGTAAATTAGGTTTTTATATTAAAAAAGGCAGAAAATGGCAACATAAAACTGTGACGTTTCAATCACAAAGGTATAATTCGTGCAGATTTGCTTTGAAAATGAAGATAGATTTAACACATTTAAAAAGGCATTCTGCCAAAGTTCCGGTCTGTGGTGATAACATTCTTACAATATCGAATTTGTACCGTTGCACTTTGACATATGGTTGCAGTATTACCACATCTTACATTTCTTGGACGCAAAGGGCATCATCGTCCGCCAAATTTGAGCCCACACTCACATTAGTATCATATTTAGAAGCAGTATTATACAGTTCTCGGGGCGCGCAGTAGCGTTGCAATTAAGGTGTAACACTGCAAAGTCGGAAGGTAGCGAGTTTATTTCCCGGTAGGGCCATGGATTTTCTCCAATGATCCAATCCTTCTGGCCGCATTATGACCCTGGGGTTATTCAGCCTCTCGCAAGTATGAATATCAAAGGGATTTATTTGGGGGTTCAGATCGGTATGGCATAGTTGCGCCTCGCGGTCAATTGGGAGGCCTAGGCATGGCATAATTGCGCCCCGAAGAAACCAGATAGCAAAATGGACATGGCATAGTTGCGCCCTGAAGAAATCAGGTAGCAGAATGGACATGGCATAGTTGCGCCCCGATGGACATAGTACACACGAAAGTGATTGTCATAATATAAACAAATTACTTACAAATATTACAGTGATAGCTGCATTGAAATCAGGGAGGCCTAGCATATGGTCAATTTTACTATTTAAAATAACATTTTTTTATCGGTCACACACAATAAATGAACTGCATTTTTGTTTGTACATCGATATCTGAACCCTATGGTACAGGGTTTCGAAAATTGAAACTTAGAACCATTGTGAATTATTAACTCTTTATCCTTTTCACTAAACTTTACATTAATTTTAAATTAACCTCACTATACGCCACAGACGGTGTGAAAATCATTAATAAAATGTCAAAGACTGCTAAGCCCCCATATTCCAACGGCTCACTCATTTCAATATGTCAGTTAATAAAGTACTGCCAACTTCATGGTGTTCATTTTAAGGGTAGGCTATTGATAATCACTGCATAAACAGTATAAAAACAGTTAATAAAGTACTGCCAACTTCATGGTATTTATTTTAACGGTAGGTTATCAATAATCACTGCATAAACAGTAGAAAAACAATTAATAAAATATTGCCAACTTCGTGGTATTCATTTTAACGGTATCGATAATGAATATTAAATCGCATAAGAAATCAATAAGGTTGGTTGATTACGAGGCTCGAGTTTCCGTAGTGTCTTTTTCTTTACCTATTTCATCGGAGCGCAACTGTGCCATCCCCTTTTCTCTACCTGATGGGAACAGGGCGCAACTATGCTCACAAAATAGGGACCCTTTTTTATCTGCTGCATTTTATCTTACCGTGGGGCGCAACTATGCCCTGCCCGTTCAGATTTCCTCTATTCTCACCAGATCCATAAGTCTTTCTAATACACTTCCTTCAGAAGTTTAACTCTGCCGCCTTCATACTGATACGTCTTTCTTGCGCTTAAGTCATTCCGTCACCTTACAGTGTGAGTGATATAGAGGTTTCTTTATATCAAGGTGTATGTTTGGATTCCTCAAAACAGGATGTAATATCCGTGTACTTTCTTGAGAAGAAAATTAATGGATCACAGAGCTGTCTTCTTTAAATTAATGCAGGAGAAAATTAATTTATTTTTCCCTCGGTCATGTATTCTTTTCGTTTTCACCTGCGAAACCAATCTCTGAGAAACTTCTTCGTAGAGCATTGTAAAGTAGTAAATGTGAAATTTCTCTCTTACAGTAGTTCCTGTGCGACTTCCCTTCTCCTGTATAGAAAACTAGGCGTGTTCAGAGTATGTTGGCAGATACGGTCGCTGTGATACAGCAGATCATTGTTCTGATATTATTTTATGTCATACTTTATCTTGTCGTGCAGAAAAGCAGGAAGCTGTCCAACGCATATTGCCATTTCCCTAGGTCACACATTTGTCGATAAGATAACTCAGCGTGTTTGCTTCACGTGCCGTGTTGACCTGATTGATTCATTCATCTTTTATACTGTTTTGTTTCAGGTAAGTCGTGGTAACAACCAATGGTCTCTACCTTGCACTGACTTCAAGGCGTAAGTTGTTGAATTATTTAAATATTATTCCGCATGATGGAAAATTAATATTCGCTCCTGTTAATTCGAAAGACTGACATACCTATCACTAGAGCCCATATGTTAGGCAAAATGCCTTTTTTAAACTGAGTATATGTATGAAAGACCTATTAGAGATAAACACGTTTCCACACTTTTGGGGACGATAGGCCCAATTTTTATTTTTCCTTTTTCTGCCTATTTTAGCTCCCGTTGCCTATTTTAAGGTTAAATGCCTTTTAAGCCTTCTTACGTCGTTATTATACATTTTCTATATTTTTAATGCATTTAAAATAAACCGCATATAAATTATATCAAGAAATAAAAACGAACGGTTGTACAAATTAAAAATATATATTCACCTCACACAAATATTTGCTGAGAATCTTATTCTCCAGCAATACATACGTTTCCAAGAAGTCGGTAAACTTTTCTCCTCTACCGATTCCATCTTTTATGTCACTTAACAAAGATGTTTGAACAGTATAACCCTCAGTGCTCAGGTCATTTCGGGGTTTACCAGCGAAAGAAAGGGGATGAGAGAAGTATTAAAAGCAAGTCTCCAGGTCCCGTTACTGTTGTCGCTTGCACGCACAGGTCACGGGTACTTTGAAGTCTCTAATCCCTTCTCACACCCCTCTTTTTGAGACAATACACAATCGGTTTTTTCCGATCTCTGAAAGAAAGTAGAGACAGTCCTTCTGAAATAAGTTGTTTTAAGTTTGCTCCAATCACTTCAGTAGAAGCAGAAAGATCTTTTTCCACCATGAAAAACGTTCTCTCTGACAGGCGGCTCACTATGACAGTTGACAACTTAAAAAAGCATCTTGTTGTGACATGTAACCAAGGAAAGTGAGTACCGTATGGGATAGTTTATTAAGTATTTGTATATTTTTTGTCTGTTTCCAAGAATAAATGCCTATTTCACTGCTTATTTTTACAATTTTAATGCATATATGGCTGCCTATTTGAACCAAAATAAATGCCTAAACATCAGGGCTCTACGTATCACTAAACAAATTTCAAATACTTTCGAGTCATACAAGACAGTTTCACTTTCCATTGTGCTAATGACGAAGTCATTGCCTTTTATCTTCAAGCCTATCGGCTACCTGTAGATTTAGGTTCCTCCAACGTTAGAATATAGAAACTTGGGTAATTAAATATTCAGCATTCCTTGAAGATTATTTACTCTGACTCATGACTGGTCAAAAATTGAGCGTGTATGTATGTGAGCAAATCAGGAGGAGAGACCTAGCATGTGAGCTGCGCGAAGGGAAAGGATGGCCGATCAGGAAGAGAGTTTGGCTCGTGAAAGGTGATGGTCGTTAATATTACACAAATTTATCGACACGGAAATTCAGCTCAGACTAAAACATTATCTTTCCCCTCAATATCCAGTGGTGATACAGCCACGGCACATGATAAGATCGCACAACAGGTTTTGTCTCCTCAGCTGTATTCATATGTACAAAATGTAGACGTGTGTGTGTGTCTGCCTATAATCTTGTATATTCCATATAAACCTAGTACAATTTTATTATGAAATAGTACTAGAACACTCCAGTAAAGTCTAGTTAGTCTTTACTTGGAATATAGAAGGAGGACTTGTTCGATTACGTTTATCATTTTGTCCTTATATCTGCATTGAAACTTCAGATTCTTAACCATTTCATCAGGGCAAAGTCCCAAATATAAATATGCTGTAATTTATCAGTGAACTAAGAGGTATGGCTTAATTAAGAGATTGATATTTCCAATAAATTCAATGAAATTCAAACAAGCTTTATATTTAATAATAAAACACACGTGTTAGGTCAATAATACAGTGTTCGTTGATTTGATGAAATATATTAAAGGTTACACTAATAAGTACAAAAAGTTTATAGAAGATGTTAGTCAGACATGTTTCGAGATGCTTCTCCATCTTCAGTCACTAATTACAACGACGATGTAGTTCAGTTGTTCGAACCGTGTTCTTGCTTGGCTTAAAGGAGACACGGTTCGAACAACTGAACTACATCGTCGTTGTAATTAGTCACTGAAGATGGAGAAACATCTCCGAAACATGTCTGACTAACATCTTCTATAAACTTATTGTACTTATTAGTGTTCATACAACTGTAACATACTTACTTACTTACTTACTTACTTACTTACTTACTTACTTACTGGCTTTTAAGGAACCCGGAGGTTCATTGCCGCCCTCACATAAGCCCGCCATTGGTCCCTATCCTGAGCAAGATCAATTCACTCTCCATCATCACATCCCACCTCCCTCAAATCAATTTTAATATTATCTTCCCATCTACGTCTTAGCCTCCCTAAAGGTCTTTTTCCTCCGGCCTCCCAACTAACACTCTATATGCATTTCTGGATTCGCCCATACGTGCTACATGCCCTGCCCATCTCAAACGTCTGTAACTGTAACATATCACCTTTAATGTATTTCATCAAACAAACTTTAGTTTGAAATTTCTAATGAATATTATTAGTAAAATAATAGGCCCAATAAAGGTTCAAATATATTGAAAAGAATACCCATTTGCTGAAAATCTTCATGAAACCCTTCAAGATTAACTTGCATAAAAATTCGCTTATCGTTTCTAGTTGTATTTTTATTTGGACAACACAGATAGGTGCACAGGGCGAAATGAGAGATGCCTTTAAAACACAGAATGATAGATAGTAAGAACTAATACTAAGGCCGTGGAGTATGTAATAAGGTAACTAAAATATAGGTCACATTGTGGATATTATCTGTTGCTAATGTTACGACATGGATTTTCTTATCTCAGCATCGTGCCGACCACAGATTTCTATTGCCTTCGGTCGGATATAAACCTGCTAACTTCTTATCCAGTGAGCATGGTAATCACTTGAGCAATGAGTACATCAATATCATAAATGAAAATTATGAAATATGTTGCGGGATGTGTGTTGTGGAGTGTGATAAAAATTGTATCTTGAGAATATTAAATAAAAAAATAATATTAAAGACGGTTATGCATAAATATAAATAAATATGTAAATAAACAATGTGAGCATTTATTTGTAAATGAAGAAAAACTAATATAATCGAAATGTTAATGGCCAAAGGAATAGGGCTATCTTTATGAGAACGAGTCAAAGACTTCGATTCTGAATCTCGATCGAAGTACTTTGAAAAGACTAAAAGTTCGGACAGCTGTCAGATTTTCAACGAAAGTATAGAGCATTGATCTCTGACATCACTTCTGTTATTGTCAGTGGAAAAAAATAATCTAAGGCTGCTCTTTTTCATGTAAATTAATTTTTCCTTTTCATCTTACTCCATTGTCATCAATAACATTTCTACTCGTAGTTAGTAGTGCATTCGGAAATGTACCCCAGATACTTATAAAAGCAGATTATGATTCTGATGATGGTGTGGACAATGACGATAATGAATAGGAGAATGACGAGTAGAGGATGAGAGCGATAATGGAGACGAGTAGAATGAGACGAGGACGAGTAAAACAATGCCGCCGATGAGGAATAGGATGTGGACGATAGCGAGTACAAATAGAATAGGACGAGGACTAATAGGAATAGGAGGATGACGAGGAAATGTAGAAGTAATAGAACATTGACTATGGCGAGGAAGCATAATAGAATCATGGGGAGGACTAATAGGAATGGAATTATGTAGAGGACGAATAAGAACAGATCAGTGGAGAGGACGAATATGAGAACTATGAGGAGGGCGAATGAAGGTAGGCCTATGGATAGGACGAATATGGTAACTAAAGGAGGACGAATAAGAGTAGAACTATGAAGAGGACAAATTGTTGTAGAAATATGGGGGCAGAACTATAGAGAGGAATAATAATAGAACTCTGGTGAGCACGAATAGCAGTGAAACCATGGACATAACGATTAAGAATAGAACTATACAGTACGAACAAGAGTATAACTCTCAAGAAGATAAATAGAAACAGAACTATGGAGAGGACGAATAGGAGTAAAACTATGGTGAGGATGAATATAACTACAACTTACTAGGGAAGACGAATGGAAGTATAACTATGGGGAAGACGAATTGGATTAGGACTATGAGGACAAATTGGAGTAGAACTGTGAGGACGAATGTGAGTAGTTCTATGGAGAGGGCGAATATAGGAACTATGGGAGGACGAATAGAGCAATGGAGAGAACGAATAGAAGTAGAACTATGGAAAGAAGGAATAGGAGTTTAACTATGGCGAGGACGAATAGAAGTTTTAACTATGAGCAGGACGAATGAGAGTAGAACTATAGGTAGCAGGGATAGAAGTAGAACCATAGGAATGAATAGATTGGAACTATGGATATAACGATTGGAAGTGGAACTATGGGGAGGTCGAATAAGTGTAGAACTGTGGACAGGACGAATGGTAGTAGAACTTTGAAGAGAACGAATTAAAGTATAACTATGAAAGGGACGAGTAGGAGTAGAACTATGGAGAGGACGAATAAGAGTCTAACTATGGTGAGGACGAAAAACAGTAGAACTATGGGAAGGATGAATGGCAGTAGAACTATGGAGACGAAGTATATGACTAGAATGAAGGCTAGGACAAATGGGAGGATAACGATGATGAGAACCACCGAGAAAAGCAGGAGGAATACTAGGACGAGTAGGAAGAAGAGCACGATTTCCAGAGATTGGAGGGCGTGAGATTGACGATAACAAGGGCCTTGGATCATGATAATGACGGAAACACATTTTACATATAATAAAAAGTTAATAGTAGTTAATTTTTATATTATGTTCAATGACTACTTCAGGAAGTAAGTTTCCCTTAGGCCGTTTACGGAAAGAAAACACAATTTCATGGAAAGATTTATTGGAACAGATACAGCAATTGTTGAGGTATTTTCAACATATTCTCCACCGGAATTGAGATATTTGTCATACCGCGGGATCAACTTTTGTATCCCTATGTGATAGAAGTCTGCCGCCTGGGATCGGAACTAGTGTGTGACAGCCGTCTACACCTCTCTGTTGATTCCATGGTATGACAAATGTCTCAATTCTGGTAGGGAATACGTTGAAAAATATCTCAACAATTGCGGTTCCAATAAATATTTCCATGAAATTGTGTTTTCTTTCTATAAACGGCCCCAGGGAAACTTATTTTCTCGACGACCCTCGTAATTGCAATTGGGTGGCCAAAATTTGTATAAGCACTTGTTTTGACATTATTAAATGGTGAAAGAAAAAGAAGCAACTTTCTTATCTGCCGCCGTGAGAATGTTTGCTTGTAAGTTGTAAAAAGTACAGTTGCGGTGAGATAGGAAGGAAGTTGAAAATATCCAATTTGATTGACGATTTCTAGGAAAGCGTGCTATCAGAATGTGTGAAATTCGCTTCCAGTCTAATTAAGGCAACCTGTTTCGCACCACTGCCCCAGATATGCAGGCCACTCTCATATCAGCTGACGCAGGCGATCTCCTGCTTTATTCTACTGCATGCAACTCATATATAGAGGCGTAAGGGGATGTCGGTTACTGCGCATTTACTCCAGAAATTTTCCACTGCTTGATATGAAAATAGTTTGCCTTCATTAGAGTGTGAGCTTAGATTGCTTCCAGCACACAATAAGCCAGGCAAATCAATATAACTCATAGCAAACAGCGTCGTCACCAACCTTACTATGAGAAAAAAACTTACAGTACATGCAAAATGTAGCCCTATATGAAACTTCCAATACGACGAATTTCATAAAATACTAGCATTACAGTTGGCAAACACTGTCAGTAGACACCACGTTCAGCCAGCGAGAGGTCGATAACTATCGCTTTAATTTACTTACTTGTTATATTCTATCAGTCTTACTAATAAACCGTGTATAGTTTTTATACGAGACTTATGCAGAGTTGAGACAGGAAACGTTACTAATAAACCGTGAATAAGCTATGGACGTATAAACAGGCTGTAACTATACAATGAGAATTGCTTTGCAGTAGTTATATACACGAAACCCCTTGTTTAAGCGTTGTATATAGGGAAAAAATGGCTGCCCCTTTAACAGCTGTTCGTATCGACTGTCATTTTATGATGATGTTTACCTTGTAACCACAGAAGAACAAACCAAAAATCATAGAATTATTAGAATAATATTGCTGTAGCTTGTACTGTTTGACCAAAATGTAGTGTGGTAATCGATTAGAGCCAGCTGTACTATCGATATTTAACACGCGACACTAGAGCGCTCTACCGGATTCAGTAGAGAACCTCAGATATTCTATTACCTTTCGTACCGAAGTAATTACGAAACTGTGACGTAGCTGTGTAACAGTTATACTGTTATACACGACGTATGTAGTGATTATTAGTAAGGAATTTACACACGACTTATAAACGAGCTACTCATTGTATAAGTATAAGACAGTTAAACGTCTGTATATAGAGTTTTTATTAGTAAGACCGTATGTGTCACTCCTGCAAAGAAATGACATCAAGTCCGGAATAAATTTAGTGATCGCACAAAGGTTTCCTTTGGTATACTTTAATTTTTAACTATTAATTTTATAAAATTGATAGACGTTTAGTACTTATTTTCATACTATGTACATCTCCACTACAGAATTAGACGAATTTCCGTTTCGTATTCTAGTCCTTTCAGCACCTTGTATCGTCTACAGTCGATGTTATGTACCCATTTCCATTCTTATTAAATGGCAAATAAGGAACTAGAAAAGGAAAAAACTGGCTATCATACAACATTATCTCCTGGCTTAATTGTCTCATGAGTGATGTCTTATTAGTGTGACGTATGAGTTACAAATCTGTCTTCGAACAGTTGAGAAACAAATTAGGATCCATTGTACTTGCGCGTCAGTACTGAATAAGAAACACGTTAATACCACAGTCTGCTATATACAGTCACGAAGCTTGGGATGATTTTTGCAGTTCTCGCGATAGTTGCCAGCCGCTTGGAGCGCTATGAGTACTAGGAACAATAGACTGTGCCACAGACTTCGTGATCTAATACAGGCCATAAGGTAGACCATGTAACTCGCTTAACCTGATCACGAAGGGCGGCGTTTCAACCATATAAATTAGTTAGAATGCATAAACAGTAACATATGTTTCTCTAAAATGTAGTGTAATTCCATTAATAAAATTTAAAACAATGATTATGAGACACTTTTGACATAATTCACTTGCGAGTTAAGATATAATATTATTTATGGTGTGAAAATGACGTTCGTATGTGTAATACCTGCCTTTATTTCGATTAAATATTTTGAAATTCTTGTACAGTACATTCATTTATGCACGATTCAATAATTTTCAATTGCACCGCACGGATATTTAGATATGTTGAAATTATAGGTTATGTTTACTGTACCAGTTCTCCCTTTCTGTCTAAATTTAGTGATCTCCAATGCCTTGCCATTCATATGAAAATTATAGGTTATGTTTACTATATTTAACTTATATACCTAAATTCGCAATTATACATTATAATTAAGCATAATGTCATGTATGATACTACTATTTAAGAAGCGAAGTAACACAATTGTACGTACACTAATTTCATAGGAGTGATATGGTAAATGTTTTGTCTAAAATTAAGGAAGGTAGATGTGCTAAATTGAAATCACAATATAAATTCTTTTTATTAAACTTCAAAATAGCTTCCATTCTAAACTTAAAATGTTGACGCGAACAGATTATGTCAACATGTAAAATTCTCTTCACATTAAAATAACACAGTTTTGTAATTATTTCTGCAACATATTATGCAACAAGAAGTAAACGGAACTTATGGACACATTACACTAAATAAAGCTTAGCAATGATACGCAATAAAGTTATAATATAATATTTCACTGAGCTCCATGCACTGAAATAGAAAACCCGAACAAACATTACGGCCTGGTGTAGATCGAAAAGGCATTGACTGTGCCGTATTTCGCATTTTGTGAAAAGCTATGTAAACTGTGAAATGTTCGTTATCGGTTGTAATAACTGTAAATGGCTAAAATACAATAATTTGAATAATAATATGGGACAAGGAGACGTTCGTAGTGCTGTAAATTGTAAGAAAAATAGGTTAGAGTTATCCTTCTTCCAAAAGATCCAGGAAGGTGAGTTTATAGAATATAATATATATTTTATGAAAATAATATATAAACCTTATGTATTTCATATTTCAATAGTGGAAGGAAGGTGTTAATTTTTTCAAAAGAACACGATATCGAAAGTGCAATACATTTTACCGTCTGCTAGGGAAAGAGTCTGATGAGGCGATAGTAGCGATCCTGGTGGTGAGCAACTATCTATGTTTGCATATTTAGTAAGTATTGAGCTTCGTGACTGTATATACTAGACTGTGTTAATACTGACCAGAAATATTGACACTACTATTGATCGTGTAGGGTCTCTAAAATATTGATGCGTACTGTCAGTAGTACTTACTCAGTATTGCTGACCGTGTAATGGCTGCATAAGAAATTGTGATATGACAATATTTTTGCCCCCAACAATTCCTATAGATGCCGGAGAAAGGGGTTTTCTATTTAAATTGTCTGGCGTTTAGGTAACTGTGTGATTTCTTCTCTTATGCTATTCAAGTATAACATATTCAACTTTGAGCTTAACAGTAGTTATTCAAGACAAGACACTATACTAAAAGACACCATAGGCCTACTTCGATAGGTAAGAAGATTATTTTCTGACAACAAACTTGCTGTAAATCTTGTAGCACATTTTCAGATGCAACACTCTATAATTTTAATGAATAACGAGGCGATGGAAAAGTGTACAGGAGAATCTTTATTCCTAAGTTATTCCAGAATACGGTTGTGCAATGTGTTTGTAGGCCTATATGAATGTTTCAATTTTTTATTAAGTAGCCCACCAGAATATTGTACGAAATGGAAATATAAAAATTGGAGATTTATCCTTCGAAGAGGTGGAAAAATTCAAATACCTTGGAGCAACAGTAACAAATATAAATGACACTCGGGAGGAAATTAAACGCAGAATAAATATGGGAAATGCGTGTTATTATTCGGTTGAGAAGCTCTTATCATCCAGTCTGCTGTCCAAAAATCTGAAAGTTAGAATTTATAAAACAGTTATATTACCGGTTGTTCTGTATGGTTGTGAAACTTGGACTCTCACTCTGAGAGAGGAACATAGGTTAAGGGTGTTTGAGAATAAGGTGCTTAGGAAAATATTTGGGGCTAAGCGGGATGAAGCTACAGGAGAATGGAGAAAGTTACACAACACAGAACTGCACGCATTGTATTCTTCACCTACATAATTAGGAACTTAAAATCCAGACGTTTGAGATGGGCAGGGCATGTAGCACGTATGGGCGAATCCAAAAATGCATATAGAGTGTTAGTTGGGAGGAAAAAGACCTTTAGGGAGGCCGAGACGTAGATGGGAGGATAATATTAAAATGGATTTGAGGGAGGTGGGGTGTGATGATTGAGACTGGATTAATCTTGCACAGGATAGGGACCGATGGCGGGCTTATGTGAGGGCGGCAATGAACCTTCGGGTTCCTGAAAAGGCATTTGTAAGTAAGTAAGCCCTTTTACAGTATATTCGCTCATGTACTCGACGCACTTGCTTCGAGCCGACTACGTCACTGTCTTCTTCATTGTAAGAAAGCTTTATTAACAAATTGTACCAAATTGTATATGATAAAATAATCCATGTTGAATCCTTCGTACACTACTTTTAACACTTGAATAAAAATAATTGATTAAATGGCGATCTTACTCGTGTTAATTATGTAAGCATGTGCGGCTTACAGCTGTTTCGGTGCTATTCGACACCATCCTCAGAGCCTACTAGATCTCGGCGCTATCTCAACTTCGCTGCTTGTTGTGTGGGTGCGTTCGTGTGATGAAGAGTTGTGTCAAGTAGTGTGTGTGTTCTGAAATTGATCTGTATGTTGAGAATTTAACTGGGGTGTGTTTTAGTGTGTCTGTAAATTTCATATTGTTCTACTGTGTTGAGTTTTTTTTTGTTTTTGGGTTATATGTGTAGGATTTCCATGTCTGTATTTGTTATTGTATGTGTGGTTAGCATTAGTTATGCGTTCGGCATATGTAGATGTATTGTGTCCTCTGGTTATTGCTTTAATGTGTTCTTTGTATCGAGTTTGGAGTGATCTGCATACATAGCATACAGAACAGAAAACACACTACAAAGACATCTCAACACACAAACAACACAAACAAATAAATACAACCACACAGGCGTATACAAACTCACATGCAATAGTTGCGACAGTTTCTACATTGGACAGACAGGCAGATCATTCCAAACTCGATACAAAGAACACATTAAAGCAATAACCAGAGGACACAATACATCTACATATGCCGAACACATAACTAATGCTAACCACACATACAATAACATAAATACAGACATGGAAATCCTACACCAACGAGTTAGATACTATAGAGAGGACAAAGACCTCAGAAAGTTGAAGACAATTGAACATTGGTCCGCCATGTTTCGGTTAGTCAAAACAAAGGGGCGTGGCTCGGATGTTGTAGGAAATGACTGTGATGAAGTTAGTATTATTGTGAATTGAGTTACATATTAAGACTATGTTAACAAGTAAAAAGTAAAATACACACAAAACTTTACGTTTTATAACAGCTGTAGGCCTATGTTTTATTAGTTTCACTAAATATAGCCCAGATATTAAATGACAAGCTATACTCGATGCAACCAAAGCAAAGCACCTAAAGATGGATGTATTTAATCGGCAGAAGAAAAATAAATAATTTTTTGACTTCGTCACAAATTTAATTATTTTACAGCTTATCTAACCTAATATGAAATTATTTAATTCAGTGCTCACCAGGTGATTTCAAGAGAGACGACGTATGTAACTAATAGGAGTAAAATATAGGAAAGGTAGTGGCGAAAATTAAAAAAAAAAAAATCCAGTAATTAAGTTATTGAGAAAAATTAATTTGAAATTGTAATTAACACAGAACTTTTGAAAACTGCAATTATTAAAACTAGAAATAACCTCTTAGTATGCAACATAAAGAATGACACTAATAGAAAGTTACTCATGATCATAACTCACCACATTTATTGAAACGATAAGATACTTACGATTAACATTGTTATCAGAAACAACAGGAGCCACAGCTAGGTACACTTCTTTTCGCGTGATGGAGACATCATGTAGTCTAATATAATTTGAAACAAACATTGATCACACGTGTCTCCCAACTAGGCAGAGGATTTTGCAGAATAGAACTGTTCTTACATTATTTTGAACAATAATGACAAATTGTGTGTGATGCAAGTGCTAACTTTCCTCTTTGTTAACAAAAAGAGTCCTACCCATTAATAAAAAGAAAATTGGAGTAGGCCCTATAAACACAATAAATACCGGTACTAAACTCTTGATGGTACAAACTTATTAATACAGATATTTCGCTTATGCTCAGTCCGTCTTATCTTATAATTCTCTGCGGCAATGGTACCTGTATTGAGAGGGTTTAATTATCCAGCAACGAATATTATGATTTACGGTACATCTCATTTAAATCCGAGGAATGAGACATTTATGGCAATTTTAAAGTCTTAATTATTACTTTTTCATTTATAAATCAGCTTTTACAAAACCTATAGTGAAATGTTTAAATTAAATATTGATGTATCTGAAAAATATAATACATGTATACTTCGCACGAAAACATGACGACCTTCCCTCATCCCCTTCACCAGTTAACTGCAGGCACGCGCAAGGGATAAACCCTTAGCCGAGTTGCCAATTCTTGAAGTCATTGTGATTTGCGAACGTTTTTCACACTGTGTTCCGTGAAACCGCGATTTTCAGAAAGACTATATTATCTTTGTAAATATACCTTAATTTATAATTACTAAAACAAAATTGGTATAAAAATGAACAAACTTATTTTAAAAACACTTTATATTTATATTTTCACTAATATGTTTTGCCTAAATAAACAAAAAAAAAAATGCAGACTTCTATAATAAGTGTTAAATTCTCATGTTATTGAAGTTCCAGAATTTTATACTTAATTAAGAATGTTGCGCTGGTAAAATTTTCTGAAATTGTGATCATTGAATAGTTATAGAATTTATAGTACAAAAGAGTAAAGTTAGATTTTATCAGCTTCGCCTTGGGTGATAATTTCCACGAACGCATAAAATCTGTTTACTCTAGTGTGCTATACAATATTTTATTCATTATTGGTATGTAAATTTAATTTTAAATTGTAGGGCTTTTCTTTGTAATGTGTTGTTGGCGAAGAAGTTTATTTACATTCATTTTAATTAATGCTAATATGTTGGTTGTCATGTAGAGAGTGATTTAAAAACATTTAATTCACTGCTGTAAGTTAGAAAACTTTTAAGCACTGTTGTGAATAATGTCATATTTAGGTTGCTAAGGACGGTGTTGCTGTTGGCCATATCTCTTTCGCGTACTGTTCACATACTGTTCGGCGAAGTAAATCACGTATAAAATCGTCTATCTTACCGAATTCTGTTTTAATTTGTTTATTTTCTCTTTAGTCGGTGAACCGTAATTTTAATTTCTATGCCCATATATCCAAATTGCGTCCGATGTTAAGTGATTAAGATTTATACTTATTAAACTGCCTGAACTTTCGATTACTTTATGGATAGAATTTCTAACGTTAGACACAATTTTAACACTTTGTTTTCTTAGCTACGCTCCTCTGCAAATAAGATATTCTGTTTTCTTCGAACGGTGTTATTTGTTGTTCTTGTCGTGATCTTCAGGTGTATCAGGAGGCCTGGCTGCGGATCATCTGCTCCAACACTCATTAATCATGGCCGGAATAAATTAGACATATTGAGGCGCACAACGGTATAAAACAACACGTCGACAAAGACACTGAGAACGGGTGAAAGCCATCAGGTAGAGGCAATGACTGTTAGATTTGGCAATGCTGGGATCTATTGTATTTCTGCCACGCGGCTAGGGGTTGAGTAGAGGATGGGGGTTTATGAGGGATTACCAATTCCGAGAAGAGAGGCCGTCATGTTTCCGAGCCAAGTATACCAACTCGTTGCAGTGTACCTTTGCACTCCTTGCGGAGGCTGGCGGTACTATAGACAGTCATATTTTTAGGGAACGATCCATAGTACTCTTGTTACGCTTATCAGAGGTCTTCAGCATCTCTATAATATCTAACTCGTTGTCTTACACATACAACCCAAAAACCAAAAACTCAACACACTAGAACAATGAAATATACAGACACACTAAAACACACCCCAGTCAAATTCTCAACACAAAATTTCAGAACACACACACTATTTGATACAACTCTTCATCACACGAACGCACCCACACAACAAGCAGCGAAGTTGAGATAGCGCCGAGATCTAGTAGGCTCTGAGGATGGTGTCGAATAGCACCGAAACAGCTGTAAGCCGCACATGCTTACAAATTAACACGAGTAACATCGCCATTTAATCAATTATGAATAAAATAAATTGCATAGATAGAAAGCTCTTTATTTACATATAAGGTCTGTGCTGTCAGATACTGAGTTATTGTCATTTAACGATTACACGCCAGCGCGACTTATAATTTGTGTCCATCGCAGGCTAGCAGATAAACGTTATTCGTCGTTATCAAAAGAAAGTAATTATTTATTTATAATTGTATTCATTATAGAGTTTCTCCTGAAAACAGGCATCGATTGCAAACTTAATACAGTGTGATACAATAATAAGCAAAAAGATTTAAGATGTAAGGTTTAGAGAGATTTCGGTTCATGGGGAAGTTTTTAGTGTAAATATAAATTGCACACGCCTCTGTGTCAAGAGGAAAACACAGTTCTATTGAAATTACTGTGTAGTCATACAAGTATGAGGTAAGAATGTTTTCATATTCATAAATACTGGAGAGGTTGCCTTCAGCTTAGAGTCAAGGATTTCTTCGTTACAGGTAACATTTCTCAACTTATATCAACACGTGCGATGCTACGGACGATTGCGTAGAACGCTTCTAAAAGTAGAAAAATTAATTAAGACAAGTGTAAAATATTTCCTAATAATTCTTTGAGCTATTTGTGTTATACATTTTCTTTCCTCCATACTGCTATCTGTCGTTGTAGGCGAGAGGAAAATCACAATTATTGTACATTCACAAAAAATTTACATTAACATTAGGGGAGAGTTGGGTAGTATCGCACATCGGGTAATATCGGACAGTGAGTTTCTTTCATCTACCACCAGATGATAGTACCTGAATGACATGGTTACGTTTTTGTGATGTCGCATGCAGAAACGTAACCATGTCATTCAGGTACTACCATTTGGTGGTAGATGAAAAAAACGCACTGTCCGATATTACCCGATGTCCGATACTACCCAACTCTCCCCTAAACTTCTGACATACACATTTGAAATGCCAAATAGTTTCTACCTATGAACTTCTGTAACATTATATTTACCCATCCACCCTAACCCACACACCGATGCACCGATCCCACCCATCAATCCATCCGCCCACGTAGATATCCATTTACCTACCATCTACCCCTCCGGTCATCCAACTTCTCATCTTTCTTTTCATCCATCCCTGCATCGATCTACCCATCTATCCACCCCATCCATTTCCTCAACCGTCAACCCAATTACCCACTTAACCAACCCTCCTCCTATTAATTCATCCACTCAGCGAACATCCACTCTCCCCCCATATTCCTTCCATTCATCGAAGTATCTATATACTTATTGTAGCCTGTCTGTCTATTCTGGGGCCTTTCAAATCTCTTTCCGAAGATTGTCTGCTTTCCTCCCCGTTTTAAGGACACTCCATTATTAACATTCAATACTTTTGAGTCACCCTTAATCTGAAGTAGGATCCAACCTGAGACAAGAAAATAATGTGTGAATCATAGCTTTATCTAATGACATCACTGACAGAACTGAAGTAAATTTTTGGGTGTAATCATTTGCAATATATGGGCAGGGCATGTAACACATATGGGCGAATCCAGAAATGCATATAGTGTGTTCGTGGGGAGGCCGGAGGGAAAAGGACCTTTGGAGATAACGAGACGTAAATGGGAGGATAATATTAAAATGGATTTGAGGGAGGCAGGATATGATTGTAGAGAGTGGATTAATCTTGCTCAGGATAGGGATCGATGGCGGGCTTATGTGAGGGCGGCAATGAACCCCCGGGTTCCTTAAAAGCCATAAGTAAGTAAGTAATCATTTGCAATATGAAACAGTAAGTTAACATACGAGTCACCTCTGATTGAGGTTCTGGCTGATACATAAATCAGGCAGTACATCTCACTTGACGATATGTTTGTGTCAGAGGAAGAACAATATTATTTGAATACATCTGAAGTCTTATTAATGTAATATGTAACTAGTCAGCGATGTACGAGTATATAATGGAGAGGGAAATGAACTGGCCATCCTATCTCATTATCTCTTGACTTAGTTGCCTCTTGAGTAATGCCTTATTGATATACTTATAAGCAGGCTTTGACCTAGGGACACAGAGTAACCAGTATGAGGTTTAGAGTACACGGAGTATAAATGACGTCATGACCCGTGTGCAGTCATCCGACTGCAACAGCACAGGTGGTCCGTAATGTGCATTACCGTTGTGTGTAGGCCTATTGCTGCTTGGCTGCGGTACGTGTAACAGGCTTCGGCGTAGGGACACCTGATTGAAGGTTACAACTCACGTTAATACTTTAATGGTAGATATTTATTGTCTACGCTAGGAATGTACTGTATACAGAGTGTTTCAAAAATACGGGGCATAATTTCAGGTATCTATTTCCCACATGTAGACAATCAAAATAGTTCATTACAACATGTGTCCGGAAATGCTTTATTTCCGAGTTATGGCCTTCACAACATTGAAATTCACCGGAACGTTTTTCTTTCCGCAGGTCGTTGCCGTCAAAGGAGACATTAAGAGGGCACTCTGACAGTTCATTCCGAGGCGAAGGTTACATTCAGTGTTGTGTAGGCGTTAGACTGTGCGACATGTATTCAAATCAAGAGCTGGCAGAGATACACTTCATGTACGGTAAGGCGGACGGCAATGCTGCGCTGCCTCGTCATTTGTACCAGAAGAGGTACCCACAGCGACAATGTCCAGATCGGAAGACATTTGTACTTCTCCATTACCGTCTGTGCGAGTATGGAAAATTTAACTCTCCTGGTTTGGGAAGGGGACGACCAAGATCTACAACTCCAGAAGTACAGAAGTACACCTGATCTGAACCCTCTCGATTTCTACTTGTGGGGCCATTTAAAATCATTGGTTTATTCGTCTCCGGTGCCTGATTTGGAATCCCTTCGGAATCGAATTGTGGCATGTTCTGAGGACATACGCAATACTCCTGGAGTTTGGGATCGTGTTCGCAGGTCAATGAGACATCGATGTGAGGTCTGTATTCAAGCAGGAGGTGGACATTTTGAACATCTTCTGTAATGACAACGACCTGCGGAAAGAAAAACGTTCCGGTGAATTTCAATGTTGTGAAGGCCATAACTCGGAAATGAAGCATTTCCGGACACATGTTGTAATGAACTATTTTGATTGTCTACATGTGGGAAATGCATACCTGAAATTATGTCCCGTATTTTTTAAACACCCTGTATACTGCATTTGTACAGGATGAAATATATTTTGTGACGGACTGTTTACATGTTGAGACACTCGACCAACAGAACACTATCGTCCGTGCTTTCTTAGGACAGTTGAATAACTAAGATACGATTAAGAAAGTTTAATTTTGTTAATGTAAATGTATTTACACGTACATGTCACTATGTTCAAATAGCAGTTTTGATCATTTCAGTCTACTATACGTACAATGTAGCTTGTAAGTAGAGTCTTGCGTTTGGTTAACTAGAATCTCCAAGCAACTCGCAACAGGGTAGATTTGTACGGTACGGGGCATAGCTCGGCGGCGTCTACCTTCAGATCTGCAATGAACATACGAAAAGAAAAGAAAGCTAGTCGCTTAGAGACAGATTAGTGCTCTAATAGAAGAATTCGGTAACGAGCACTTCATTAAGAAAAAAGAAAATGTATTTTATCAGAAGGAGAATTTTTCATTTCAAACACTTAAAATGTCGACGTATACCTAACTTGCATTGGAAGTAACCAAACGCAGGACTCTACTTATCACGTTCGAAACATAAACAGAAAGTTGTTTGACGAATACAAGACAAGTAGTTCTACTATAAATATTAAGTAGCGATCCAAATATGAAATACCGAAAACTCAATTTTTATGTGAGCCAAATTGCACAAATTTCGCTAATATAATAATATTACTTACTTACTTACTGGCTTTTAAGGACTCCAGAGCTTCATTGCCGCCCTCACATAAGCCCGCCATCGGTCCCTATTCTCAGCAAGATTAATCCAGTCTCTATCATCATATCCCACCTCCCTCAAATACATTTTAATATTATCCTCCCACCTACGACTCGGCCTCCCCAAAGGTCTTTTACCCTCCGGCCTCCAACTAACACTCTATATGCATTTCTGGATTCGCCCATACGTGCTACATGCCCTGCCCTTCTCAAACGTCTGGATTTAATGTTCCTAATTATGTCATGTGAAGAATGCAATGCGTGCAGTTCTGTGTTGTGTAACTTTCTCCATTCTCCTTTAACTTCATCCCTCTTAGTCCCAAATATTTTCCTAAGAACCTTATTCTCAAACACCCTTAACCTATGTTCCTCTCTCAAAGTGAGAGTCCAAGTTTCACAACCATAAAAAAAACAACCGGTAATATAACTGTTTTATAAATTCTAACTTTCAGTTTTTTTGACAGCAGACTAGATGATAAAAGCTTCTAAACCGAATAATAACAGGCATTTCCCATATTTATTCTGTGTTTAGTTTCCTCCCGAGTATCATTTATATTTGTTACTGTTGCTCCCAGATATTTGAATTTTTCCACCCCTTCAAAGGATAAATTTCCAATTTTTATATTTCCATTTCGTAGTCTACAATATTCTCGTTACGAGATATAATCATATTCTTTGTCTTTTCGGGATTTATTTCCAAATCTATCTCTTCATTTGCTTCAAGTAAAATTCCCGTATTTTTCTTAATCGTTTATGGATTTTCTCCTAACATATTCACGTCATCCACATAGACGAGCAGCTGATGTAACCCGTTCAATTGCAAACCCTCTCTGTTGTCCTGGACTTTCCTAATGGCATAATCTAGAGCAAAGTTAAAAAGTAAAGGTGATAAAGCATCACCTTACTTCAGCCCACATTGAATTGGAAACGGATCTGACAGAAAGACCTTTACGAACTCTGCTATACGTTTCACTGAGACACATTTTAATTAATCGAACTAGTTTCTTGGGAATACCAAATTCAATAAGAATATCATATAAAACTTATCTCTTAACCGAGTCATTTGCCTTTTTAAATCTATGAATAACTGATGCACTGTACCCTTATACTCCCATTTTTTCTCCATTATCTGTCGAATACAAAATATCTGATCAGTAGTTGATCTGTTACGCCTAAAACCAATAAGTTCATCTACATATGAAGTTAATCTTCTCAAAAAATATTGAACAAAATTTTGTATGACGTCAACAAAAGTGATATTCCTCGAAAGTAAAAGTAAAAAGTAATAATATAATAATAATAATAATAATAATAATAATAATAATAATATCATTTTTCATGGATAACATGAAACACTCATTGCCGTAACTCACACTATACGAGTTGGACTTGTGGTCTGAGGTTAATTTAGGGTGTGGCTTCAGATCCCGAGTTGCTTACCTAGTGAGGTTTTATTCCATAGATTTACTCCAACTATAAGGTGAATTTTAGTTAATTTTATAGCGAATTCTCGGACTCGTCTCGCCAAATATCATCTCGCTGTCACCAATTACATCGACGCTAGATAACATTGAAGTTCATACATCGTCATTATTTAGCCGATTAAAAACAAGAAAAATAAATCTTAAATACAGTAAGCTACATATGACCTTCAAGTAGACAAGCTGAAATACAGGCCTACTTGTTATGCTGCTACATGTATGATCAGTTAGGGAGAGTGACTGACTTGAATTATACATAAATTACAGCATGGAGCTTTACACATCGAAGACCCTGGTTCAGATCAAGACCAACTCAAGCTGAATAAATTTGTACTCGACAAAGAGTGTTTTGGCGGTAGATTTTCTCAACGTATTCTCGTTTTTCATTATGTCACTGATTCTCTTCGATTTATAATCACTTTTGTCACTAATGAATTACACTCAATCACCTTTCTTTGAGGTCAATTCCATAGATTTAGCACTTGGAATATTCAAGGAATAGACTAGACGGCATTTCGGAAGGCGGTCAGCTGCTATATGCGCCGTAGCATTTCTGGTACGTGACGTCACAAGCTTGTACAGTAGGACCAATCGGAATCAGTCTCAAACAAGTACTTCCCGAGTTCGTTTGTTCACGTGTGAGTGTTTCAATACATTGAATAAGTAAAACTAACATGTACTGTGTGTGGTAAGATAAATAAATGGAAGATGAGACTGTAAAAAGACAAGTATTGCACAGGCAGGCGCGGAAAATAGTGTTTAAGGCATTTAATTATTTTAAAAACGTTGACGAGCAGAACGCTGCCGGCCATCTTGATGCTGGCTGCAACGTTGCCAACGTGCAAGAAACGACTGTAGAAGCGTGTGGTGTGGGATTGAGAACCGTGCAAAGAATATTGTTAGTGAAGGGACGAGGGTTTGTTTGGTGTCATGTTTACAGTAATAAACTGCTAAGGTCATTATTGTCTTTTGATAATTTATATTCTCCATGCGCTATTTGTATTGCACGTGCTCGTGAAGTACGATGTGGCAATGTTGCACGCTGCCTTGCTCTCTCTATCTGTCTCGACGCAAACGGTAGCAGATTACCGCCTTCCGAATTGCCGTCGACTCTAGTAGCTATAGAACCCCGTATTATGATGAGATATTGGTGGTGGTGGTGGTGGTAGCGGTGGTAGTGAATTAAAATGCTTGCATGTTACCAAATACTGTAGTTACAAATCCCATCTTTGCTACCATAAAGTGGTGTATTGTGACGACTAACCATTCAAGGCCGAACTCAGGAGCTTTTACCACCCATCTGTCACAGCAGACTTTCTAATAATTCTGTCAGGCAGATACTTGAAGTTCGAAAGCTGCTGTGGATTGCTTGCAGAAAAAAAATTAAATTTTCTTTGTAACTTTTTTAATAAACGAAAAGTTTACTCATTTTGAAACGCCTGTGAATAACCATCGGAACAGGCGACATTGTCCGACGAATAATTTCCCACCAGTTGTGAGCAGAGAGTTAGACTTACGTCATTCTCAGGTAAATAACTCTTTTCAAAAACACTCTGTTTTTAGGTATGTGATATTGTGCTAAGTCTAAAAATTATTTGCATATCAATCTGTAGAAGGTATTTTCTTGATTACGGGGTTTATTCCGAGCCCATATCCTGAAATGTTTTTCGACCTTCGTTCGATAAACACACTGTGGAACTCCAATGACGTGGAAACAACACTGTGGCGACCTCTAATAGGACATAGAACAATATTGACTACAGACTAACATATATTCCCTAGACAGAACTTGAACTCAATACTTTGGCTTCTTGGCTTCCACGCAGCGTTAAGCTGCGAGACGTGGACCATACATGCACATAGTACATATTGACACATTGACATATTTGTGTTCATTCAATTACACATATATTATTTGACTGATTAACTTTACAACTCTTTTACTGTGTTGACATTTTAGGGAATTACCTGGCTGACTAGTTTCGAAGTGATATCCCTCATTGTCCGAAGCCTAGTGAAGGTCTCGCGCTATCTTCTGGTTTCCTGTTGTGGTGGGGTGTGTTCATGATTGTGTCAAAAAGAGTGTGTGTTTTGAAATTGATTTGAGTGTTGAGGATGTGCTGAGGTGTGTTTTCGTATGTTTGTAAAGAACAGGACAGTACAGCACACAGAACACAGTACAAAAACATCTTAACACACAGACAAGACGCACAAATAAAACAATTTAACAGGAGTATACAGTATATTATTATGATGTACCAAAGTACATATGATATTTCCGTGCAGATATTCTGCGTCATCATAAGATGAAAGATAAGTGGAACGGAGAAAAATTCTCGCCGGTACCGGGACTTGAACGCGGGTTTTCAGCTCTACGTGCTGACGTTCTATCCACTAAGCCATAACGGAGTATACAAACTATCATGCAATAATAATTTCAAGGAAAAATTGTTCCGGGCCCGGGTATCGATCCGGGACCCTTCGCTTAGCGCGCGAACGCTCTACCGACTGAGCTATCCCAGGAACTATACACGACATCGTCACAATTTTTCCTTTTATATCCACACAACTCACATGAGCTGACAAGACGCCAGAACTCGACTATGAGTACACACAAATGCTGTGTGACTTAAATTGTGGCTTTCTGTTAACGTACCTCCAGTAACGAATGTATTATGCAAATCTGGTTTTCAGGTAGTAGTTCCCTGTAAAGCAGGTTTGAATAATTTCAAGGAAAAATTGTTGCAACGACTTCTACATTGGACAGATTGGAAGATTATTTCAAACACGTTACTAGGAACATATCACATCCCTAAAGAAACTACACAAAATTCAATCTACGCAGAACACATCACAAACTCCAATCACAATTACAGCAACATACATAGACACTGACATGAAAATACTATACATCCAGAAACTTGACACTCTAGAACAATATGAAATTTACAAATATACAAAAACACA
Organism: Periplaneta americana; assembly: GCA_025594305.2. Lineage (NCBI taxonomy): Eukaryota > Metazoa > Arthropoda > Insecta > Blattodea > Blattidae > Periplaneta > Periplaneta americana. The sequence goes on from JAJSOF020000005.1 coordinate 70,337,903, forward strand.
CTCCCAGCACATCCCCAACTCCAGTGAATTTCAAAACACACACTCTTTCCGACACAATCATGAACACACCCCACCACAACAGGAAACTAGAAGATAGCGTAGGACCTTCACTAGGATTCGGATAATGAAGAATATCACTTCGAAACTAGTCAGCCAGGTAATTTCAAAACGTTAACACAGTAAAAATGTTCTAAAGTTGATCAGTCATTACCAGGGAAAGGATTTATATGTAAATACATATTTACTTATAAAGCTAATATAATTTATATTTTGCATTATCTTTATGTTTCACAATGTGTAGGGTTGAAAATCCTACTTTTATTTTCCATATTTTTCCATATTTTAGAGTTTAGTAATATTTTCACATATATTTTCCATATTTCATATAAAACAGTCCATATTATATTAGGTTTAACAATAAAACAAAACAAAATTCCATTAACTTTTAAAAATACATTTCAACAATAGAGATTTAAACACATGTTTCTTTAACATCAGAGTTATTTGAAAATTAGCAGTCCTATCAACAATGGGAAAGTAAGTTACAAAACTGTATTAATTTAATTTAAAATTTTTAACAGACTTCAGTTGTGCAGCTCAACAGTTAAATGCCAGTCAGAACACATAGGTTCAGTTTTGTAAATCATACTATAAAGACGGTAAATATGCCAAAAGTACGTCATTCAGTCAATTTAAAATCAAAACTAACAAGTTACATTTCAGAATTTAAAGAAGATGGTTTATCAACTGACAATAAAATATTATCTTGTAATTTGTGTCAGTGTGCAGTATCATCTACACAAAAGTTCCTGGTGCAACAACACATTACAACTAGTAAACATCAGGCCAACAAACAACTAAATTCCAAGCAGAGACAATTGTTTTTAACACAACCAACAACATCGAATGTAAGATCTGAGTTTAACATCGACCTGTAAAACTGATATTCCTCTCTACAAACTAAAGAATAAAAATTCCTTGAAAAATATTCAACATACAATCCCGGATGAGTCAACACTTAGGAAGACGTATGCTCCATCCATCTACGATGAGACAATACAGAAGATAAGAGATGAAATTAAAGATAGTTCAATTTGGGTTTCCATTGATGAGACTCCCGACAAAGAAGGTAGACTTGTTGGTAATGTAGTTACGGTTTGTTAAGTGAACAATATTCTGAACGAATTCTTTTACATTGTGATGTTCTAGAAAAGTGCAATAACAAAACTATAGTTAAACTGTTCAACGAAGCTATTATTGGCCAAAGGGTATTATGTACGATAATGTGTTATTCTTTATTAGCGATGCTTCTTTATATGGTCAAAGCTGGACAAGCATTATCTGTTGTATATCCTAAATTGACTCATTTTATTGTGTGGCGCATGCATTTCATCGTGTGGCAGAAGTGGTGAGACAATTTCCTAAAGTAGATTTGTTGATTTCATCAGTGAAAAAGTATTTCTCAAAGCTCCCAGTAGAGTTAACGTGTTGAAAGAAATGTACCCTGAAATTCCATTACCAAAGCCAATTTTAACTAGATGGGGTACATGGCTAGAAGCAGTTGAATATTATGCCGAACATATAGACTCTATTAACAATGTTCTCCTTGCATTGGACTCTGAAGATGCAGTCTCAATTGATACTGCGAAAACAGTTACCTGTGACATAAGTGTGAAGAATGACTTAGCTCACATTCAGCATACATTTTCATGCATCATAAAACGCTCAAAAGTCTCCAAAATAGGCACCTTTCACTATCTGAAAGTTTTGAAATTATAAATAGTACTGTGGAACAACTGAATCGTGGTAGAGGTAAAGTTGCAGATGCAGTAAGAGCTAAGGTGGACACTGTACTTTCAAAACCCTGGATATGAAGAACTACAAAAGGTTGTTGCTGTGATGAGTGGTGAATCAACAGTGAAGATTAACTTGGACTTATCCCCAGCAGACATTGTGAAATTGAATTATGTACCAGTTACTTCTTGTGACGTCGAACGCTCTTTTAGTGTATAAATCTATCCTCAGAGACAATAGAAGAAGATTCACTTTTCAGCACTTGAAAGAAATGTTTGTAACCTATTGTTATGGTAACAGACAATAAAAATTGTGTTTTGTTGAAACTACATTGGAAGATAAGGTACGTCCATTATATTTTTTGTTTAGTTTGATTAAGATGTACCAATATTTAACGTACATAGTCATTTTTTTATAATTTTAAGTCCATATTTAATTCCATATTTTGGTAAAAATCCATATTTAATTCCATATTTTGGTAAAAATAACTACATATATATTTACATATTTCATATATTTTAGTCCATATAAATCCGTTCCCTGGTCATTACGTAAGTATTAAAAGTGTATACAGGACAATGAAGATATATTATTTATTCATTTGCTTATCTTTACACAAATTCAAAATTGATTATGTGGTGATAGCGTTCACAGAAGCAGAAAATTACATTGACATTCAAATACCTTCATGCATAAACGTTATCAGAAAAGTTGAATAAACTAAGGAACTCTCTTTGAAAAGTTGAATGACACGCGATGAATCTGGAGCAACGCAATAATTTCATTGTTAGTGAACAAGTAGCAAACATTTTCCTACACGTTATGTTTTTTCTTAAGAACTAATTTTTCCTCTTCCGTTATTATGTCTGATATCATTGTCAATTTACAAGTAGGGCTACTACGGAAACCATCACTTTTATTATAGTGCATATACAGTTTCCAGAGAACGTAATACACATACTGTATGTACGTATGCAATTTCTTTCCGAATAATTGTCATAATTTCAGTTAATATTGTATTCTGTGGTGACTAATATTTTTTTACAGTTACGAGGATTTTATTTTTATAGAATTCTGTTAAATCGTAGCCTTGTGGTTCATAGATTCACGGCTGAATAACTTGATATTGATTCCACAAGTTTTGGATATCTTGAGCCGAAGGCAGACATTAATAGAAATTTTCCTGTAGGCTGTTACTTAATGATACTGACAAATTGTACAAGGAAGGTTATATTCTCTCGTTTTTCCTGCTAAATAATATTCACTTTCTTGTATTATGGGTACATTTCCTTCTCGTTATCTAACACGTCTATTCCAGTATAGTTCAGTTTCTGTTCTTTGAAGAACACATCTCGGTTTATTATCAACATCTGTAAAAATGTTCTTGAAGACATCAGATTAGATTGATATTTTCTGAAAACACTTTCTACTGCATGGTTTTTCTCTTTTGTAAGTTATCCCTCAATGAAGTAATACATATAGTTCCCTTTAATACGATCTTCTGTTTCACTTACGAGATGCATCATAATCTATATTACTGATGCTGCTGAAAGAATCGGCCTAATAATAATATTTTTTTTTCCCCAAATCTTGTTTGTAATCTACATATTATTGTATTGTAAGCATTTCATTTTCACTTTATTTATCCTCAAAACATGTACAGGGACATCATTTTTTTTTTACTTCAATTTTTATTGTACCTGAGTTTTTTAATGTACTTCACTCCCACCCCTTCTACTAATGAAGTTCAACCGTCCCCCACACAGATCCAAGACCTCATATACAGTCATAGTAGGCTTACGGTCATAGTAAACAGTACGTTCCAAAAATATGTTCGCATTTTCCAGTGACGAAAGAGTTTTCAATATTGAATCATTTTCGCACAGGTGCAGTCGTCCATTTGCTTACGTCGCATCCCGGTTTTCCCCACCTGCTTCTATTCACCTCTCTGTAAATGCTAGTGGCTGGGCTGTCTTAGCTCTTTTCTGAGAACATTAATTTATGTTAGGAATTGGACGTGTACGTAATATTATACCCATACAATTGTTTAAAATAACTTAAATAAAAGGGCATCGTTAAGTAATTAACTGTCACGTGATTTCCTTCCTTTCTACGACAGTATATAGCATGTCTGAATAATTTTATCTTTTCGAATCGGGCAGAAGTGAAGATTGAATTTACAGTACGTAAAGTACTCTTTCATAGAGTAGGTACAGAATTATTTCAACATGAGTTACTGATACGAAGTACGAACCTGGTAATTTGGAATTACGTACAATAAGTCTATATGCAATAATATGCATATTAGAACTGAAGCCTGTATCGAAATGAACGGCCACCATTTTCAAAAATGTGTTTAAATATCCATATTATGATTATTTTTCAATTTAACTTCATTCTCTATATTGTACGCTAATGTAGACAGTATAATATACACTGCATAATGAATACGTCCACATGGACAGCTCAGTTCGTGAATAAAACACTCATTGTTAATACTGTGCTGTATTTTGATTAAACAGAAATCTTATTAAAATTATCAAACTCAAAAGCGTGATATTTTCTACTTTACGTAAACGGATGAACTACTTTTCTTCCCTCCTATACCTAGTAAAGTGATTTGTTTGTATATTACGCCAGTACCATTGAACTCCAGTCGTGGAAGGGGGTAGTAAACGGTGTTTCCGGTTCTGAATCGTTGATCCAAAGGTATAACCAGGTTAATATTAAAAATGTTAGTAAAAATAAAGTGATGTCCCTGTATTATATGTAATTTTGCACGCCTCCTTCACAGATAGTGTAAGTTAAAATAAATGTTAAATAACAAATTGAACGATATTATCGCAATAAACAGTTACTGTCTTTTTCATCAGAGGTTGAATTTGAATTTCTTGGACTTAAACTCAGATCTCGGATATGAAAAGCCGATGCAGCCATGAGGAAAAGGCGTAATTACATCAGCCCGCACTCTCATTCACCACGACTGCAAAGTGCGTTGTGTCCCTTCGACCCAGACCACCGCAAATTGAGTTAGGCGGACATAGGCTGTTCGAAAGTTGTTTTACCACGAGCCCAGTGTTCGCCGCCGAAATTTTCATTTATCATTAAAAAACATGTTTTCTAGTTATTTAAATAAACAACTTTTAAACTTCACTATCTTTAGTATTAAACTATGATGGCATTGTACTTTAATTGAAATAGTTTCGACGTGGTGTTCGTCATCTTCTGAATTCAAGTGAGGTCTTGGTGGGGTGTGTTTATGAATGGTATGTTTCGACACAACATTACCAGTCATGAACACACCCACCAAGACACCAACAAGAAACCGGAAGATAGCGCGGGACCTCACTAGAATTCAGAAGATGGCGAACACCACGTCGAAACTAGTCCATTTAAGAGCGCAAAAGAGTGTAATCAAGAATGAAGTTTTAATTTAATCTTTTTATAATCTCATGTGTAATAAAGGGGCATCATTTTATTTTTACTAACATTTCTAATGTTAACCTGGCTATACCTCTGAATTAACGGTTAAGAACCGGAAACACCGTTTGCTACCCCCTTCCACGACTGGAGTTCAATTATACTGGCGTAAAATACAAACAAATCATTTTACTAGATATATAAGGGAAGAAAAGTAGTTCATCCATTTACGTAAACTAGGAAATGCCGCTATTTTCAGTTTGATAATTTTATTTTCATTAAGTTTCTGTTTAATAAAAATATAGTACAGTATTAACAATACGTGTTTTTACTCACGAACTGAGCTATCCATGCGGAAGTATTATTATGCAATGTATATTATACTGTGTACAGAATATTAATGTATAATCTAGAGAGTGAAGTTAAATTGAAAATTAATTATAATATGGATATTTAAACACATTTTTGAAAATGGTGCCTGTTCATTTCGATACAGGCTTCAGTTCTTTTGTGCCATATTATCACACTATAGACTATTGTACCTAATTCCAATTGCCAGTTTCGTCCTTCGTACTAGTAACTCATATTGAAATAATTCTGCACCTATTCTATAAAAGAGTACCTTATGTACTGTAAATTAAATCTTCACATCTGCCCTATCTGAAAAGATAAAATTACTCAGACATGCTATCTACTGCCCGTCCAAGTGGTTATGTCGGAGAGTCGTAGAAAGGGGGGAAATTACGTGACTGAATTACTTAACGAGGCGCTTTTATTTAAGTTATTTTAAACAGTTGTATAATATTACGTAGAAGTCCAATCCTAACAGAAATTAATGTTTTCAGAAAAGAGCTAAGACAGCCCAGCCACTAGCCTTTACAGAGGGGCGAACAGAAGCGTGTGGGGAAAACGGGATGCGACGTAGGCAAACGGACGACAGTACATGTGCGAAAATATGATTCAATATTGAAAGTTCTTTCGTCACTGGAAAACGCGAACATATTTCTGGAACGTACTATACTCACTAACTCAGTACTGTTCAGGAGTCTTTGACTGCATACGCGGCCTTAGTTCTGTGTGGTGGACGGTTGTAAGTTTACTAGTAGAGAGGGATGGGAGTGAAGTACATTCAAAAACTCAGGTACAATAAAAATTGAAGTAAAACTAAAATGATGACCCTGTATAAGCCATACACTTCATTTTTAGATGAATGAAATCTATGTCGCTAAAATTAACAAAGGATAATACTGTAAGCCTAGGCTACTTTTTATGACGGAATATTTTAAATTAAGAATACATTTCAGGAATCTTTCTCGCAACAAGTAAAAAGTTACAACAGTATAGTTGCACAATCTTTAAAGAAATATCATATCTAATGATAACCAAAATTCCTGACAGACAGATAGGACTTATTCCTACAAACGATATCAGCATTGTCTTTTTAAGGCCGATAGGCATTATCGTGTTGTGTGAGGTAATTGTGTGTGAAATTATTTAAGAACAATACGAAACCATCGTTGCGGAAATATTACTGCTTATAAAGATAAAAAGTGTATTACATTAAGGCGATGCACTACTGAAAATAGTTCAATTTTGACAAATTTTTTTTTTTTTTTATTTTCGCGCTAAAATTGTGCGGTTTATGAAAATTTTATCTCAGTATCTTAATTATAAGTGTACTTCCATACAGAGGCGGCTCCTCAGGGCAGGCAGGGTAGGCTAAGCCTACCTCAACACATTTAGAAAAACCTAAAAGTGGATATTTATTAACTACCCCAACACATTTGGAAAACCTTATATAATTATATACTCTTGTCTAGGTGCTTAGAAATTCTTCAATTAACTATGAATGGGATTTTTTTAGGGTTAGTTGGACGTTGCTTACTACTGGCAGTTCGATTTATGCGACAAGAATACACTGGACAGATCACGATGCGTCAGAACTGTCAGAAGGTAGGCAGAAGCGAAGTTAGCCGACCTTCCACGTAACTTCAAAGCTGGCCCTGGAGTAAGCATTAAAAGAGATCGCTATTCTAAATGCTTTCTTAGCGCATGCGTTCTATGCTGAAGCCAGCGCGCTAGAATTCTGCCTGCCCTAACGAGAACCCACGAGCATTATCGAACACCTACGATTTGCGAAATTTCTGTTTGAAAGTTTCACGAGTTGGAACGTAGATTGTTACGAGTAGTATAACAGTTTTTAAACAGTGTGTTTTAAAAGATGTTTTTTTTTAACAGTGTATTTTAGAAAATGTGATTTTTGCAAGTACGTACTGTATATTAATGTTACGTATATTTGGTGATTTATAGTTAATGTAAGTGATAACAATAATATTATATTATGACTGATATAATAAGTAAACTGTTACGTTGTCCGTTTTCGCGTCGTAATGACATTGAAAAGAGAAGTATTTTGGACAATGGACGACCCACTCTTGCATTAAGCTCTATTGTTCATAAAGTCAGTGCTAAAGGTGCAAGAAAATTTAATCCTTCATGGTATGAAACACTATGAAATGGAAATATAAAATTGGAGGTTTATCTTTCGATAAGGTGGAAAAATTCAAATATCTTGGAGCAACAGTAACATATATAAATGATACTCGGGAGGAAATTAAACACAGAATAAATATGGGAAATATCTGTTATTATTCGATTGAGAAGCTTTTGTCATCCAGTCGGCTGTCAAAAAATCTGAAATTTAGAATTTATAAAACAGTTATATTACCGGTTGTTCTGTATGATAGTGAAACTTGGACTCTCACTTTGAGAGAGGAACATAGGTTAAGGGTGTTTGAGAATAAGGTTCTTAGGAAAATATTTGGGGCTAAGAGGGATGAAGTTACAGGAGAATGGAGAAAGTTACATAACGCAGAACTGCACGCATTCTATTCTTCACCTGACATAATTAGGAACATTATCCAGACGTTTGAAATGGGCAGGGCATGTAGCACGTATGGGCGAATCCAGAAATGCATATAGTGTGTTAGTTGGGAGGCCGGAGGAAAAAAGACATTTGGGGAGGTCGAGACGTAGATGGGAGGATATATTAAAATGGATTTTAGGGAGGTGGGATATGATGATAGAGACTAGATTAATCTTGCACAATGTAGGGACCGATGGCGGGCTTACGTGAGGGCGGCAATGAACCTGCGGATTCTTTTAAAAGCCATTTGTAAGTAAGTAAGTATGGTATGAAACACATAAATGGCTAACAGGAAGTGAAGTTAAAGCTAAGCTGTAGGTGGTCACGTTTGTTATTGTAATCTAAAGAAGGTACTTGGAATCAGATCATATTTGAAACTCGGTAAGTCTAAAGAGACTTGAAAAGAATTTGATTCCATTTCGGAAATGTTGTCTGAACAACAAGGGTTGCAAGACAACAGTATTACAATAAACTAGAAAAACCGACAAATTATGAGACGGCTCATTGATGTAACAGTATTGTTATGTAAGCAAGAGTTAAATTTTCGGGGGCATGATGAAAGCGAGCTGTCATTGAATCGCGGGAATTACATAAAAATGTTCTGTAAATTTTGCCTACCCTGGACATTTGACTACGAGCCGCCACTGCTTCCATATAATTGGTAGAAGTTATGTTAATGCACGCGTTATGTGTAACAAAAGCTTGAAATTAAATTACCTCAATAAAGACATTTTCTACATTTTCAACCACAAGTATTCATTTTATTTCTCAGTGGTTAAAGCTAGAGTGATGAAACTTGGCATACTTATTCATTAATATCTCTGTTGTGAAATGGAGCATTTGATTGGCTGTATTCAGTATAGATTTATTGTTACAGAATTATACGTAAAGCAGTAGGCTATTATTTTTTTATTATTGTTTCAACATTGATGAAATTATATATATATATATATATATATATATATATATATACAGTATATGTTATGTTTTATTTAACGACGCTCGCAACCGCAGAGGTTATATCAGCGTCGCCGGATGTGCCGGAATTTTGTCCCGCAGGAGTTCTTTTACATGCCAGTAAATCTACTGACATGAGCCTGTCGCATTTAAGCACACGTAAATACCATCGACCTGGCCCGGGATCGAACCCGCAACCCTGGGCATAGAAGGCCAGCGCTATACCCACTCGCCAACCAGGTCGACTACATAGTATATATATATATATATATATATATATATATATATATATATGTATGTATATATATACATACTTACGAATGAGCAAATAAGATTAGAGCATTACTAATGCTCCATTGCACAATATGCAGTGTTACCTTAAAGAAAAAAATTATATTTAAAAATAAGTAGTTTTTTTTTCCTTAGGATTTTCACGAAGAAAATTAAAAAAAATAAGTTAAGTATTTTGTTAAATGTTTATTAGAAAATATTCAAATTTACAATGTGAGATTATGATATTGATACATATATTCAGTAAAAATTTTAACTCGCTAGATAACAAATTTTGAATTTTAGAAATTTCAGTAGCACATTGCGTTAAAAACATAAGAAGTTGCTGCAGTATTTTTGGCTACCACGCTTACGCGATCGAAAGCGCTGCATTTTTAAGTAATATTTGGCATGCTTTCTTTATAAAATAAAGTAAAATCTTAGTCCCCATGTTGTGAAAGAACTTCTCTGATTGAAAGGGTGTCGGACGAAATTACCAGTAGCTGTTTTTTTGCGGGCAGCTGACGAATTCAGGGATCAACATCTCGATTGAAATTCTGTAACTCACGTGTCTGCATCCGACTCAGTAACTTAGCGCTTGTACGCTTGTCTTTCATCAGGTGGCCCAAGTTTGATCCGTGGCCAGGTCGTAATGAAATTTGTGATGAACAAAGCAGAGAACTACTTTCGGGATTCTCCTGTTTTCCTCTTTAATTCCACCAACGCTATAATTAATCTATAATTTTCAATACAGTATTTAAATCAGCTGGGATGAAGTAATGGGGATAGGCCGGATCTCCGATGCTAAGATAGGATTTAAGGGCTTGAGCTTCCTTTGACTTATCAGGTACTCTCTGGAAATGCGTCCTTGATTTGTCTGGGCTGAGGCAGGGTGATCCACCTTTCAGTATCGGATTCACGAATGCCACCCATATCATCCGCAGGATAGACTAATTCATTCATTCATTCATTCATTCATTTATTTTATCCCATAGATCTTACATGAGCAATGAAGCTTTGAGATGTGGAACAAGTCAAAATTTTACAATATTACAATTACAATTTTTACAGTTTTACAATTTAGTAATTTTCTACAATTTTTACAATTTTGTGCAATGTTTTACAATATTTTGGCGAGATGTAGTGAGTTGAGGTGAGTTCCGAGGATCGCCAAAAGATTACCCGGCATTTGACTTTTGGTTGGGGAAAACCTCGGAAAACCCAACCAGGTAATCAAATCAAAGGGGTTGATGCCGAGGACTCGCCATAGACCATCCGGCTTCAGTCCCAAGGCTGGGGAAAACCTAGGAAGAAACCATTCAATGAGACCAAAGGGGGATCGAACGCAGGTCCGGATCAGCAGCCCAGCGAGCCTGCCGACTGAGCTACATCGATGGCTCTACTAAAAATATACAATACATAGCCAATCAGATTATTAAATTTACAAACGCAAACGATCATTCATCAGTTGAGCTATATGTATGATACAAAACAAAACGGCACTAACTCTTCTCGATTTCAGCAATGCCTTTGGTTCTGTTGATATCGACTTGCTTCTTGCAAAGATGAAGGCTTTGCACCTGTCAGACAATACCTTGAGCTGGATGGACTCCTACCTACGTGACCGCCAACAGTGTGTTTCACTTGATAATCAATTCTCCCAATGGAGATGCACAAAGGCGGAGTGCCGCAGGGCTCCGTATTAGGTCCACTACTTTTCTCTATCTACATTAATGACGTATCAAAGAACTTACAGTATTGCCGATATCACCTCTATGCCGACGACCTACAACTTTACATACATTCCAGACCCAATACGATCAATGATTCGATTGACAAGTTAAATTGTGACCTAGCCACTGTCTCCACTTGGGCGGCCAATTTCGGACTCGCACTTAATCCAAGTAAGACTCAAGCCATAATTATTGGACATAAGCGTTTAGTTAACTCCTTAATAACAGTAATCTTTCAGTTGTTACCTTAACAACACGCTAATCCCTTATTCATCTGTCGTAAAAATCTTGGCTTCTTTTTGATAATAATCTAAGTTGAATTTTCAAGTTAAAGAAACGATAAAAAAATCTGTTCCTCCATTCACTGTTTGAGTCGCTTGAGAAACTTCTTGCCCCAGCAACTAAAACTTACCCTAGTGCAAACCCTAGTAACGCCGCACTTCGATTATTGTGACGTTTTGTTAAGTGACCTAAGTTCTGAATTGTCAGTCAAGTTACAGCGAGCTCAGAATATGTGCGTCAGATACGTGTGCAACATCCGACGGTATGATCACATATCACCGTCCTTCGCAAGTCTCTCGTGGCTCCGACTTAAAGAACGTAGAACTTGACACTCTTTGTCTTTACTCTTTCGAATTCTGCACACTTCAACACCAAATTACCTTTCGTCTCGTTTCTCTTATCTATACTCTAACCACGACGTAAATACCAGATCACTTATCTGTGGCACGCTAAGTATACCTCTTCATAGAACATCTTGTTATTCATCATCTTTTACAATATCCACCTCGCGTCAATGGAATTCCTTGTCACAAAGTATTAGGGGCTGCAAGACAATAAACACCTTTAAGAACAGCTTAAAAGATAACCTTATTAGCATTTCACTCCAATCATACTGATTTAAACTATCACTGACTACATTGTTACTTTTTCTTTAGACATCATCCTGATTGTGCTGTATTTTAATTGTCTCGTAATAATCTCTTTCTATTATCTAATATTATTTGAAATATATTAACATTCTATGTATTTTAGTTTAATTCTGCTACACAGTTTATTTCAGTGTTTAATTAATAGTTCATAGTATTTTGTTGTTTAATTTGTAAATAACTTTTGTATACATGTAACTCTCATCTCAATCAAATTGTTGGATTCTTTGTAAGTTCATGCATATGTATATACACTTTTGCTGGTTGAGTGGAAGAGAAGGCCTTACGGCCTTAACTCTGCCAGCTAAAATAAATCATTATTATTATTATTATTATTATTATTATTATTATTATTATTATTATTATAAGTAATCGTCGCATAGACAAGGTGGAAGTGAAATAACCTTGCAGATTGAAATGACTATAGGATACACGTAAATTAATAGAAAACCTATATTACGTTTTGTGATTAAATGCACGGTTAATTAGAAAATTAAGTTTGAAGTTTCAGCAGTCCGGAAACATCGCCGCTAACACACTCTACTCGTGATACAGATGTCAGAGGTCAACGAACTCGGTCAGTCTAAGGAGGTAAGCTGCTCTTTGTCAAGACGTTGCCACTTCCTCGCACTGTGCATTGGCTTGAATTTAGAGGTTTTTAAAATTAAATTTACAGGAAAACCGTGAACGCTATTGAAATACGCCAGAAGAATAAATTATTATTTTTAGATTTTCTATCGATATGGACAAAAATCACGCTCCTACTCGCAATAGTTACTTAATAAGAAATTGTTAAACATTTGGGGGGAAAACATTTTTTTCTGAAAAAAGTTATGAACTTACCACAAATATGATATCTATTATAGTTTTTTGTTACATACAACATGAGCTATTCGCTCTGGAAATCTGCAAGGAAATTTCACTACCACCCTGTATAGGGAGCACATGAATCGTTAAGTTTCTAGGTGCATAAATTCGTCTCGTGTTCGATCCTCGAATGTCCAAGCAACGGCCCAGTATAATAATAATAATAATAATAATAATAATGATGATGATGATGATGTATTTAATCTGGCAGAGATAAAACCCTACGGCCTTCTCTAACACTCAACCAGGAGTGAAACTGCGTTACAAAAGACACTACAAATTTACAAAGTACACTACAATTTTACACACAAATCTGAATGAGATAATAATAATAAAATGTAAACAACAAGTAAGTATAAATCAGACATAATATATATTTGGGTCGTTTACAATAAAAAAAAAAGAGGGTACATTTTTCGTATTTGTCAAACATTACAGGATTTTCACAGAAACCGGCGTGGCTCAGTCGGTTAAGGCGTTTGACTGCCGATCTGAAGTTGTGTTCGGGCGCGGGTTCGATCCCAGCTCGGGCTGATTACCTGGCTGGGTTTTTTCCGAGGTTTTCCCCAACCGTAATGTGAATGCAAGGTAATCTATGGCGAATCCTCGGCCTCATCTCGCCATATATCATCTCGCTATCACCAATCTCATCGACGCTAAATAACCTAGTAGTTGATATAGCGTCGTTAAATAACCAACTAAAATAAAAAATAAAAAATCTTCACAGAAACATCGCAGAGCCTTCAAGAATTGCATGACTACATAAAGAAATATGCAATATATTCATGGGAGATGCAGTAAATGTCGGTTTCTCTTTGAATGAAATACAGTACTTCATCCTTCCATCCTCGTTATTTGCTGAAGTACTGTACTTGAGTCCGCCTTCAACAACTGCCGTCATTGATTCCAGTGTACTTCCTTATGGGATGTAATAAATGGAGACAGGCGATAAAACTATTATGAACCATAACGGCTAATACGTTTACAGTGACTATAGTTTTCCTTGTTGCTCAGGGACTTCGTGTCATTGTCTTTGATTCAATACGTTTATTTGCTTCGATTTTATACGCCTGCATCCCACTCGCCTACCAAGAGATTTATTAGCAAGAAGCGTTTGTTCCCACGAGAGAAGGAACAATTAAACAGTTCATACAACTCCACTGTGACTAGGGTTACCAACCGTCCGGCAGAAGGAGGACATGTCCTCTTTTTTAATCATTTTATCCTGTCCGGCAGGCATTTAAAAAAACAATTTGAAATGTCTGGCATTTCGCATTTCAACTAGAATTAATATGAATATTGAATTAATGTGCGATATTATGCATAGAATATCTAAACAAATGATGAAAACCTATGAAAGAATTTATCTGCCTTCAATAGTTTAAGTCGAAGCACATTAAAAACATAAAATAAGATGACCTATTGACATGCATTGAATTCATACACTCTAAAAATGTCACTATTCATGATTCTAAGCTATTTTATCAATTTTATTCTGCAATGTACAAAGATATGCCAATCAAGTTAATTTTGACAAAGATTTAAGTTTAGATAAACAATGGTGCAAATTCTTCGATTCCAATAGTTCTGCGAGCACTGAAACTTTCTCAGAACTCTTAAAAATATGTCAATTCTATTTATTTATCCCAAGTCACAATGGAAGTGCTGAGAGAGTATTTTCCCTAATATCTGCTCGATGGACAAAAGAACGAAATGCATGCTATCGGAGACAGTCAGAGATATCATCATGGTGAAATATAATTTCAAGGACTTGTCCTGTAAACAGTTCCATAGTTATTTATTACAAGATATGTTTGTCTCATATGGCACTTCTGCACAAAGTGGGCTCCACCGATAAGTAGGGTACAGATGTAATACTGATCCAGCAACTAGTGAGAAAACTAGGTGAGCCATTGTTTTTATCTTTAATTTTGTTCATACCAATTTTTGAAAAGTCCTCATTTTTTCAGCAATGTCCTCTTATTTTAGATTCCATGTCCTCCTGCAGAATTTCTTCTCATGGTAACCCTAACTATGATACTGTCTTGTGCAGCCAGGTAGGATTAAAGTTCCGTCTTGAAATATTCACCTTTCCTATTATTTGTATGCTGTACGAACATTATCTCTACCATTCGTCTCGATATCTTTTCTTCGAAATGCGTAAAATATGTTCTAGGCTATATGTTGGGTGTGTAATGTATGTATGTATGTATGTATGTATGTATGTATGTATGTATGTATGTATGTATGTATGTATGTATGTATGTATGTATGTATGTATGTATGTATGTATGTTTTTAATTTCAAAATCTTACTTTACAATCATGTTCCATTATAAAAATGCAATACTAAATGCTAGTAGATAACCCATTACAATATTGCTAACTCTTTTGCATACAATGTATACACACTATTTGACATCATATTCTACTTTGCTTAAATTTACTATTTACAACGTGTCAACATTTATCCTATTGTTAAATTTTTTAATACAATGTATAATACTATTTGACAGCCTATTCTATTTTTCTATTTATACATTTTTAAAATCGATACTATTGTTAACCTTTTTAAATACAGTGTTTATAGGTACACTTTTAAAAAAATTGTCCTATTTTTTCTTGAATTTACTATATATAGAGTATCAAAATTAATAGTTTTTGTGAACTTTTGGAATGGCTTTGTATATTTACTTACTGAGTCACAATTGTTCATCGTCCAGTAGCCGCCGACTTTAATCACACTATTTCTGAGAATCAGTCTTTGTTTACTTAGTAATTCACATTCCCAGAGCAAGTGATCAACAGTTTGTGAATTCAGTTTACAAGGACATATCGGATTGTCCATGGTCTTAAATCTATGAAAATATGATCTTAGTTTCCCATGTATGTATGTATGTATGTATGTATGTATGTATGTATGTATGTATGTATGTATGTCTGTATGTATGTAAGCTTATGTTATTTATGCTTTACACTGTACCTACATTTGCAGATTTTAAATTGGTTATTTAACAACGCTGTATCAACCACTACGTTATTTTAGTGTCGATGGAATTTGTGATGGCGAGATGGTATATGACGAGATGAGACGGAAAATTCGCAATAGATTGCCTGACATTCGCTTTACGGTAGAAGAAAGACTTAGAAAAAACCAGATAATCAATCCGAATGGGAATTGAACCCATGCACGAGAACAACTCTTCATTAGCTAGCAAACGTGCCTCCTTGGATGTTCTTTGTTATCTACAGATCTGATCATCTTGAGAATACGGAGGATGCTCTAGAATTTCCCAGTTCCATCTGTTAAGTAAATTAACCACTTGGGCAGGGTGCGAAAACTCTCTAAAATCAGTATTTCTCAACATTGCTGGAAGTTCCAGCCTGGAGCCCGTGAATTTTGGAAGTGATAATCACTATACCACTAATGACCATTACATGATGCCAAGTAGTGAATACGTTATTATAGAAATAAAGACTACAGGAAAAAAAGAAGTTAGGTTTTGCCGTCTTGTGACAAAATGCATCATATATTGTAGAACGTGCTGTATAACGGATATAGGAATAACGTGCATAGTCATATAATTACCTATGAATGCATACAAAGAAATGATGATCTGTAGAAAACTGGAAATCCGAGGAAAAATATGGAAAGCCATTCTTGGCAAACAAATTATAATGTATTCTTGATATTGAAATTTGAGATATTACAACTTCCCTATTAAAAATTCTCATGTTTTCATTAATAATGCGTTCCAGAAGTCTTACACTATTGAAAAATCGTGTCCGAGACCTAATGACGGTCCACGTTTTTCCTCTGTAGTCTGAAGAATATACACAATGTGAGTAAAAAATTTTAACAAACTATTCCATAGTAGTGTTCTCATTTTTAAAGCAAATTGTATTCATAATTCATACATGTAAATATAACAAACGCGTGCATTTGTGAAAGAACGCCCGACCACAAAGTCGCCAAAGACATTAAGGGCGCAGATTGCAATATATTACGTCGCAAATTCAGACCGCACGTGTCGGGTTTATCTCATGGCCGAGTCTATACTGAAAGGCCAGCTGTATTTATTGTTCGTGATATCGATCGCGCACTTTTCTTCAAATCATTTCCCCATGACTGCATTGAACCGTCGCGCACATGCTGTGTCTAAGCCTACGTATTCCCCTGTTGAAACAAGCACCACGCTCTTGTTTTGTTTATGACATGTGATGACCTTCTGAACTTTGAATTTTGAGGGGGAAAGTTCCATGTGTCATCTCCGTCTCCTGGGAACCGAGATATGCAAGACTTGGTTAAAAAAAAAAGGGATTTTTCCATATCTCCTTTCAGATTCTGCTTCCTCTAAAAGCTCAGTATGTAAAAATGTATCTCGAACCACATATCTATCACTCCTATTCACATCCTAGATTGTTTAATGTTAATTCCATATTTACGCGACTTCCAGCCACAGAATTTATATTTCATCTTTTATTACTACTACTTACTTATTAGTCTGGCTTTTAAGGAACCCGGAGGTTCATTGCCGCATACTTTCTCCTCACTATATAACTAAATTGATCCATATCCTGAGGAAAGATTTTTCAGTTTATTACCAAAATATCCCACCTATAAATCCATATTTTTATCTTTTTTTACGTCTCGGCCTACAGTCACAATGGTCTTTACCTCCGGCCTCCCAATGTAAAACACAAACATTTCTGGATTCGCCCATAGGATCGCTACATGTCGCCTCATCAAACGTCAGATCTTATGTTCCTAGTAGACGACAAAACAATGTTACACTTTCGTTGTGTTCTTTTTTGGAAATATTAACTCCTTTTCCATTATTGAAATATTTTCCTAAGAACCTTATTTTTAATCACCCTTAATTCTCTGTTCCCTCTCTCAAAGTGAAGTCCAAGTTTCACAACCATACAGAACAACCGGTTAATATATTTTTTTTATCACGAACTGAAACTTTCAGACTTTTTGACAGAAGACTAGATAACAAAACTTGAAATCAATAAATAATAACTTGCATTTCCCATATTTATTAATGGAAATTTAATTAATGGAGTGTCATTTACCGTTATTTGTTAGTGTTGCTACGTAGTTAACAAAGATATTTGAATAATTTTCACACCTCTTGAAAGATAAATCTGATCAATTTTTAAGTTCCATTTTGTACAGATTTTCTGGTCACGAGACATAATCAAATAAAAATAGTCTTTTCAAAATTAACATCCAAATTAAAAGCATCCTTGCTTCAAAAAGAATTTAGGCCTTTTAATAATCCCACCAGAATTTTTGAAAGACGTGATCAATAAATTTCATAAAACAAACTTAAATTTTGTTAATTCCATATTTAATTGTTCCAATTATTGCAGAATTTTATATTTATATTTTATTATTATAACGAACATTTTAGTCATCTGTCCTGGGCCGGAGGTTCACGCATACTTTCTCCTGGACGATATAACTATATGCTGATACATTATCTGTAGGAATTATCGATTTTTGAGTTTATTATTGTTTTATGTCGCATATTAAGTGCATATTTTTGTCGTTTTTTAATGCATAATACAGTCCTGTCAATCGATACCCATAGGAGCAAGCGCGCGCTTTAGAGCTCAGGAGAGCCTGAGCGCTTTACAGCGGAAAGGAAAGAGACAGACAAAAGAGGTAGTATATGCCGCTTGGTCGAGCTATATTCAGGGATAGCCAGCACTGATTCAATAGATAAAGGAAAGCGAAATTATTAAAACTGTATCCATGTTAATTTTTAGATTTGTCTGAGAAGTATAAGTGCATTATAAGAATGTAAGTTTTAATTTTAATGTTCATTTTTCACAAGTTTGATTTTTTTGTTCGAAAGAAATATTTTCTCAACTTTTTTTTTTATAGAAAAGTGAAATTTTCATATTATAGGCCTATTTATTTAGTAGCCTTACAGAATGTTTTCGTAAATCTAATATACCATAAATACGTATTACTGAGATAGTGTATTGAAAATTTTGAAAATATTCGCATGGAAATTGTTTGTAAGGAAATGAATTAACAAAGCAACTACTGTTACATCATAAGCAAAAGATACGTGCCCATGTGTTGTAAAAATGTCAGCTCTATAGCTTTAGCACATTTCGAGAAAATAATTTAATATTTTGATGATAGAAAGTTGTTCACCATTATCACCTTAAAAGCATAATGCGATAAGAGTTCTGTTATGGAATAATAGTTACAAAACATACACAGCATCTAGGTAACTGTTTTGTACTGTAATATTGTTTTGATTAGTTTATTGATTACTTTTATAGGGCTAAAGATACCATCAATATCAATTCCAACTTATTATGTCATACTCAATCTCTTTTTTTTGGGATATCACGTTCTTTATGAATGATGTGTTTCATTCATTTGGTAGAGTATAGTTGTACTACTATGGAATTTAAGTGAATATTCCTTCTTAACTCTTTATTATGTTATTAAGATTTAAAACACAATTGCAATATTAAGAAATTGGTATTAGTACTTTTGTTTTACAGACAATATAGGTAATATCAAACAGAAAGAAGCCATATAAAAATAACAACATAAAATTTCACGTTCCGTTTGAAGTTTGTGCACTACTGTTTTCTTAATCCAAAAGCTGCTTATTCATATACATAACCCTTCCTCTTTCTATACTTAGCGCTTGATGCCCGCGCACGACGTCAAGGTCAGAAAAATGCGCTTGCTTTGACATCACTGGCATAATATATGACTTAATGTACCGCGAAGTGAAATGTTTCAACTTCACAAATAAGAACAGGAAATCTATGGTCCGTTCCAGGAATCTGTGGAGTAGAAAGACGAAGTAACACCTCTGCGTAAGTGGTACGTGGGAGGGCTAGGACCAATGACTGCTCTGGAGGAGGCATTGATTGAACGAAAATACCAATCGTTTGCAGAGATGGAATCATTTCTATCTTAACTCTACCACGAGCATCTTACCCTTCTCGAGCTAATGCTGCCCGCAATACACTCCGTCACAAATAGACTACGCCCCCACTTGCGTCAAGTCACTCTGCAGAATCCTGGGACGGACCATGCATGATTGAGGACGACATCGGATATGAAATAACAGACAAGCAAGGAATACTAAACATATGGACGAAGTATGTAGAAGAGTTATATGAGACAAGGAATCTTCCAGATGACTTAGCTATAGAAGACGAAGTAACCGTATCAGGAGACGAAAAATGATTTTCTATTTTAAGGTAAAGCATTGAACTAGCGCTTAAGGAAATGAAGAATGGGAAAGCAACAGGAGTTGATGGAATCCTCAATGAATTAGTGAAATGCTTGGGTGAAGACAAGGAGGAAATTCTATCATTATGCAACGAAATATATGAGAGAGGAGAATGGCCTGAAGATTTTACAGAAACAGTGTTGCTTCCAATACCGAAGAAAAATAATGCCAAAAACTGTAACAAGTTTAGGATTATCAGCCTGATATCACACTCGGGAAGATTCTGTTGCGAATACTGAATCGACGTTTTTATTCTAAGATGGAAGAACAATTGGAAAAAAAGAGGTTTGGCTCCAGGAAGGGAAAAGGTACGAGAGATGCAATTGTACTGTTACGAACAATCGGCGAAAGATACCTAGAGAAGAATAAAGAATGTATGTAGTATTTGTGGACACAGAAAAGGTGTTTGACAGAATGGATTGAAATAAACTGATGGGGATCCTAAAGAAAATTGGTGTGGATTGGCAAGAGAGAAGGTTGATGTTGAGTAATTTTTATATGAAACGAGTCAAAGTCAGAATAGTAAAAGAAATGTCAGAAGAAGATGAAATAAGGAGAGAAGTAAGTCAAGAATGCCCTTTATCACTTACCCTGTTCAACATCTACTTGGAGGATTTAGTGAAGAACTGTTTTCAGGACATAGGAGGAGTGATAGTAGGAGGAAGAAAAATAAAGTGCACAAGATTTGCTGATGATATGGTGTTCTTAGCAGAAGAGGAAATGATACTAAGGGTCATGCTACTGGAGCTAAATGACAACTGTGAGCAGTATGGAATGAATATAAATCCAAACAAGACGAAGACCATGGTCATACGAAGAAAAATAAAGAAGGTAAACTTGCGAATTCGAAATGAGGCAGTAGATCAAGTGGACAGTTTCAGATACTTGGGGTGTACTATAAGCAGTAACATGAGGTGCTGCCAGGAAGTAAAAAGGAGAATAGCAATGGCAAAGGAAGCTTTTAATAGAAAAAGGAGCATCTTGTGCGAGCTGCTGGAAAAGAAGTAAGGAAGAGACTAGTGAAGTGCTTTGTGTCGAGTATGGTATTTTATGGGGGCAGAAACATGGACATTGCGACGAAGTAAAGAGAAACTACTAGAAACATTTGAAATGTGGATACGGAGGAGAATAAAGCATGTGAAATTGACAGAATAAGAAATGAAGCTGTGTTAGAAAGAGTGGGTGAAGAAAGAATGATGCTGAAACTTATCATAAATAAAAAATGGAATGGTTGGATCACTGGCTCAGAAGAAACTGCTTACTGAAGGATGCATTGAAATGAATGGTGAACGGGAGAAGAGTTCGGGGTAGAAAATATTAGATGATAGGCGATATTAGGATGCAGTACATGGATCATATGCGGAGACTAAGAGGAAGGCAGAAAATAGAAAAGATTGGAGTAAGTTGGGTTTACAGTGAAAGACCTGCCCTTGACTGAATGGATAAAAACCATTAATATATCAGTAGTATATTATACATCACTTCTTCATTACAATTGATGGGATTCATAATTTATATTCAGTGCATTTGCAAAGTGGAATATTCAAAGTCTGAACTTCACATTATTCAAAGATATGAAAATGTAAACTTGTTTATAGTAACGATTGTTTCAAAAACTCTTTATAGCAGACGACAAAATTATAGTAGCCTACTATAGTTATATTGTGCTGTTACGGTGAGATGAAAATAGTAGAAAATCTACTTCTATTCTACTTGTTCTAAAAAAATATAGCATGACTGAGAAAAATTAATAAAATGATATAAAACATAAAGTCGTTAAATGTTATAGAAAAAAGGTTTGGCTTGACTTCGCATGGCCAACCAAGATTTGGCTTTTCTAGGGTCGAATGCAGAACGGAATCTTGCACTTGTTTTTGCTCATTGGGTCTCCTCGATGTTATTCAAGTCTGGCAAGTGGCCTGGGTGGCAACCGTGAATCCGATGCTGACAGATGGACCGTCATGTCTCAACCCGGTTCTGATAAGCCCGGAGTCCCAAGCCTTTTATAGAAAGATGGATAGAAAATACAAGGAATAGAATAAATAAGGGAGGATAGTCTATGATATTGAAACCCGAACAGGCACGGTATAAAATTAAATCGACACCAAGCAGAATTTTTCCATTGAACATTTTTGTAGCGGAAAGTTCCTTCCACACTCGTCAAAATTCCTCATTTATATCACTGTCTGTAAGACATATAGCTTTAACGGATGTCAACTAACAGTGCGCAGCAGAAAGACAGAGAAGGAAGTAGTTTACATCCGGGGCAAACTCTGTTCAAACTAATTGGTTCTGAGTGGAAAAGAACTGAATACAGCTTTATCAGAGTTCAAAGTGTCAACGACCTATTGTGGGCGTAGTAAACAGATTCTACCTGTTGTCCGAAATATTTTCAACAGTAATCTCACTACGTAGAGGTTTTTATTTATCTAGAGAAAATCAAAGCTCGAGGGGGATTTAAGTCACTATTACACGATTAGAAGAAAGTATATAAAGCTTAGAAGAAATGAAGTACTCCTAATACAATAAAATATTGACTTAATAAACTCTCTTGAAAATGTATTATTGTACCATCTCACCAATACAAATATTACGCTAAGTGTGTTATCCTGAGTTGTTCTCTTGTTACCAATTGTGCCGACTATACTATCTTCATTGAATTCATTGAACAATTACTAGTCAAGAAGGCTTTGTTGGTTCAGTTTCATTTTTATTAAAACAGTTGAACGTCACTTCAGTTATCAATATTAAAAAATCTCTGATGCGTGACTATCCATAATCTCATACAGCAGAAGCTATAACCCTAGATCATATATGTAACAGATAGGCCATCGCTATGTTAAAATCGTTTGCACTTTGAAGAGAACAACCGCCAGGATCGCCACCCGTCCGCCGTAAACGAACACGAGATGGCAGTACAGTCGCTAATGCAATTCAAATGGAAATTATGATGTGACTCCTTATGTAACAACTAGATGGCAGCGTAGTAAACCTGACAAAAGTTGTTAACGTCAAAGCCTATAAGGCTGGGGTATATATTATGATCTAGTCTATAACGTAGGCCTAACCTTAATAATATAAAGAAGATAAATGATAGAAACGTTTTAATTAAGGATAATGAAATAAACCTGAATCATTTTAAAAGGTACAATATTGGCAAATGAAGAACCAAATGCTAGGGAGTTGAAAAAACTAACAAATGCTAGAGAGGTGATAAAAACTGTAGGATAAGCAGCCATGATTGTTTGAAACGTTGTTCCATACCGTTTTATTGGTCAAAATTAGTAAGACGTAGTAAAAGTGTAATACTCAGTTTAAATATCTAAGAAATATAGAGTTTCATTTTCTTTTCCTTGCCCCTCACTCCTCTTTCTTATACACATTCTTTGTTAGATTGAAAGCATTTGCGTCAAATTCAAGCATTCAAGTTAGTGAGTTCTTTAGCGACGCTGTATGAACTAGTAGGTTACTTATCGTCTATGAAGTTAGTGACAGAAAGATGATATTTGGCGAGATGAGGCCGAGGATTAGCTATAAAATAACCTAACATTTGCCTTACAGTTACGGAAAAAATTTGGAAGACCTCAACTAGGTGATCAGTCCAAGAGCTGATATTGGGGATCAGTAGGTAAACGCACCTACCGCTGAGAAAGCAAACATTCTCATGGGTGCAGATAAAAAAGTTTTTTTTTTTCCTCCACCATGTTAATAATGTCAAAACAAGTGTTTATACAAATTTTGGTCACTCGACCACAATTACGAGGCCGTCCAGAAAGTAACTGTCCCTGAGGCCATTTACAGAAAAAAGGCACAATTTCATAGAAAGATTTATTGCAACAGATACAGCAATGGTTGCACTATTTTCATCATATTCCCCACCAGAACTGAGACATTTGTCACGCCATGGGATAAACAGAGAGGTGCACAACACGACATAAGAATAAAACGATTGATCCCATGGAATGACAAATGTCTCAATTCCAGTGGGGAATATGTTGAAAAATAGCGCAACCATTCCTGTATCTGTTCCAATAAATCTTTGCGTGAAATTTTGTTTTCTTTCTGTAAATGGCCCCAGGAAAAATTAATTTCTGAACGGCCTCGTAATTGCGATCGAGTGGCCAAAATTTGTATAAGTACTTGTTTTGACATTATTAACATGGTGGAAGAAAAATTTAAGTTCTTTATCTGCCCCCATCAGAATGATTGCTTGTGAGCTACACGGTGACTCCTAACTTTTGGTGACTATTCCTTTCACTTATCAGAATTTCAAGGTATGTCATGGTTTTTATTCTCTTATAAATGTAATAAAATGTAGTAAATATCATGCTCCTTTCACATTAGTTACCAGCATATATATATACAGGGACATCATTTTATTTTTACTAACATTTTTAATATTAACCTGTCTATACCTTTAGAGAACCGGAAACACCGCTTGCTCCCCCCTCCAAGACTACAGTTCGATGATACTGGCGTAAAACACAAATCACTCTACTAGGTATAGGAAGGAAGAAAAGTAGTTCATCCATTTACGTAAACTAGGAAATATCGCGATTTTGAGTTTGATAATTTTCATTAGGTTTTTCTTTAATCAAAGTACAGTACTGTATTAAGAATAAGTGTTTTTACTCACGGAGTGAGTTATCCATGCGAACGTATTCATTATGCAGTGTATATTATACTGTCTACAGCACATTAGCGTACAATATAGAGAAAGAAGTTAAATTGAAAAATAATCATAATATGAATATTTAAACACAATTTTGAAAATGGTGGCCGTTCATTTCTATACAGGCTTCAGTTCTTTTGTGCATATTATCGCACTATAGACTATTGCATCTAATTCCAATTGCCAGTTTCGTCCTTCGTACTAGTAACTTATGTTGAAATAATTCTGTACCTACTCTACGTACTGTGAATTCAATCTTCACTTCTGCCCGACCCGAAAATATAAAATTACTCAGACATGCTATCTACTGTCCGTCCAAGTGGTTATGCCGCAGGATTGTAGAAAGGAGGAAATCACGTGACAGTTAATTACTTAACGAGGCCCTTTTATTTAAGTTAAATTAAACAGCTGTATAATATTACGTAAACTTCCAATTCCTAAGAGAAATTAATGTTTTCAGAAAAGGTCTAAGACAGCCCAGCTATTACAGAGGGGCGAGCAAGAGCAGGTGGGGGAAATCGGGATGCGATGTAGGCAAACGGACAGTACCTGTGCGAAAATATGATTCAATATTGAAAGCTCTTTCATCACTGGAAAACGCGAACATATTTCTGGAACGTACTACACTCAGTAACTCAGTACTGCTTACTATCTGCGGTCTTGGTTCTGTGTGGAGTTGGAACTTCCTTAGTAGAAGGGGTGGGAGTGAAGTACATTCAAAAACTCAGGTACAATAAAATTTGAAGTAAAAATAAAATGATGTCCCTGTATATGTATATATATATGTATATATATATATATATATATATATATATATATATATCTGTGTGTGTGTGTGTGTGAAAGAAAATTATACACCATGATGTCTCAGAAAAGTACTCTGAGGAAATCGTCTTTTCCGATGTAATTCGCCATAATTTTCCCTTGAATTCCACAGGATTTCAAACTGACTCTGCGGGCTGATAATGTGATACACTAGACACTGGGCTAACAACTATTTGGTCAATAACTATCCTTTTCCTTACAAGAAGTTAGTTGGAACATTAAATATTATAGGCTGTATGTGATCTCTTGTTTTGGTTCCCAAATTCCACATTAAAGTTTTACTAGTCCAAGTCTTCGCTTGCTGGAATTTTCCGAACCCCCAAAATTGTGAGTGGAAATTTATACACTTGTGCGTTATTAACTTTATAACAATGGTGGTTAAATTATCTGTAGCAATCGAGTATCGTTAAGAGTTTCAAATAGAGGAAAGTTCACGTAAATATGTAATGGAGAACTTTTAGTACATGTGACTTGCTGTAACCAATGTTTATGCATGTCGAGCTATGTTTACTTGTATTATACAGTAAATAATACTGACAGAGCTTCTGTTGTTAGTGAAGACTGAGACCTGACTTAATGAAATGAATAAATACTGTTTTCACTAAATTCAAACGTATTTCTTTTCTAAAATCTACGAATTCACTTTCACCTTTTATGAGACTGCAACATGCAATAGCATGGAAATTAAAATGTTGTAACATTATTTTTATGTATGATACTCAATTTGTAATTGTCTTTCGCTGTTGTTTAAAACTTTCGGCCTAAAATCTATTATTTCAGAAACGGAAATGACTGTGTGTTTTTTCTAAATGGGCTTGAAGTGCGTTTCTTTTCCTATATTTATCTTGCATTCTTTAAGCGGTGATCTTATGTCATGGTAACTACAGGGTGATTCACAAGTATTTACCATCACTTCCGGAGCTTATTTCCGAAGATATTCTGAGCAAAAAATGTATATAAACATGTGTCCTAATCTCAATATTTTCATAGTTACACTAATTTCAAGTTCTTTGTAAAATAACATTATTCTTTAGTTTTAAAAATAAAAGAATATTACAGATAAAGAATGAACTATTCAGGAGTATCATTTCTTTAATTAGCTAGTATTCTGGAGCTAAAAATATCTTGTGAATTCCATAGTTGCTTCGTACAGAATTGTTTTCGATTTTTAATTACAAAATTACATTTTTCTTTCGCATTTATCACAACAATGGTTACAAATCACACCACTCTTGTAAATTCTTCAAGACTGTACATTAGGATGCGTAATTAAATGGTAAAGAATCAAGTTCCTAAAATCGTATGATTTGTAAAAATTGTTGTGATAAGTGCGTAAAAATTATGTCATTTTTAGTTAAAAATTGAAAAACAAAATCTCTACAAAACAATTAAAAACACATTTTTAGCTCCAGAACACTAGCCAATTAAAGAAATAATACTTCTGAAGAGTTCATTCTCCATTTGCAAACCCTTAAATCTAAAGGAAAAAGGTATTTACTAACAACTTCAAATTATTGTAACTCTGAAAATATTGAGATTAGGACACATGTTTATAAGACTTTTTTGCTCAGATGTCTTCGGAAATAAGCTCCGTAAATGACGGTAAATCCTCGTGATTCATCCTGTATGTACGAGTGTTCCATATTTTTTAATATCAGCGCGCAAAGTTGAGAGATCTTGGATTCGATTCCCGGTATCGGAACGATTTTTTTTTCAATAATAGGTATCTACATTGTATGACTACATATAATCATTAATTATTCAATGGAAACGGCGAGGTCCTCTTATATGAATATAAAGTATAAGTATACTTAATTAGCCTACATTATTTACATTTATTTCTCTTATTTCATATACGTTAGAAAATATACGCTCTACATAATCGGAAAACCGTACTGCTCCCCCTCCCCCAGACTTCAGCCTATTTTTTAAACTATGGCAGATCATAGCTGAAATGAGGGGAAGTTGC